>OY754314.1:17973999-18373645 GCA_963573325.1 Astragalus glycyphyllos | reverse complement strand
ATTTGCATTTGAATTTGTTTGCCGAGAATAATAGAGGACCGTTGCCCTCCAATCTCTGGTGTTTTTGTACAGATGCTTATAATCCTGTAGTTATTTCTTCTACTAGCCAGCAGGTGGCTTTCTCTATAGTTGTGGAAGACCAGACTCTTTATTTCTCTGCTGTGTATGCAGCGTCCAATAATGACATTGTTAGGCGGTAACTTTGGAGCGATTTGACTAACTTGCAGCGGACCACCCTGCTCCATGGGGTTTTATTGGTGATTTTAATTCAGTTTTAGGTGCCCATGAGCACAGAGGTCATGGGCTTCCTTTAGCTATTTCTTGTGATGAATTCTCAGTTTGGACCGGCTCGAATCATTTGATCCATCTTCCTTTGCGGGGGACTCAATTTACTTGGTCGAATGGTAGACTTGGAAATCATTATAAAGAGAAGACACTCGATAGATCCATATGTAACGAGGATTGGCTCAACTTTTGGGATAGTGTTGATTGTTGTACTCTTACTGGGAGTAAGTCAGATCATTTCCCGCTTCTCCTCCTTATGAAAAAGGAGTCTTTAAGGCATCATTCCTCTTTTAAGATTATGAAAATGTGGGCTCAACACCCTGGCTGTATAAGACTTGTCTCTAAGGTTTGGCAAACCCCTGTTGTTGGCTGCCACATGCATATCTTATCGCAAAAGTTGAAAAACTTGAAAGCAAAGCTGAAGGACTGGAATACTACCTTTTTTGGTAACGTTTTCACTAATGTTAATGAGGCTTTAGCCAAACTTGATATTATCCAGGGTCAGATTAATAATGTAGGTAGTTCCGATGATTTATTCTCTCTTGAGAAGGAGGCTCAAACTAATTTGCAATATGCATTAAATTATGAAGAAGCATATTGGAAGGAAAAATCTAGAGTTAACTGACATAACTTTAGGGATAGAAACACTGCTTTTTTCATAAGATGGCAAAAATTAAAAAAGTTACCAAGAGGATCTCTGTTATGATGGACGGTGATAGCATTCTTACCAATGCTGCTGATATCGAGAACCATACATTGAATTATTATCAGAATTTATTTTCGGTGAACAATGACTGTCGCTCCAATGATCTTATTCGGTACGTTATTCTTGCTCTAGTTTCAGATCAGGACAATATTATGCTTACTAGTCTTCCCTCTCTGGAGGAGATTAAAACTGCAATTTTTTCTCTTAATGGTGATGGCGCCCCCGGTCCTGATGGATTTGGCAGTTTCTTCTTTTAGCAATACTGGGATATTGTTGCTCACGATGTTTATAATGTTGTGCTGCAATTTTTTCAACAAGGTTGGTTGCTCCCTAACTTTAATTCTAATATTGTTACTCTGATTCCAAAAGTTGATGGAGCTGATAGAATTGAGCATTATAGACCTATAGCTCTTGCTAATTTAAAATTTAAAATAATTACAAAAGTAATAGCTGACAGACTTGCTCTAGTAGCTCCTACCATTATTTCTGAAAATCAAAGGGGATTTGTGAAAGGTAGAAACATCTCTAATTGCATCTGCACAGCCTCCGAATCTATCAATCTGCTTCAGAAAAAGTCTTTTGGAGGCCAACTAGCCTTGAAAATTGACGTAAAAAAGGCCTTTGATACTATAGACTGGAATTTCTTACTTCAGGTTTTGGCTGCTTTTCGCTTTAACGAGAAGTTTTGCTCTTGGATTAATATTATCCTTCACTCAGTTAAGCTTTCCTTTTCTGTGAATGGCTCTACTGTTGGTTTCTTTGGTTGCAAAAGGGGAGTTTGACAAGGTGACCCATTGTCCCCTCTTCTCTTCTGCTTGGCTGAAGATGTTCTTAGCCAAGGCCTTTCCAAACTTGTGGCAGAGGGTAAGCTTCAGCTCATGGGTGGCCCGCGAGATTTCTGTATGCCAAGTCATGTGTTATATGCTGATGATATATTGATCTTCTGTAGAGCTACTAAAAAGAGTATTTCTAGTTTGATGGAACTCTTTTCCTCTTATGAATAAGTCTCAGGCCAGGTTATCAATAAAGAGAAGTCTAAATTTTTCACGGGTAGCATATCCACCTCTCGAGTTAACGCCATCTCAGCTTTACTAGGATTCTCGAAAGGATCTCTCCCTTTTACTTATCTTGGTGTTCCTTTATTCGAAGGAAAGCCTCGCCGTATCCATCTGTTGCCTATTGCGGATAGAATTAAGGCTAAACTGTCCTCCTGGAAAGGCTCATTATTATCTGTTATGGGTAGAGTTCAAATGGTAAATTCTGTCATTTTGAGCATGTTGATCTATAGCTTTCGCATTTATGTCTGGCCTGCTATTCTCCTTAATACTGTTGATACATGGATTAGAAATTTTGTGTGGTCGGGCGATGTTAATACTAGAAAAATTGTTACTGTTGCTTGGCATAAGGTGTGCAAGCCCTTTCAAGAAGGTGGTTTGGGTCTTAGATCCATCAAAACAGTTAATAGAGCTGGTATGTTAAAACTTGGCTAGAACTTCATCTCTACCAACTTACAATGGGCTCTACTTTTGAAAGCCAGGGTCTACAAAAATAATAAGCCGGTGAACTATCACGTCTCTTCTTCTATTTGGCTTGGATTTAAGTCTTGTATTTCTGTGACTCTTGAGCACTCAACCTGGAAGCTTGGCAATGGTGTTAGCATTAATTTTTGGACGGACTGTTGGCTCTCTAGGCCTATTGTGGATATTTTTGGTATACCTCCTAATGTACACAAGGACCTCAAAGCTACCGTTAGTGATTTTATAGTAAACGACAGATGGTCTATCCCTTCTGATTTCGTTAATCACTTCCCCCAAAGTTACTTTGACATTCAGAAAATTGTTATCCCAAATATCCAGGTGGTTGATCAATTGATGTGGGATTGCTCTAATTCAGGTGATCTGACTTTCAGGGATTCTTTCCTTTTTCACGCTCCCGCTGGGAAGGTTGTTCCCTGGCCGAAGACAGTTTGGAAAAATTTTATCCCGCCGTCAAAATCATTTATCTTTTGGAGGGATATTCATAATAAGATGCCAACAGATGACCAACTTTGGAATAAAAGTTGCACTGTGGTTTCTGTTTGCAGCAATTGTGGTAGTGATTCGGAGACTTCTCACCACCTTTTCCTAGCCTGCCCTTTTGCCAAACACATTTGGAATTGGCTCAGAGGCATCTTAAGCCTCAACATCAACACTGCTTCCTTCCAGAGCATTTTATCATTGACTTCCCATGGTTGGAGTCCTCAATTGAATGGCATCGTCTCTGCTGCTACTGTAAATATTTTTTGGGTAATTTGGTATTGCAGGAACCAGGCTAGATTCGATAATCATGTGATCCCCTTACATACTGCCAGCAATTTAACTATTTCTAATGTGACTCTAGCAGGAAATGCTTCTAAATCTACAATGACTTCATCTGCTGCTGCATTTATGATTATCAAAGCTTTTAATGTCAATGGTAATTACAGAAATTCTTCTACCATCAAAGAGGTAATTTGGATCCCACCTTCTCCTTACATGATTAAGTGCAATACGGATGGTGCTGCTAAAGGGAGTCCTGGTCCAGCTGCTTGTGGTGGTATTTTTCAATACAGGAGTGCTGCTGCTGTCCTTGGGTGTTTTTCTGCTCCGATAGGTAACAGTTATGCCCTTCATGCTGAGCTTATTGGAGCTATGTTGGCTATTGAGATTGCGTTTGATAAGGGTTGGATGTCTTTGTGGTTATAATGTGATTCTCAACTAGTTGTTTCGGCCTTTAAGAACTGTGATGTCGTTCCTTGGAAACTCTGCAACAGATGGAACAATTGTTTATACTTGACTAGACAGATGAATTTCGTTTGCACCTACATTTACAGAGAAGGTAATGTTTGTGTTGATAAGCTTGCAGGTAATGAGACTAACTCACGTGGTTTTACTTGGTGGAATCTCATCCCGAGCTTCATTGCAGAAGACTTTTTCAGGAATAGGTTAGGTTTACCTAACTACAGATCCTGTTAGTTCAGTTGTCCGTAGATGGACTGGATTCACCTTTTGCCTCATATATTTGGTGTGCTGCAGATGATTGTTAGCGTCTCTAGTGCTGACCTGGTTGGGATGAGAGTCGTTATAGTGATGCCTATGCACACCTTTGTAGGTTTTCTTTTATTTTTTTTACAGTTGTTATGACATTTTTGCTCATGGGTTTTGGTCTAGTCCCCCCATGTTTTCTGTATTTTTTCTCTTTTTTACCAATAAAATTTAGGGGGAGTTCTCTTTCCTTCCTGGTGTTTTTTCCCTAAGGAGGGTTTTGTCTCAGAAAAGAAGGTTTTAACGAGGCTCCATATCCCAATCTTTTGTTTAAAAAAAAAGCAAAATAAAAGCATGCAAAGGTCGTTTTCGAAAAAATAATGAAATTTCAAGTGTCTTAGCGAATGGATATTTGTCCCCTTGACCATTTGCTATATATACGTCAAAGTAGACCTAAGTTTCATTTAATAAAGAAAGATATGTTTCAATTTCAAGTGTCTTATATAGAGAGACCTTTAATTTTAAGAAACAAGGTACTTCATCTTAAAGGGTGATGCTGGTCCCTTTAAGGTAGTAACAAGGGTCCGACCCTACACTTACAAAGGCCTAAAGCGAACATTGAGGCAAGACTTATAAAATAATGAAATAATGAGAATTCCTAATATTCGATTCAATGTGATTTTAACTCTATTTTCTCTATTTCAATGAAAAGTAGGAAGAAAGAATTACACTTGATCTTGGTGAAGCTCGAAGAAATAATACACTAATGTCTAGTGAGGCTCAAAGAATGTAACACCCATAGTCCATTTCATGATTTACAAATTATTCTTTAATTTAATTGAGTTTTTTAGATATTAGTTATTTTAAAATAATTATTTGCTAAATTCTATTTTGAAAATATGTGATTGTATAAGACTAATTTGGGGTTATTAAGAGTTAGAATGAGAATTTGTCAAAAAAAAAGAGTTAGAATGAGAGTTAAGGGGTTTTTAAGCAAAATAGGTGGGGCAAAAACACAATCAGCAACACCCATTCCCGGCAAAAAAAACTACTGTACCACTTTTAATATTATTATATCCCACTCTATCACTTTTCCCCTATTAAGTACCAAAATACCACTATTTTGTATTGGCCCCACCACTCAGCTGACACATTATTCTTCTCTCTCTTTACTTTTTGTTTTATTCTTATCATCTTCACTCCTCTCCACGTTTTGGCCCCACCCCCCATCTTTTCTCCTTTTTCTTTGTCGTTTTTTTTAAAAGGTTTTCTTTTGTTTTAAATGTTCTTTTAAATTATTTCATATTAAATAATTCTTGTTTTAAATTAGATAATCAACCCAAATTTTAATTAAATAATTAGCTACTTAATAAATGGCCTGATTGAATAATTTCTTTTAGACATAGTTATTTCCGATCATTCTTGGCTAGATTCGAACCAAGGGATGGAGAATTGGAACTCAAAAGTTCTAACCAACCAACCATCAGGAACCCGACAGACATAGTTATTTAATTTAACTAGTTAATGATATAATTATTAAAGAATAAAATGTCTCTATCCTATATATCAATAAAAGTAATGACCAATATGATTCATCGTCCTACGTGACAAAAAACATGTGGAGGTGAGGAGAGTAGGACCAAAGACATTGATGTCTATGTCCTATATGCTACAAAAAGTAGTGGCCAATGTGGTTCAACGGTCCAGATGGGACCGACAATTTCATTGGTTCAGATCAAACCAATACCACTCACCCAACCAATATAAATAGGCATCATGCTTTATTCATTCACTACACCACCAAAACTCAAAACTCTTCTACAAATTCTTCTCCTAAATTTTCCTTTCCACAACCATGGCACCAGTAGAAATGTTTGTCCAGGTCTATTACAATGAAAGTATTGAAAGGACTGACATGAAAGGTGTTATCTTTGCATGCACCAATTCGTCCCTGTTGAAGGTGAAAAAAACCATAAAACTAGATGAACTTATCCGATCTATCCAGTCAAAGGTTCATCCTGACAACGCCAAAAGAGTGGTCGAACTTATTTATCGATACCCTACTACCCTTGCACAAGGACTTGTTCGGTATGAGTCCTTAACTCTCAGAAGAGATGAGGAAGTCCAGTTGATGGTTGACATGTTCAAGGCTTATAAACGTATTAGTATTTCAACAATGCAAGTATACGCAAGGTTGGCAGATGCTCTTGATTTTGACACCCATCAGTCCATACCCTTATCATACCCTCACTCCGTACCCTCTTCATACCCTCCCTCTTTATCCTCTTCTAACCCTTTCATTGAAACACATAGTAGCATACCATCTTCATGAACCCATCACACATCACAACCCAGTAATGGCATTGACCTAAATACGCCATTCCATTTGGAAAACCCAACGATTGTTGTTCGTAGAAGTGTTGTGGCTAGTGTCCACAATGAAGAAGTCGGTGACTTCAGTGAGAATGAAGATGACATCCTTGCTCAACATGACGCCGATGACAATGAAGGTCCATCAATGACTATGTGTTACTCTGACCCTCCCTCCCACTTCCGCAACGTAACTTCCGACGACACAGAGTACGTTCGAGATGAATTTGTCCTCTCCATGGACCGGAACCAGTCTTTTACTATTCTAGACCGTGAAAACCTCCAAGTGGGTATGGCATTCCCACAAAAGATATGGCTAAGCGGTGCATACAATAATACCACCTAAACAAGTCCCCAGGCTTCGTGGTAGAATACTCAGATTCAACTCGATGGGTTGTTCGTTGTTCCAACGAAAACTGTATGTGGAGGTGTAGAATTTTTCTTAGCAAGAAATCACAAGCTTGGGAGATTAAAAAACTTGATGGCCCCATACATGTGCATCAACAGTGGTATCACAAGATCATCGACAACTCTCGTCAGCATTCATCCGTGAAAGCATCCTCCACATGGTGAGGCAAGATCCGACAATCTCAGTCTCAGTGTTGATCGCACATATAAGATCACAATACACATATACCACAACGTACAGAAAGGAATGGATCGCAAAACAAAAGGCCATCGAGATGATATACTGGAACTGGGAGGAACCGTACAAGGAACTTCCAAGGTGGCTCCTTGCTTTCCAATATTATCTTCCAAGCACTGTTACCGACATAGAAGTGAAGCCCCTCGGTGAGAATGGTCAAGTAGTTCCTCACAAGGCTGTATTCCATCACGTCTTTTGGACTTTTCAACCATGCATTAAAGGGGACTGTAAGCCAGTTTTTTCAGTTGATGGAACACGGTTGTATGGGAAGTACTGTTGGACGTTGCTGATGGCGATTGCCCAGGATGGGAGGAACAACACAATTCCAATAGCATTCGCCCTTGTAGAGGGTGAGACATCTGATGCATGGTTTTTCTTCCTCCAACGCTTGCAGACGTTTGTAACACCCCAACCAAACCTCTGCTTGATCTCTGATAGACACGAGTCAATCAAAAGTGTTGTTAGGCGACTAAATAGCAACTGGCATCATGTCTTTTGCATTCGTCACATTTCGCAAAATTTCACGGGGACATTCAAGAATACAGAGATGAAGAAGATCGTAATCAATATGGGTTAGTCTTTTTTTATAAGAACATATCACACCTTTTTTTTTTTGCCTTATCTCTAACCTTACGAGGATTAACTTTTGTTACTTCAGGATACACCATGACTCAAGCAACCGCTGATTATTACCGGAGCGAAATTGATAATGAAGGTGCGGTGAAATGGGTCGACAATATTCCCAAGGAACAATGGCTCCAGGCACATGATAAAAGGCGGCAATGGGGGCACAAGACGACTAACCTTGCCGAGTGCATCAACAATGTATTAAAGGGGACGCGCAACCTTCCAATCAATTCCTTGGTGCAGGAAACCTATTACAGGTTGACCGAAAAATTTGTCGAGAGAGGGAGGCATGCACAAGCAATGATGGCATTTGGTCTGATCTACTCAGACAAAGTCATAGAATACCTTGATAAAGAACGAGCAATGTCAAACTCCCATAAAGTCCACACTCACAACCGAGCACAAACCTTTTTTTAGAGTCAAAGAGTTGCCCACCAAGCGGCCGTCCACCTAAAACATTCAAGGTTGACCATGAAAGGCGATGGTGTGATTGTGGTGAGTTTCAAGCATTACATTATCTGTGTTCACATGTTATTGCCACTTCCTCATCTATCCACCATGATTACGTAATTTATGTGCGTCCCCAGTATACATTACAATATGTGTTCAACACTTACTTGGAAGAGTTCTCGGTTGTGCCTCATGATTCATATTGGCTACAATACACTGGAAATGAATTGTGCCATGATCCAACGATGCAGAGAGATCCAAAAGGTCGTCCCTAGACTACTTGAATTTATACTACTGTGTTGTCAAGTTCCCTTCCATTCCAAAACTAATAGTGGTACAGTAATTTTTTTATACCACTATTGTGTTGTCAAGTTCACTGTTTAGAGACATGCTGGGGTAGGTTCGGTTGTTTGGTGACTGGGACTGTTTTATTGGTTGAAAAATTATGTGGCTTGCAATTTTAGAAAATAGATTGATTTCTCGTTATTTTGGCTCTGGTTTGGTTGCATTTGGAGTTGTGTAGCTCAAGTTATAGGTTCCACATGTTAGGGTAAAATTATGGGGACAATCTGGACATAGGGTCAGTGTTTTGGGCATGGTGGTTTCAATTGAGCTCCTTTTCGAACGATTTTTATTTCTTTGAAAAGTAGACTTAATTTAATATTGTTTAGGCTCAAGTTCCAGGTTATTTGAGTAAGTTTTGATCATTTTAGAAGGATTACAATCTAGGTCACAGTTGTAGTCCCATTTTCTGGACATACTGACTTATTTTCTAAAATTGTATTTATTGACCCATCATTTCACAATTCTAAAAATATATTAAAAAATGAAACTTCATGAGCGTTCAGTAGAGGGGTCGTTTGCTAAATTCCGATATCATTTGATAGGGTAATTAATTCGTTGA
Organism: Astragalus glycyphyllos; assembly: GCA_963573325.1. Taxonomy (NCBI): domain Eukaryota; kingdom Viridiplantae; phylum Streptophyta; class Magnoliopsida; order Fabales; family Fabaceae; genus Astragalus; species Astragalus glycyphyllos. The sequence goes on along the minus strand of OY754314.1, from coordinate 18,364,655 downwards.
AGTTTATGTGTAAATACTGAAAATTTTCTATGGACTTATTATGTATTTTTTGCTAAACGGGTGAGACCACTATGTATCCTATATATAAGGAAAAATAAATTGATTAAAGAATGGAGGGTGTATTTCGGGTTAGTGTCATGGACTACTCCCGGGGTCTTCATGGTTCAATTACTCGTTAGATTGGCGAGTGTCGGATTCCCTCGCCATGTGCGCGATAGCGTTTATATTATGTAAGTCTATCACGTTTGGAGGGATGCACCCTAGGCTATATTAATTAAAATTGAAAAACTGAGAGTATTATGGTAAGGGGTTGAGAGAACTCACTGAGATTAAGTAATCTCATTCCTCATTGTTGTTGATTTTCAGATTCACATGTGAATGACTCAGCAAGGGAAAGAGTTCCGCTAGCTGAGGATCTTAGTTCATGGCTATCATGTTCATTTTCATGTTTTAATATTATGTATCATGGAGACTATATTTAGTCTTGTTCATGTCATGTATCGGTTTCGAACCGCTTTATGTATTAGGGATATGTGCACTTATGGATACTATGTACTTCTATTGACTTATGTGATGTGTAAAACCTTTTTTAAACTTCATGGTATTTTGAATGACTGAGACATCACTGGTTGTGGATATATATATATATATATATATATATATATATATATATATATATATATATATAGCTATAAGTTTTATCCATTCCGCTTTGGGCATCTCTGATTTTGCTAAAAGGTAATATTCTGCGTTTGTATGGTCGACTACGAACTAGGGATGATACAAAGAAACAGCACATGGTTCCTCAATAGTGGTTGCTACTTGCTAGGGTGTTGAAAAAACTAGAGAGGTCCTCTAGTGGATTAGCTTAGAGAGGCAGTAAAGAATATTACTTAGAGCTGACGAGGCTTGAAGAAAGAGTACTCTAGAGCTTGGTGAGAATCAAGGAAAGAACACACTAGACGCTTGGAGAGAAAGTTAAAGAATACTTACAGTGCCTACTGGAGATGTAGATCAAATAATACTTGGTTTTTAGTGGAATAAGACCTTCGAGTTAGGAAGGCGAAATCATCCTGTAACCAGTGGACTAGATGTAGTGATAAACTCCAATTATGTACATTTTTTAGGGGCATTTTTGAGTTATTTTTAGAGTGATTATTAGCAATATATATATATATATATATATATATATAAACTTCCTCTATTTGCAAGCCTTGTCAAGCTTTCAGAAAGGCCAAATCAGGCCTTAAAAATAGAGCTTATAGATGGCAACATGGGCCCATACTTCGTACAACCCCCTCTACTCAGTAGACACCCCCCTAAACGCGTGAAACAACACAAATACCCTTAATGAAAGTTGTGTTTTCCATTTTTTGGAGTTAACTACGGTTTGGCGCATGGTTAACCGAACCTGTTCGGTTGGGCCAGCACCGAGTGTGTTAATTTCACACACAGCCCCCCTAAACTTTTTACTAGGTTCGGACCATGCCCTTTTGAACCAGTTAGGAGCACGGCCGCCTGAACCAGCTCTACCGTCCATAATCATCAACAGCTCAGATTCCACGTCCATTTTCATCGACGACTTAAATTCAGTCAAAAAAGCAATCAAAAAGGCAGTCAAGCATGTCATAAAAACGAGTGGATGATATTGACATTGGAAATTGTGCCCAACAGTTAAAAATTTAACGATTCCGATCGTTCAAAATCAATCGCCCTCGTTCAATCATACCTATTATAAATAGGCTCTCACACTTCACTGAGTTTCACACAAACACCTTACCCTTCACAAAAACCCTACCCACACTTACTGTGATGGAAGACCTAATGCAATGGCAGTTGTGCCCAACCCAGATATCAAGTGGCAAATTCCTAACCATCCTACATCGCCCTGGAACGGTCACCGGAAGGCACGATGGTGTGTTTTTTGTTCTCGCAATTCAATCTTCTGTAGGTTGGATAAGAATATAACATTCAGGTAGTTGAAGGAAAAGGCAGAGAGAAAGGTTCCCCAAGAGGGAGAGTGGCGTGAAAACAAAAGTCGTTTACGTTACCGCAAATACTGTTGTGGAGATGACGGGACTCTCCACTATTCATCTATGGAGATCCGGAGCGACGATGATGTTCGCGCAATGATGGAACATCATGCTAATGTTCCAATGGTACGTCAAATCCTGGAGCTGTTTGACGAAACAATGCGCACTCCGGAAGAGGTCATTTATCTTTTGGAATAGGGACTTCCCAAATAATCGCTAGTTTCTTAGTTGTTTCCTTATGTTGTTTTTCATTGTTTTGATGTCATTCGTAGGGGTGAGCGTAGGACGGGTTGGGACGGGTTGTAAGTGGCCCTAATCCGGCCCTAAATCTTGATCGGGCCAATATTGAAGCCCTAACCCGTCCCTTAACCCGACCAAACCCGATGATATGCGGGTTCGATAAGGACCGGGTTCAAAAGGACGGGTTGGGACGAGACATGGGACGTAACACATTTTAATTTTCCACGAGTACAAAATTAGTCGGAAAAATGATATAGTGCTATATATTTACTTAACTTTGAATTCATATTTAACAAATCTATGCATTCCCTGCTAACTTCAGAAGTTGAAACCAAATAATCTTAAAACTTCAATCAAAACCAAAATGAACAGCAACCCAAAATTAAATCAAAACAACCAACAACACATTGCATCCTAAGAATTTGTTTGTTTTTGCCGCACCTCCAATTCTCCTTGAGACATGGCAAAAATATCTGCAAACAAAAAATATCAGTAAATACATATGTAAATAAATCAATATTGAATGAACTAAAGTCACTCACCATCAACAATTTTTTCAGTTTGTTAAGAAACTTGTTGCATCTCCTTTTCTCCTTGAGATTCCACAATCTTGGCAGAAACATCTAAAAACAAAAACCATCTAAGTAAAATATCATATGCATATGTAAATTAATCAATATCCAAGAAAAAGAATAAATAAACTCACCTTCAACAATTTTTTCAGTGGTGTCAAATATTTGAAAGTCCATCTCATCAAACTTAAGACCAGCAGGATTTAACCAATTTTGAGTACATATGAGAGCTTCAACCATCTTAGGAGACAAAGAACTACGGAAGGCATCAAGTACACGTCCACTTGTGCTAAAACACGATTCAGATGCCACGGTAGAAACTTGGACAGCAAGCACATCACGAGCAATAGTTGAGAGGATTCTATATTTTGATGAATTTGCTTTCCACCAACACAGGATGTCAAAGTCAGCAGTAATATCATCTAATGTGTCCTCTGCCAAGTACCTTTCAAGCTCAGATTTATCTGAATTAGTCCTAGCCCTTTTTTGTTTTCTCCACACCTCCTGCCTATTCACAGAAACACTCTTGGGAAGTTTAGTGAAATGATCCCAGACCATGGATCTCTTTTTTTTACTCCCTCCTTCAACTAAATTGTTATCACCACCTTCCTCAACTAGATTCACTATTTGGGCAGGATCTTTCCCCTCAACCACTGTAGGGTTTTCAATTACCATATCTATTGGTACTTCCCCTTCCATTTGTTATTAACCAAACCTAAGTAATAACTATTAACAAAAACAATTTTTTAAATGATGCAAAGATTATTCAGCAAGACATTCAAGACAATAGAAAAACATGTATAAATCACATAAAAACATAGAAACAAAATCAGCATACCAGACTTGATTCTTTGAAGCACAACTGTTGAAGAAATAACAAAATAGAGAAGAAATAATAAAATACAAACCTGTTGAAGAACAAAGATGCAAGGACGAATGCTTGAAGAGAAGCACGAGCAAGAGCAGCACCGACAAACAGAGAAGACGGCGAAGCGGTGACGACAAGGTGCAAGACAGATCGCACAAGTGAACCTTGAAATCGCAAAGTGAGAGACGCTGAAACTTGGAAATTGGGATCGTGAAGGGCTGGAAATCCTGATTAAATACTGCTGCCATGACCTAATTGCTAAATTTCAGCAACCTAATGGCTCAATTTTAGCAATCTAATTCCATGAATGAAGGGGTTTTAAGGTGGGATGAAGGAATGAAGGGATTTCTTTCCAGATTTTTTGTTTTTGTTGGCTAAATTGATTTATGTTTGCCGTGTCTTTTGCCGTGTGTTGTGCCGTGTGCGATGAATAGATATTAGAGCAACTATAATGGGATGGGCCGGGTGACCCGAGGGGTAACCCGAGCCCGTCGTGGCCCGACACCGGGTTAATATTTTGGACAGTCCCAAATGTCTCTGTGTCTTAATTTTTTCGGGTCAGACCCGGCCCGATGCCATCGGGCTGGGACGGGCCAGCGGGCCGGACCGGGTTATGCTCACCCCTAGTCATTCGTGTTTGATGTACGATTACGCGATCTAATAATAAAGTTGTTTAATTTAAACTGTAAACCGAAAAATAAAATTGCATATAATTATTCATTATAAAATAGCATTTATAATTTTTATTCATTACTAATAATGTTCTCGAACCAGGATATAATTATTCATTACTAATAAAATTGCATAAAAATTATAAATGCGTAACGACTGAGCCAGAACCAGCATCACTCCCACTCCCATCATAGCCGGCCAGGAATGCCCGATAAGATGAATCAGTCGAGTCAGAACCAGCATCATCTTCCTCGGGCATAATTCTGACCACATTGAACCGCCCGTCCTGAGTATATGTTATTGAGACTTCAACACTGTCAACACCCCCATATAAGTTGCAGATGGCGTCCGTATAAGTTAAAATGTTGTCGGTGCGCCTGTTGATAATACCAGCAATAATGTTGTCGGTGTCCAGGAAGAAGTAACAATCGCGAGGCAATTCATTGCCTAACAAATCAAAACCATCAGTATGGTTTGACTCCTGCGCATCCGAACCGGTTCGGCGCGCGGTCGTCCGAACCTGTTCGTTCAGGACGTTACCTACGAGGTTCGGTTGCTGCACTTCCGAACCGTGCTAATTTCCAAAAAAAAAGGAAATAACGAAGGAGAGGGAGAGAATCAGAATCATATCTTTCTTGATTTGGAGGAGAGGAAGAGAGGGAGAGATGACGAAATGGAGGAGAGGAAGAGAGGGAGAGGGGGGTGTGAGAGGATAAGAGAGTTATAAAAAAATTGAAGGGGTATTTTCGAAATATTGGACGGTGGGGGTTGTCTACCGAGTAGAGGGGGGTTGTACGAAGTATTGGCCGCCACGTGTTACGCTTAGGCCTAACACTTTGAACATAGGCCCGCAAAACCTATCTCGATCCGGTATAATCCTAACCCTAAACCTCGTTCTGCACAACACTGGAAAGGTAGAAACCAGAGAGAGAGAGAGTGTTCCACAGATACCACCATCTTGACACACGAGAGAAATGGGCGCAACGGCGAAAAAAACACTACACCGCCATTCAATTCATCGGTAAAAAAAGCAATGTTCTGCAAATTCTTTCTCTAGTTCTCTAGTTATAACAGGCTCTCACTTAGTTTATAACAGGTTACAGGTTATCACCGACCCGGTTATTTCTTATTCGTCTTAGGCGGAGAGTATCGACACATCACGATTCTTCATTGCCTCAAATTCTGAAACCCAACAAATCCAAAGCATGAAATCCAACAAATCCACGAAATACCTATTTCGCATCAACGATTCCCTTCTAATCTCTAATATCAGCAAAATCGAAAGCAAAAGTAGCTATTAGTTGAATGCTTACTGTAGAATATTTTTTTGCTTGCAGGTCATCCCAGAGGTATTGGAAGTGGAACCAAGTCTTCAATTAGCAGCTGCTGTGCTTTCTCAGGTAAATCAATTTCCATTGAGTGTCCTAATTTTATTGGAACAGAAATATTCACCATATAGGAACACTAGCAATATGAGGATTTAGCTAGAAAATTTTGACTTCCATCATTTCTAAAATTCTATTAATGATGATACTTGTATGTGCCATTGGCATTGTTTTATTTGACTCATCTTTTCATGCAACATAGTATTGTGTTTCCATTGTTCCTCAAGTAGTTGAGGGCCCAAGACTTATCCAAGACAATTGGTTTCTATTGCTACTAGATTTTTTGGCCCTTGGGATGCCAGGGGAACAGAGCTTCTGAAAATAATTCTGTAATTTGAGAATGCATTTTTTTTAACAATCATAAGTTTATAACTAGTAATTCGTAAATAAATATTCAGTAACACAAAAACAGTCATTCTAATTAATTAAAGTAAACACAAATACAACAGACTTGTGCATAACAAGTTTATGTTAAAAGTATCTACTGAGAAAGAATGGAGAAAGAAAGGTCTAGCAAGTGAGAAATGGAGTTGAAAAGTCTCAAGGAACTAGGAGGGATTATTTGATTTATGTGTTTTAACAAAAATGTCCCATAAATTCCACCATCTCAATAGTTAACGTGTGTTAATAAATGATATTCTCTTTGTACAAATTGACTTTGTTTAGATGATTACGGTAGAATCACTCTAACTGCTTAGAATTCTTACTTTCATTAGAATCTTTTATATTCACTCCTAAATCAATTTGAGTGATTTTATAACCAAACACAAGAACATTGATTTTCAAATAAAAAATGCTACTACAGATTAATAGCAATTTCTCAATTTTAATTATGATAACGTATAGACATCCAAATTCGACATTGGTATTAGAACAAGAGACATGTTGTGTATGTTTAGTACTAACCAACTTCCCAACAACATATCCACACGACTTAACCTCGAAGACAAGCATCATTGGTATTTTTCCAAACACCCTGAGTGATTCTAATGTCGAAAAATGTTGCATGGTTATGCACCGTCATTCGCATTGAACAATTTAAGATGTTGATAGTGAATTGTTCAATGTGAATGACGGTGCAAAACCCTGCAACGTTTTCCGACATTTATGTCAACTCTAAGTTATTGAATCTTATGTATTCTGAGATTACAGTTGCAACTGGTGAGTTGAAAAAATATCATCAACGGCGAAAGAGTATTCGGGCATTGACTGTCAACTTGCAAGGAAGGAGGGTTCCCCTTTACGGCACTGGTGCAACCTTAAGTACCGACTTGTTGAGTAGTGGAAAAATAGCAATGATGCTTGTCTTCGAGGTTAAGTCGTGTGGATATGTTGTTGGGGAGTTGGTTAGTACTAAACATACACAACATATCTCTTGCTCTAATACCACCATGTTGAATTTGTATGTCTCGTTGTATTCAAAATTAAAATTGAGAAATTTCTTTGTTAATATCATCTCCTTAAATTTTTTTCATTAATCTGTAGGAGTATTTCTTATTTGAAAATCAATGTTCTCGTGTTTGGCAATAAAATCACGATAGATCAAATTGACTTAGGAGTAAATATAATTGATTCTGGTGAAAGTAAGAATTCCAAACACCCTGAGTGATTCTACTCTAATTATGTAAACAAAACCAATTTTTACAAAGAGATTATTTAGAATATCATTTATAAACACAAATTAACTATTTTAAACTTAATATTTTTAACACTACTTTTTTAAAACTATTCTTATAAATCAATTTTTAGAATCTATTCTAATTCTAGGAGTGTACCTTAATATGTGGGGGTGTTAGCAGCTCCATCTAAAGAATATTGTCCTTTCAGAATTCTAGCAGTTATAACTCTTCTTATTCTTGCTTATATAAAAAAAAAAACTCTTCTTATTTTTCGTAGGGAATAAAACATAACAGTAAGCAACATTGCAACTAAACAAGGCACAACGTATTATAGAACACTGAACCGTTGTTTGAGGAATCCCATAATGGTTTCTTCTATTTTCACTCACTGCCATTCTTCTCCTTCTTCCACAACCGCCCTCCTTCGCCGCCGCCACCCACTCAACGTGGGTCCCACCTCTCTCCGCTTCAACTGAGAAACATGAAATACAGGGTGTATTTTAGCCTCACTAGATAACTCCAATTTATACGCTATAGCCCCTACCTTTTTCAACACCTTAAATGGGCTGGAAAATCTTGCACTAAGCTTTTCATTCACCCTCTTAGCCAAAGACTTGAATCTGTAAGGTTGTGCCTTCAGATATACCAAATTCCCCTCTTTGAATTCCACCTCCCTTCTTTTCTTATCCACCAACAGCTTCATATCATTCTGAGCCCTCACCAAGTTATTCTTTAAATCCTCCAAGACAGCATCCCTCTCCATGAGTAATTGGTTCACATGCTGAACCACAATAGCTTCTGGTTGTTATTTCAAAATTGTTGGTGGATCGCGTCCATACAAGGCCTTAAAAGGGAACATCTTGATAGAACCATTTTTTGTAGAGTTGAACCAGAATTCTACCCAATGAAGCCATTTAACTTACTGTTTTGGATGACCATTGATAAAGCACCTCAAATAAGTTTCCAACGTGCGATTAACAACCTCAATTTGTCCATCTGTTTGAGGATGATAAGCTGAATTGAACTTCAACTTAGTTCTTGCCATCTTGAACAATTCCTTCCAAAAGTTACTTATAAACACTCCACACCTTGGAAAACCATGTAAACAGACAATCTCCTTGCTGAAAACTTCAGCCACATCCACAGCTGCGAAAGGATGACTTAAAGAAGAAAATGAAGATTTAGTAAGCCTATCCACCGCCACCATTACTATATCACTCCCCTTAGACTTAGGCAGACCCCCAATGAAATCCATCGACACATTGAATATTGGTCGGCTTGCAATGCGTGGTAGAGACCCCCCTGTTTGTTCCTTGTACACCTAAAGGATGCATAGAGCTACTGCACAGATATGGTGTTGCTATTAAAGGAAAGCGGGCTTTTGTGATTGGTCGCAGTAATATTGTAGGAAAGGCAACTTATCTCTTGCTGCAAGTAATATCTCATTAGACCAAACTTCGAATCTTAGTTTACAATTCAGTCCTAGTTTTATTTGAGTCCAACTGTTTGCTTCAAAAGCATACATTTTTACTTTTTATATCTTATGATACTAGAGGGAAGATGCTACTGTCAGTGTTGTCCATTCCAGAACTAGTAACCCAGAAGAAATTACAGGACATGCAGATATTATCATTGCTGCGGTTGGACAACCAAACATGTTTAGGGGAAGCTGGATAAAACCTGGTGCAATCATTATTGATGTTGGAATCAACCCAATAGAGGTGAGTAAATTTATTTTCAATATCTTGTTTTATATAATACTACTGGATTCATGGTGGGTTCATACCGTTTTTTACGAACAAACTTCATATCTACACTTTCGCCTGTACAGGTTTCCATAATGAGTGACGTTGATACTCGAGTGGTAAGTGTTAGTATATGCAAGCTCCACTAGTGGAAGATGCATATCCCAAACTTACAGCCCTCAAACAGAAATGCTCTTAACGTATCTTATAATACTTGTGTTTCTCTTTTCGTTGACCATTCGAGTGTGAATGATAAGCGGAATTCATATTCATACTCAATATAAATGCGAACGCTTGACGTTGCACTTCATAAAACATAAAAGTGAAATTCAAATTTCTTTTTGAAATGGAACTTAACAGTACTCTGAACAACTTCACCATCTGTTCCATGTAGACCCTAGTCAACTTATTCTACGGCAGCAATATCGTGAACAAATTTTTTCAACTTCTTTACGATTACCCATCAAATCTGATTTCGTTGTGAGATATTTCTACTAGTTGTAACAATCTGAAGGATTCTCGGAGTTCTATTAAAATCTTCTGGAAAAACTAAGCATTTAAGCATATATCCTCTGATATGGGCTTTCATTTTCGATCAATCATAACCTTCACTTCGATTTGGATACATTTGAGCAAAGCCCGAATGTATGAAGAAAAGTTTTCTAAATTATAACTCCTCATCTAAGGATTGACTATTTCTGATCAGGTTCCTTAAATCAAAAGTTTTCTTCATATGACCTATTATGATTAATACCCCATTTCCATTAGAGAAATTCAGTTTCAGATTTCTAAGTTCCTCTAACAGCTTCTTCTCATTAATCATCTTTGCGGCAACATGTAAGGATTTTCGAATTAAATCAATCGGATTCCTAGATCAAAAGTTATGACTAAAACCGTTTAGGTAACAAAATGCGTTTTTCTGCAGTAGGTTACACATCTAAACTCAAATGTAGGGATTTTTCTTCTCATTAATCATCTTTGCGGCAACATGTAAGGATTTTCGACTCAAATCAAAATGCGGTTTGAGGTGTTTTACACATCTAAACTCATCTAAATTCATCCTAAATGCACACAACACCAAAACACACCATTTCACACAAATCAAATAAGATATAGTTTTACCAAACCCTAAATCAAATGTTTAAACTATTAATAATTAATCAAATGTTTCTTCTAATCAAATTCTAATATGATTAATTAGCCTAATTAACCTCTTTTGAGAAACTTTATCTAAGATGATTAATTTACAATCATCTTTGACTTGCCTCTTATTTTGATTAGTCTTCCAATTTCATACTCTCTATTCTTAATCTAATAAGCATATTTTTGGGGTGTTACACTCATCTTGTTGACAAGATCTGCAACACATGAAAAATATTGTTCTGCAGTTTATGAGCTAGACATTTCGTTCCTTTCATATTCTCTTTGGAGAGACCACAATTTTGATTTTTGGCCTTTTTCTAGTCCTTTTATGATAGCTTCAAAATATCACATGCCTCTTTGACAGATTTGGCGTTTGCTATTTTGCCAAAAACTAGATAGTCTACTCCTTGATAAATTTGTGAGAGTGCCAACGGGTCCCTGCTTTGAGCAGCTTCTTCAGCTCCTTGTTGTATTCTGACTTCAACAAAACTCCAAATATTGTAAGCTTTTAAATGAGTATACATCAAAATCTCCCAATAACTATAATCAAGTTTCCCATTTAATTCTTGTCAAAAAAAGGTTTTCCATCTAGTTTGGGCCGGACAAAACAATAATGAAATTGGTTATCATATCTCTCTTTCAAATATACCGAAAAATTTGATAAGGTGAGAACTCTCTTATTCCTCACACACTAAAAATATTTACTAAAAATATTATTTTGTTAAATTTATTAGATTTTTATTTAAATATAATGTTCGAGTCATAAATTATTATAAGATGTCTGGATGGTAAATTATTTTGATATACATAATTTTAAATAGTTATTAATTCATTCAAGTCATAACAAAAATAATTCAGTTCCATCAACTCATAATAAATCACAGAGAAATTCAACTTTTCCTAATGCTTAAGTGTGGGGAAATGTGATAAAAGCATTCTTTATAGCATTGCACTTTAATAGAGACAAAGTCACAAACGCTATTTGATCAACCTACAGCAGCAGGTAAACACAACACAAAAGAATATGCAAGGTCACCTACTGTATAGGTCAACCACCGGCTTGGTAAAGTTAGCAAAGTTAAAACTGTATTTAGAATTGTTAAATCAGTTATCAGAATTGTTAAAAAAATCTGTTATCAAGAATAGGTTGTTGTAATCTTGATAACAGAATCACAAGCTCACTAGTATATAGAGCATCTGATTCATTCTGTGTAATACAAGTTTTACATCTATGAAAATCAAATCTATGGTTTTATCCTTTTATGGTATCAATCGCTAGATCGATTCGAAGAACCATCGCTTTCGCATCATCAAGCTTCGTCAATGGCGGAAGCAACGCCCAAACAAGCTTCGAAGGACAACGGAACCATCGCCAACACTAGAATCATCCCCAACAACGTGTTCGCGCTGAATCATTCAGATCACCCTCATGGTTTCACGGCGGCGCCCAAACTATCAATCAAACTTGAAGATAAAAATTTCTTGATGTGGAATCAGCAAGTGGAAGGTATCATTACCTCCTACAAATTACATCGATTCCTGGTGAATCCCCAAATCCCTCAGCAATATGCTTCAGAAATGGATCGCCTGGCTCTCAAAATTACGGTAGATTACGAACGGTGGCTGGTCCAAGACCAGATGCTGTTTACATGGCTCCTCTCCACCCTCAGCGAATCCGTTCTTCCTCGCGTCTTAACCTGCAAACACTCCTATCAGGTTTGGGATAGGATTCACCAACACTATTACTCGCACCTAAGAGCTCGAATTCGCCAATTACGTTCTGAGTTGAAAAACACTAAGAAAGGGGAACGCTCCATTTCAGAATACTTGATGCGTATTCACACCCTTGCCGATTCTTTACTGTCAATAGGCGAGAATATCTCCGATCAAGACAAGATTGATGTCATTCTTGATGGGTTACCAGAAGAGTACAATTAATTTGTCATGATGATATACAGTAAGTCTGATTCTAGTTCTCTCTCTGACATTGAAGCTCTTCTTCTGGTACAGGAAGCCCAATTTGATAAGCATCGTCAAGAGCTTTCAAATACATCTGTCAGTGCAAATCTTGCACACACCTCCTACAATTCTCGCATCAATGGAAACTTTCGTGGTCGTGGACGCAATAACAGAGGTCGTGGTCGTGGCAGAAGCAATGCGTACCAAACTGCATCTCAAACTGCCTCTGGATCAAGACCCACATGCCAACTTTGTGGCAAAATTGGGCATACTGCTGTTGAGTGTTGGCATAGGTTTGATGAGTCCTTTGAAGGAAATGCATCACAACAAAGATCATCTAAGAATGAAGCTAGCAACAAGGAGCAAAGAACAGATCAGAACAACAACTCTGCCCAGCCTCAAGTGAGCTATGCTGCCACTGGAGAGGAACTCCCTGCCAACACCCTTGAGGAAGACTGGTTCAAGGACACAGGTGCGTCTCACCATGTTACGCCTCACATACACAACTTTGACACTATCACACCCTATAGAGGTTCAACAAAAATCTCTATGGGCAATGGACACAAGGTGCCAATCAAGGCAATTGGCACCAGCAGTTTTGCATCACCAATCAATCCTAAAATTGTGTTTAAACTTAACAAATTACTGCATGTTCCTTCCATATCCAAAAATTTGCTATCAGTATCTAGGTTTTCTCAGGATAACAATGTCTATTTTGAATTCCATTCCAACTGTTGCATTGTGAAATCTCATGTAAATAATCAGGTTCTGCTTAAAGGAGTAAAAGGTCGTGATGGACTCTACTCTTTCAAGAAATTACCCTTTCAAGTAGTCATCAAACCTAGGCTTAGAATAAAATCTTTGAATAAATCCATTTGCAAAAACACTACTTCTGTACACACACTTTCTGCTTCAAACACAAATGTAGCTAATTCTGGTTCTAATTCAAACAATGTTGCTTCACAAAATACTGCTTCTAGCTCTAGTAGTGCTGTCACAAATTACAAATTGTGGCATTCCAGGTTAGGTCATGCACACACACATGCTGTAAACACAATTCTGAAATTGTATGATATGAAACTTCCTAATAAAAATGATATTTCTCTGTGCAAATCTTGCTATATTGGTAAGTCTCATAGGTTATTTGCCCCTGCATCCACAATTGAGCACACACTACCCTTTGAATTGATACATTCTGACTTGTGGGGGCCTTCCCCATCACCATCAAATTCTGGATATAGTTATTACATTGCTTTTGTTGACACATTTACTAAATTTACCTGGTTATATTTTTTAAAGCACAAATCTGATGCACTATTGGCTTTCACTAAGTTTCAAGCCATGATTCACACACAACACAATTCTGTTATTAAAGCTGTTCAAACAGATTTTGGAGGAGAATTCAAGCCCTTTACCAACCTTCTCACCACTCAAGGCATCCAACATAGATTAACATGTCCTCACACCTCTCACCAAAATGGGACAGTTGAAAGGAAGCATAGGCAAATAGTTGAGATGGGCTTAACACTTCTTTCCCACTCTTCAATACCAAAAACCTATTGGGACCATGCCTTTACTACTGCTGCATACTTAATAAACAGACTGCCCACCTCAAGTCATTCTACATACATCTCACCCTACGAAGCCTTGTATCACAAGAAACCTGACTACAAGTCCCTTAGAGTTTTTGGTTGCACATGTTATCCTTACCTTCGTCCATACAATGCACACAAGTTAGAATTTAGAAGTGCAGAATGTGTGAACTTGGGCTTATCTTCACAACATAAAGGTTACAAATGTTTGAGCTCTGAAGGAAGAATCTATATAACAAAAGATGTGTTGTTTGATGAGACCAAATTCCCCTACCCACAACTATTCAAAAACACAAATATGGAAACCCTCCCACATTGTCCTGACACCCACTCAGTCACCATCTTACCATCTATCCCACCACAAAGTACGACAAACCAAGCAACAGAAACTCTCAACTCTCTCACACAGGAAACACAAACAGTTTCTGTCTCATCATCAAACACCTCACCCTCAGCTACTGAACCTACAGAAACTACCACAAACAATGCTACCACCAGCCCTCTCACACAGACAGCTCCCAACACACAAAATAACTTGCCCTCCAACACAGACAGCTCCCCTGAACCTACAGACAGAACCACAAACACTATTCCCACCACAACAACTTCAACTTCAAACCATCCAATGACAACCAGGTTCAAATCTGGCAAACTAAAACCAAAGGTTTTTGTCACTATTGCTGAACCCACTTCAGTAAAACAGGCTCTTCAAGACCCTGTATGGACTAATGCAATGAAAGCAGAATATGACACATTGATCAAAAATGGAACCTGGACTCTCACTTCTCTACCACCCCAAAGGCAAGCCATTGGCTGCAAATGGGTTTTTCGTGTGAAGCAAAATCCGGATGGATCAATCAACAAATGTAAAGCACGATTGGTGGCCAAAGGTTTTCATCAAATTCATGGCAAGGATTACAGGGAGACCTTTTCCCCAGTTGTGAAGCCAGCAACAATCAGAATTATATTAACATTAGCTCTTACTCACAGGTGGCAAATGCAGCAGATTGACATCAACAATGTCTTCATCAATGGGCATCTCAATGAAGAAATTTACATGCAGCAGCCACCTGGCTTCACAAATGCTGACAAGAGTCAAGTCTGTAAGCTCAACAGGGCACTTTATGAGCTCAAACAAGCACCTAGAGCTTGGTATGAGTGCCTGACTCAAGCTCTTTTGAAGTTTGGCTTTAAATCCAGTAAATGCGACCCTTCTCTCTTTGTTTATGCTCACCAAGGAGTCACTCTTTATGTCCTTGTATATGTGGATGATATAATCATCACTGGATCATCAAATAAACTGATTTCTGACCTCATTCACAAGCTCAACAGTCAATTTACACTCAAGGAATTAGGTAAACCAGATTACTTTTATTGGTATTGAAGTAAAAACTCTTGCTGATGGATCCTTGCTATTGACTCAAACCAAGTACATTCTGGATTTATTACAAAGAGTAAATATGACTGAGTGCAATGGAATGCCCACACCAATGCTGGCCAACCTAAAGCTAAGCAAGCAAGGTACTGACATTCTCAAGGATCCCTTTCTATATAGGTCAGTGGTAGGTGCACTCCAATACATACATTAACAAGGCCAGAAATAGCTTTTACAGTAAACAAGTTGTGTCAATTTTTGGAAAATCCTCTTGAGTCACATTGGCATGCAGTAAAACGATTACTAAGGTACCTCAATGGGTCTCTGTTTCATGGTCTTCACTTGCAGCCAGCAACTCCAGACAATCCCTTTTCCTTGAGAATTTACTGTGACACAGACTGGGGCAGTGATATTGATGACAGGAGGTCCACAACTGGCTTGTGCATGTTCTTAGGACCCAATCTGATCTCCTGGGCAGCTAAGAAACAAACTCTGGTTGCACGATCCAGTGCAGAAGCAGAGTACAGGGGGATTGCTCAGGCCACAGCAGAGTTGCCTTGGATCCAATCATTACTAACTGAGTTGAAAGTACCTCATCAACTTCCCACAGTGCTATGTGACAACCTATCAGCAGTCATGCTTGCGCATAACCCAATTCTTCACTCAAGAACCAAACACATAGAAATGGATCTACACTTTGTCAGAGAAAAGGTTGCAGCAAAGACACTGCATATTCAACATGTTCCTGCACCAGCACAACTGGCAGATATCCTAACCAAACCACTTGGGACAACATCCTTCCTGACTTTAAGGAACAAACTCAAGGTTAAATCCCTCCTTGAGCTTGACCGGGGAGTAATAGAGACAAAGTCACAAACACTATTTGATCAACCTACAGCAGCAGGTAAACACAACACAAAAGAATATGCAAGGTCACCTACTGTATAGGTCAACCGGCTTGGTAAAGTTAGCAAAGTTAAAACTGTATTTAGAATTGTTAAATCAGTTATCAGAATTGTTAAAAAAATCTGTTATCAAGAATAGGTTGTTGTAATCTTGATAACAGAATCACAAGCTCACTAGTATATAGAGCATCTGATTCATTCTGTGTAATACAAGTTTTACATCTATGAAAATCAAATCTATGGTTTTATCCTTTTACACTTGATATTTTTAGTGATGTTCTGTACCTAATATTTGAGTCTTAGCGTCTTTCTAAACTCTAGGTCTTAACTGAGTAGTGAGTATTAATTTATTAGAATAACTTTCAGATTTAATTGCATATTGACCCTTTCTCATTCTGTAGACCATAACTTTGGACATGTTTATCTGATTGAGGTGTGCTAGCATGCGTTGGAAAGCTAACTCTTATTTATAAGAGTTTTTTATACTTTTAATATTTAAATCAATGCAAGTTCTTAAGTAAGATTTGTGTTTAATCATGTAAATATAAGTTAAATTGTGTTAAGAATGGTTAGGAGCTAATTTGTTATATTTTGGCACATTGGTGCTCTTGGGAAAGTTTTAATGTTTTTGTTCAAGTATTACAGCGTTTGGCGTTATAGCGCTGCATAACAATGGGCCAGCTAATGATCAAAAGAAAAAGTAACTTTTTGGTGCTTCCACTTTATGTCAAGTCAGCGCCTCCTATTCGTGCTCCCTAGGCTGACACATTCACCAACCAACACACTTGCAAGGCCACTTGTCTCATTTTGGTTGGAAGATCATTTTGGTTGGTGGTCTATCACGTCAACCTTTTTGGAAAATGCTTTTTGGCTACCAAAAGAATATCTCCATGTCATTCACTTCATCTCTTCACCATTGGAAACCTTGAGAGAGTTTTGACACAGCTTCATCTCTATTGAAGCTTTTATTTTTTTAAGTGAAGATTCCATATCTTAACGCTGTGAAGCTGTGCTATAGCATCTTCAACCCATCTCATGAGTAGGAGTTTACGTGGTGCATCTTTTGTATTCGTTTTCTCTACTATGTGTTTCGGTAATATGAACACCTTTGTTTGTATTTTGTTGATAATGCTCACCATGAGCTAAACGCCTTATAGTTGGATTGCTTTAAGCTTTGTAATGAATTTTTAGCGAAGTTAATGTGATATTGTGATGTTTGCATTTCAATCTTTGTGTGTTAATGTAACACCCCAATATTTCTAACATGTAGACATACTAGAATGCACAACTTAAACTAAATCAGAGGACACAATCCCTGTTAAGATATTGAACATACTAAAATTTTTCCGATGATAAACATATCCAAATTATATCATCCTGTCGAAACTTCATTGAACTAAAAATTTGTTCATAACTTAGAACATAACAAGTCCTATTTGTTCAATATCAAAAGCAGAGTAGCGGAAAAGGGGTTTATACAACTCATAATAAATATAAGTTACATAACCACGGCAGAAAATAACAGGGAAACTTAAACAGAATAAAAGACAAGTCTTCAACATCCTCTTGGACACGTCACCTACTCGTGCCGTTTCGCCTTCTTCTTTCCCTGTTTCTCTGTAAAAACAACAACAATTGATAGGGTGAGATAACATATCTCAATGAGTCCTACCGTGTACCCCTAACCCTAACACTCACTCGGTTCAATTTATAAAACCATAGCATTAGTAGTTTAATTTATAAACCACTAGCTTAATACAATAATTGAAACACCGACCGCACACTCTACTGCTAATCCCGGTGAATCGTGCACAATACCCTAGCATAACATCAGCCGCACACTCTACTGCTACTCCCGATGAACTCCCGCTAGTACTTTCCGTAACGGATACTGGGCCTAGGTTAAGGGCTCATGACTTCCCCGCCTAGTATGCTATTTAATGGGTCGTCACCCAAATCCGATATAATTTATATACCGTACCCGCATTGGGCCGTCAAATTTATATAATACCCGCATTGGGCCGTCAATCCAATTCGATATAATTTATATATCGTGTCCATTACAATAGTAGAACATAAAGTTCCGTTTTGATTTCAAAACATTTGCTCACACGCGTGCTAATTTCGGTTTTACGAAATATTTATAACTTTCAGAACCTTTCTTAAAAATCCGAGTTGAACTAGTCAAAATCATGTTTTTATAAAATATATTTCATCACAATTGGTTGGGAAAAGGATTAGAAGTAGTTTGGAATCGAAAGGAGCAATAAATCGAATTTTTAGCATCCGGGGACTGAAAGGTTGGCACGACCGGTGCCAAACTTAGCACGACTCGTGCTGCTGGAAATTCATTTTTCCAGCCAACCATAAAGGTTGGCACGACCCATGCTGAAAGTGGCACGACCCGTGCTGCCTGTGCAGGAACAGAATTTTGCTTATTTCGTTCGTTTCGTTTTTCCGTTCGCTTCCAATCCGAAATCCAATCACATTCCAACTGAAAAATAGAGAATGCCATACAATATTCCAGTCCACACATGACAACCAACAATCAAAATATTCACATACAATTTGATAAATAACCGTAAAACGTGATTTTTCAAAAAAGGTTTTAAACTCTTTAAAATTCCGAAACGAGCAAAACATACTCAAAGTCATTAACAGAGACATTCATTCAACAACAAAATCCCTAAACGTGAGTAAAATTCACCGGCTTGACGAATTCGCCAAAAATCAAGTCTTCACACGAGATAACCGAAAAGTGACCACTCGAACAATCCCCGCATTCGTCCAATCCGCTTCGAAACTGAAACCAAAGAACTCAATCTTGTACAAACAGCAACCCAACTCTCAAATGCTCCCTTAATTCGACAATGTAGCCCCAAACTCTTGGTTGTAACTTCCCTTCAAACACTTCTAGAGCTCCTCATGATGACATGCAAAGCTTAAGAGCTCCAAAGCTTCAATTTGAGCTTCAAGCACCAACAATGGCAAGTGGAGAAGGAGAAGGGTTCAGCTATCAAAATGAGTATCATTGAATAGAGCTTGAAAAATGAAGAAGATTGGTTATGAAATCACTTACATGCACTTGGAATTATGGGCTCTTCCTCCTCCCTTTCTTCTTCTCTCTCTCGCCTCTCTCTCCTTCTCTCCATTCTCTCTCTCTCTTTTTTTCAAATTCTGAGTTTCAGCAAAGTGGTGAGAATGAGAGGGTGAGGGTGTTTTAATGTGGCGTGAGCTGACGGTTTAAAAGATGGTAAATGACCAAAACGCCCTTACTCTCTTATTTTCACTTGACTCTATTTCCTACCCAAACAACCGCACAATTCACACAATAATTCCAACAATAATACAATAAATCACATAACTTAGCAATTATATATTGCTTTCGTGACCATCTCATATCCTCGACTAGATTTATTATTTAATCGAATAATAAATCGTTAATACTAGGGACTAGGGATGTTATAGTTAATACTTTCAAACTTATTTTGGGATTGGCCAACTGAAATAAGTACATTCAAAAATTCAGAAATGGTTTAGGATTCTAACTCAAAGATTGATATGAATGAGTGGTTGTTTTGAGGACACTTAAAACAACCCATGCTTAAACCTAGACATAGGAAAGCATAGTTCATAGGGTGAATATTGTAGGCTCTTTAACATACAGAAGTGAACTTATTTAGAGCTTATATATAAGTTCCTGTAATGAAACTCTGGCGTCAGTGACTGAAAGGCACATCATATGCTACAGCGCTCCATGCATCCAATGTTATATAACACATCCTTTAATTGTAAGCGGCTTGTCACCGCTGGCGGGAATTGCCGCCCTTTTTTTTTTAACTTTAGTTTTTTTTTTCTTTTTTGTTTTGTCTTTCTTTTTATTTTAATGTTTTCCATTTTTTCTTTTTAATATTTTAAAGAGTACTCTACGGTCTTGAAAAATTTTAGATATTTAAATATGCGAGTTTTGTTTTTCAATTATCGATTTGGTGAAAAAAGATTTAATTTCATGACAAAATACATAAAATGAGATGCTAAACAGTGTGCTTTGGTGTACTTGATGGTGAAAAAATATTTTTTTAACAAAATACGTAAAGTACGATGTTAACCAGTGTGTGTTGAGGCACTTTAGGATTTAGAAAAAAAATTAGTTGTTCAAACACTCGAAGTTTTTTCCTCGATAACTGGTTTGGTCAAAAAAATAATAGCTTTGTGACAAAATAGGTAAAGTGTGATGCCAACATTGAATTTTGGGGTACTTTAGGGTCCAGAACAAATTTTATATGTTCAGATACGTGAAGTTTGTTCATGAACAACCTGTTTGATGAAAAATAAAAAAAAATACGTGACAAAATACGTAAAATGTGATGCCAAACAATTTGTTGAGGTACTTTAGGATTCAAATTATTTTACATGTTTGGATACACAAAGCTCATTCCTCAAAAACCCGTTTGGTGGAAAAAAACTGTGACAAAATATGTAGTGCGATACTAAATAGTGTTTCTATGTGCTTCTATTTTATTCAAATATGCGAACTTCTTTCTTCAAAAATAGTTTCAACTTTGTATATGTGCTAGCTTCTATTTTATTTTGTGGTTTTAAATCAAACTCTACATGATACTTATACGTACGTGTTTCACTTTCTAATTATGTTGTCTTATTTTCTCTTTAATTATGTGTTAAGTTTTTATATTTACATTTGATAAATATAGATAACGTTATTAAAGTTTTTTAAACTTTTTCTTCAAATTGTCTATGGATGTTCAACTTCAATG
Organism: Astragalus glycyphyllos; assembly: GCA_963573325.1. Taxonomy (NCBI): domain Eukaryota; kingdom Viridiplantae; phylum Streptophyta; class Magnoliopsida; order Fabales; family Fabaceae; genus Astragalus; species Astragalus glycyphyllos. Next base: position 18,343,772 of record OY754314.1, on the reverse strand, counting down.
TATTTGTTGTTATTAATATTCTATACATTTTTTTTCTTATTATCTATGAATGTTGAATTTCAATGTCTTTGTTAATGTTTCTTTTTAATTTTATAATATTTTTATTTAATTTATAGTTTTTTAATTTAATTTATATTTACGGGAATTTCGGCCATGTTTACAATAGATCCCCTCATCGCCCTCTTTCAACTTTCTATAGGTGATTCTATTTTATTTGTGGTTTTTGTCTAACCCTGCACGATACCCACGTGTTTCACTTTCTATTTGTGTTGTCTTCTTTATTTTTGTCATTTCACACCAAACGGTATTAAAAACATATTTTAACTGGTGTTTAAATTTTTATCTTCTTTCAACGGGAACTTCAGCCACATTTATAATACAACCTCCACCATCTTCTTTCAACTTTGTATAACTGCTCCTATTTTATCATGAGTTTTCATAGAACCATACATGATACCCACGTGTTGTAGTCTTTAATTGTGTTGTCTTCTTTTCTTTCTTATTATGGGCTAAGTTTTTATATTAACATTTGATAAATATGGATTATATTATTAAAAGTTTTAGACATTTTCTTCCCATTATCTATAGATGTTTAATTTCAACGTTTTTTGTCAATATTCTTTTTAAATTTTATAATCTTCTTATTTAATTTATAGGTAGAATTTAATTTCAATCCACAATTATTTGACTATATATTTTACAAATCAACATCATTGGTCCACTAGCATAAGCTACCCTGGGACACGGGGTCGACTTAGTGCTCCTGAGTTTGATTCCTGTGGATGTTGTCTTGAATGATTGGTTTATTAAAGAGGTTTTCCCCTTCCGATTTTACTTTAATTTCACTAACTAAAAATTAAACAACCCCGTGCGTAGCACGGGTCAGGCGGCTAGTTGCTATAAATGAGTTACTTAGTTGAGAAAAGTCCATCTAATCTTTAAATCAACACTTGAAACCCTTTTACTGTTATTTGTTACTACAACCCTTTACATTTTATATCCAAAAACTTGCGGTCACTATTTTGTTTGTTTCACTAGTTTGCTAATTCCTTAAACTCTTAAATTAACATCAATTCCTGTGGGTACGATCTCTACTTTATCACTGTATTACTTGTTGCGGTTGTGTATCGCACAACTACTTTTCGTCCAACACATATCTACAATGCTTGTTTTGAGCCTGAAGCCCAATTAAGATTTCTTAAAGGTAAAAATGAGTAGTTACCAAAGTAGTGAAGTTGATTACGAGTTTATAGGCCAATTAATCTTTCTTGTTGGGCTTTTGTTCAAGAACCTTTTTGATTAATTAGGTTAACTGTTTTAGCTATAAATAGGGATGTTAGCATCCAGAAATACCTACCTTAGATGCAATTATTATTTCTGAATTCGTTTTTGTGCTTAGTGTTTATTTTGTTATTGTTGCAAATTCAGTTTTCTAATTTGTTTAATTACTCAATTTTGGTTTTGCATAGGTGATTCATTTTAAGGTTCAATTTTGCTTAATTACTTAATCATGATTCTATTTCACAAATTTCGGTATTTAAATTATTTTATCGCTTTAATTTTCATTGGATAGAAATTGATAGAACCTCTTCTTGGCATCCAAAGGCAAACAAGAAATGGAATGCATCTTGTATTGAATAATGAATCATACTATCCAGAGTATCTTTATGAGAGTTATATATACAATTGAGCTTATCCTAACTAACTTGTTAACAGAAAGGAAAGAAAATATACATCCAACTCTAACTGTTAACTATGCAACGATGTTAAGCTAACTATGGTTAGATAAATATCTAATAATATAACTCTAATAGCCCCCCTCAAGTTGGACGATGGATGTCACATAGGCCCAACTTGGAAATCAAGGAAGAGAATGATGGAGCGTGTAATGGCTTGGTGAAAACATCTGCAAGCTGAGAGCTGGAAGGAACTGGCAGCAGATGAATGATCCCTTGTTGAATCTTCTCCCGAACCACATGGCAGTCAATCTCAATATGTTTGGTCCTCTCATGAAAAGTTGGATTGTGAGCTAAGTAAATTGCAGACTTGTTATCACAGAATACAACAGTGGGACTACTGGGAGCAGAGTGTAGATCAGATAACAAGTAATGCAGCCACTGAATTTCACATGACAGGCTAGCCAAAGCACGATACTCTGCTTCAGAGGAAGATCTGGAGACAGTGTTCTGCTTTTTGGACTTCCAAGATATGAGAGAGGTACCCAAGAAGACACAATAGCCTGTAATAGACCTGCGAGTGTCAGGGCAGCAAACCCAATCCGAATCAGCAAAGCCAGAAAGGGTAGCAGTAGTGGATGCAGAGAAAAACAAACCCTTTGCTGGAGCAGATTTAAGATATCTCAAGACACGAGTGGCAGCTTTAAAATGAGACATGAGAGGTTTAGCCACAAACTGACTAAGTTGTTGAACAGCATGTGAGATGTCTGGTCTTGTGGTGGTGAGATAGAGAAGGCGACCAATGAGTCTTCTATATGAGGATTCATCAGAATATGGAGAAGAGTCTTCACTGTGGAGTTTAATAGAGGGATCACCAGGGGTGGTGACAGGTTTTGTGGCAAGGTGGCCACTGTCTTGCAACAAATCAAGAGTGTATTTTCTCTGGTTGAGAAGAATACCTTGCTGAGAGCGAGCAACTTCCAAGCCAAGGAAGAATCTCAACGGACCAAGGTCTTTAATTCTGAATTTGGAGTCAAGTAGTTGCTTAACAGAGGAAATTTCTTTCATTGAGTTACCTGCAAGAACCACATCATCAACATATACAAGCAGAATAGTGATGGAATCAGCAGTAGCCTTGGTAAACAAGGAGTGATCAGCTTGTGACTGGATGTAGTCAAGTGACAGTAATGTAGAGGTTAGTTTTTGATTCCATTGCCTGCTTGCTTGTTTGAGCCCATAGAGGGACTTATGTAATCTGCAAACAGGACTAGATAAGGCAGAATAATTGCTGTTAGGAGGAGAGTATCCCTGAGGGAGAATCATATATACCTCCTCATGTAAGTCACCATGTAAAAAGGCATTATTTACATCTAGTTGTTCCAAAAACCAGCCTTTAATTGCAGCCAATGCAAGCAAGGTTCTTACAGTAGTGAGTTTAGCAACAGGGCTAAATGTATCAAAGTAGTCAATACCCTCAGTTTGGGTGTAGCCTTTGGCAACAAGGCGTGCCTTGTATCCCTCAATGCTACCATCAGCATGATATTTAATTTTGTACACCCACTTGCAACCAATGGGTGTCTTGCCATGTGGCAACTCAACAATTGAGCAAGTTTTATTTAATTCAAGTGCTGTGAGTTCAGTACTCATAGCTTTCTGCCAACACTCAAGTCTGGAGGCTTGTTTAAAGGTGGTAGGTTCAGAATTAGCAGTAATAGAGCAACAAAATTTTGAATAAGATGAGGAACAATGTGCATATGATAAAACAGAGGACAAAGGGTAGAGAGGAGAAGAAGAAGAGGAAGAGGAAGAAGAAGAAGAAGAAGAAATACCTGAAGAATCATCAGTATAGCCAGACAAATTACTGTTGGACAAATTACAGTGATAGTCCTCCAAGTATTTAGGTGCAAACTTAAGCCTAGTAGATTGTCTAATGGGTTGTGAGGTTGAAGGGATTGATGTATCAACAACAGTAGGAGAAGGAAATTGAGGAGAGGTTGGTGAATTTGATATAGATGTGGTTGGAGGTGACATTACTGGGGAAGAAGGAATAGGTTGTGGGGGTGGCAGAGGATTGAAAGAAGGTGGTGTAGGTGCTGCAGTAGTGTCAAATACTGAAGGTATAGAGTCTGCAGGAGCAGGGTCTTGGGTTTGTGTTTGAGTTTTAGGTGATTGAAAAGGAAAATGAGTCTCATAAAAAATGACCTTCCTAGAAGTTATTAGTTGGTGAGATTGAAGGTCATATAGGGGAAAGCCTTTGACTCCATCAGTGAAGCCAAGGAAAGCTGCTTTTCTAGCACGAGGATCAAATTTGGTTCTGTTGGCACATAAAGTAGAGGCATAGGAAAGACATCCAAAAACTTTGAGATGCATAAAGGTGGGGGGTTGGTTGTATAGGACTTGATATGGTGATTTATCATGGAGTAAGGGTGTGGGAATACGGTTGATGAGATGTACAGAATGTTGGATGGCAAAATTCCAAAGGTTTAGGGGAAGATTAGCTTGGAATGATAAAGCTCTAGCAACATTTAGAATGTGCTGATGCTTTCTCTCAACAGTGCCATTCTGTTGAGGTGTTTCCACACAAGATAGTTGATGAATGATTCCCTTAGATGAGAGAAAGTCATTCATCATGAATTCTGGGCCATTGTCACTTCTCAGACACTTTAGATGGGTGGAAAACTGAGTTTCAATGTAGGCTATGAATTTGGTGAGATGGCTACGGGTTTCTCCTTTGTTTTTCATTAAAATGACCCAGGTGAATCTAGTGAAGTCATCCACAAGGGTGAGAAAATATTTGTGGCCTAGAATGGAAGAATGGGAATAAGGACCCCATATGTCAGCATGAAGTAGGTCAAATGGTTTTGTTGTTTTGGTTAAACTTGAGGAATAAGGTAACTTTCTTTGCTTGGCTAGGTGACAAGTATCACAAGGAGTTTTTGGGTTTTCAAATTTAATAAAAGGAAATTGTCTAGACATACATTGCTGTCTATTTAGAGGTATATGCCCTAATCTCATGTGCCATAAACTAGCATCAGAAATAGAAGAATCAGAACACCCAATATTTCCAGAAATTTCATCATTTTCATTCAATAAAGGTGTGGTACAGGGTGCAGTGTTACATGAATTATGTGTGTAACTGGATGGTGCTATAAGTGGTGGTGTTGGTGAGACAGAACTTTGTGTAGGTGTGTGAGTATTGTTTGTGGATGGTGTAGTAAGTGTGGATGTAATGCTATGTGTAGAAATGGAAGGCTTACAAACTGAGCTACAATCCTTAGAGCTACTAGCAGACTGAGGTTTGGACTTAGCTACTGGGAGACATATCCTGTAGAGCCCATGAATGAGGCTAGCTATACCAATAATCCTCCTTGTATCCGCCTGCATAATGGACAAAGAGGAAATGTCAAAATAAGCACAGCAATTGCTAGATTTGGCAAGTTGTGGACCAGACATCAGATTAGCATGGAAATTGGGAACATACAACACATTATGCAGACTAAGACCATTTGAAAAATTGACACTGCCTGCTATTGTAGCAATGGCAGTGGTGTTATTTGGTAGACTAATATGAATAGGTTTAATGAAGAAACAATTTGACAGAAGGTCTAAATTGTGTGTGATGTGATCAGTAGCACCTGTGTCTACTATCCACATGTCCATCTCTTTAATGTAAATGTAAACCTTACCAGAATTATCAGATGATTGAGCATTGAAAGCTGTGACAGAATTGGCAGAATGATATGGCACCACAGCAGTGTTTGCAGAGTGTGAACCAGAGGCAGCTTGCAACCTGGATGCTTGGAGTAATTCTAGCAATCCTTGATACTGTTCTGCAGATAGAGATATGCTTGCCTTAGACTCTGTAGAGGCTTGTTTGTCCTCTTCAGTGTGGGAATTGTTGTTGTTGGTGTTTGAAGCATTGGCAGCATTAATGGAAGCACTATTGTTATTGTTGCTGTTGTTCTTAGTTTGATATCCAGGTGGAAAGCCATGAATAAAGAAGCATGAATCCACTGTATGATTGGTTTTCCCACAATTTGTGCACACTCTGGTGCCTCCTTGAAACCTACCACCTGAGCCACCTCTACCACGACCTTTACCACCAGAAAAACCTCCTCTACGGTTCTGGAATTGACCTGTATTAGCAGCATTGGCTTGTACACTGGCATTGTTTGCAGCAGTGCCTCTATTATTATCCAAATCAGTGAGAATAGGTGACTCAAGTTGTCTTTCTTGTTGAGTTACCATAGAAAAGGCCTTGGTTATGGTGGGAAAAGGATCCATCATCATGATTTGCGATCTCACATGTGAGTATTGTTCATTAAGTCCTTTGAGAAACCTAATTGTGTAATCTTGATCTCTATATTTTCTAGTGGATTTCATAGCATCACAAGTGCAAGGAGTACAGCATTTACAAACAGGCAATGGCCTAAAATTCTCTAATTCGTCCCATAGAGACTTCAATTCAGTGTAAAACTCTGAAACATTAAGATTACCTTGAGAGAGACGGCAAATATCTTCTTGAAGATCTGCAATCCGAAACATGTCGCCCTGGTCAAAGCGCTCAAGCAAATCTCTCCACGCATCATACGCCTTATCGAAGTATGCGATGGATTTCTGAACATTAGGAGACACGGATCGTTGGATCCATGAAAGCACCATACTATTGCAGCGCGTCCACTGATTGTGAAGAGCTTCAGTCTTCGCCGGAGCTTGAAACGTTCCATCCACAAACGAGATCTTGTTCTTCGAGATCAAACCGATACGCATTGATCTAATCCAAGGTTGAAAGTTCTTCGTGCCTTCTAACGCTGGTGTGACGAGAACCAGTGTCGGAGTTTCACTCGGATGAAGATAATACGGATTTCCGTTGTTCGTGGCGAAATCAGAGTAGTTGGTGACGCTCTGTGTCATCGTGTTCGTGATTGAACTAAGAAATTGGATGGAGAGTTATGAAATTTGTGAGAAATTAAGAATGCGGAAGCAAGGAATTTCTGAAAAACGAGAATGAATTGAAGAAATTTGAAGAATCTTTGAAGAACTTTGAAGAATTCTAGGTATAGAATGATTCGAACGACGACGACGAACCAGAGCTCAGCGAATGAGCTCTGATACCATCTTGGCATCCAAAGGCAAACAAGAAATGGAATGCATCTTGTATTGAATAATGAATCATACTATCCAGAGTATCTTTATGAGAGTTATATATAAAATTGAGCTTATCCTAACTAACTTGTTAACAGAAAGGAAAGAAAATATACATCCAACTCTAACTGTTAACTATGCAACGATGTTAAGCTAACTATGGTTAGATAAATATCTAATAATATAACTCTAATACCTCTAACACTTGTTTATAGGATTGATAGAATTTAGTTATGACGTTAATCATGTTTTGTGGCGCTTGTTCGCTGTCAACCGAATATTCTATCTTGACGCTTGTTTAAGTATGAGGGAATTCGCATGAACTGGCTGACACTTGTTTGGTTAGTTTATTATCAATCAAAAATTATGGAATCTTGAACGAATCTTTATTTTAAAAACTATGATAAATCCAAGAAATACACCTACAATCAATGGATTGGTTGTTCCTCTTTATTTGAATTTTCTTTTAATTCGAATTTGCTTTCCTCAAAACCCATCCTTTATGATTTATTTTTATTGTTATTCCTGGTTCTTGATTTGGTATTCAATAATTTAGAAATCATTGGGAAACTACTAAGGTCATTTGCCTTCTTACTACATTCTTCACTTGCCTTCTCATATCGCATGTGATATGACCTGAACAACCATTCATAACTGGGAGACATCCCTCACTCTACAAGTCAATTTTGTCGAGTTGAGTTAAACTCAACCCAAACTCGATGATTGTTGTATTGAGTGTCCAACAATATTTATCCTATACAAGAAAATGTGATAGCGATTATTGGATAGAGGGAGTATAAAACTACGTCATTCAACCACTATCACTTGCCACATTTCATGAAAAAACACCGCCCACGATCACGATTCCTCCAAAGAAAAATGCTAGCAATACTCTTTTTCCAAAACTCACTTTATGATTTACTAAAACACATGCAGATCTCACCACTTAGGATATAAGACTCATTAATTTTATAGAACTCAATTAAATTTTAATCATTCATAGAGTGAATTTTGAACAGAAAATGACCAAGTAAATATTGTTTGCACTTCTCTCCCTCCCAGTATAGAGACAAATAGCAAGTTTTTTTGCTCATTTCTTTAAAAGTTAGTAGTTTATCAAAACTAGAAACTGAAATTAGTGATTTATCAAAACTAGAAACTGAAATGAATTCCAAGAATTACTATCGCCTTACTATAACTATAGCTTGTGGTTGAGCAACATAGTTACATAGATAGTAGGAGTAGGTAGTATATTGATTAACTGGTTTCTTTCTTGCTTATCAACCAAGTTTGTCTTATTCAAAGCCATAAAGTAACATCCACATTTAAAAAGCAGAAAAACTATCCTGCTAATTTAAATGCAGCTCTATCTATAGTATTGCTAAAAAATTCAAAGAACCACAATTTATGCTGAGTAGCTAGTGAAACCAACTAATTTTACTGGAAAGAAATCAGAAAAAGAACAATATGGCATAATAAAATAACTACCTGTTATTGCATCATCAATCGTCTTCTGCATTCGAAAATGAAAGAAATCATACAATTTCTTGCTCAACATTGAAATTCAATATACCTTACTCACCACTAGTTAACAGTAAAACTACATCCAAGATCCCCAACCCTCAATAGAAAACTGGGAAATTACATAGTCATAGTCTTTCACTCTGTTTACACACCATTAATGCAAAGCACACTTAACAAAATTACATAATAATATAGATAAATCACTAACAAACAAACAAACAGACAGGTTATGTTTAAACTCTAAGCAAGTAAATGCTGAGTTCAGGACCCCCATTACAATCAGGGTTGATCATGTAGAAGGCTTCAGAGTCTTTAGACCCAACAACCCTCTCATACTTGGCTCTCATATACATGAGCTCACCTTCGGACCCAGTAGCTCCATTCCCACTACTATTACTACTAAATGGCATTGGCAGTACACCAGCACCCATTGAAATAGGTTCCACTGCTTTCAATATTTTCCATTCCTCCTCCCCACACTCATGCCTTTTTGCATATCCACATTTCCTTCCATTGCAATAAGTCCTCCAAAGGGGTTCTTCAAGCAACTTAACACTGCCCTTTTTGTTGTTGTTGTTGTTCTTTGCCTTTTTGTTCTCACACTCCAATGCAATCCTTACCAACCCAGAGGCCATTTCTCTCACTAAAACACTTGTTGGTGTTGCTAGTTCAATCAAGAATGCTGGACTTAATTTGGGGTCCTCTTGGAATGCAAAATGGACATGCCCACGTCTGTACCCAAAAAGGGTACCCACCACACGTGTTCCTAATGAGCTAGAACTGTGAAAAGAACGAGTCTTTGTGAACACTGTTAATGCTGACTTCAACTTTGACTTTGAATGCTTCTTCTTTTCCAATGGCATAAGAGCTAGTTGTGCTTGCATTTGGACTCTAAGGTGATGATGATCCTTTTCTTTCTCCTCATCAACATCATCATCATCCTCATGAGGAAAATGTGAGGATGAACTTATGTTGAGGATTACTTCATCATCATCATCCTCATCATCCAAAGCCTTCTTTTTCCAATGGAAATATCTCCTTGAGAAGGAGAAAGATGAGTCATGAGGTGATTTGGCTGCCATTATGGTCTTCATTTTGGACATAGAAACAAAACAACATGGAAAAAAGTGAGTGAAGAATCTTCTTCTCAAAACTCAAAAGGTGGGTATTTTTTTTACAACTCACATAAGCATTTACTAAAACACCAAATGGGTGAAGGTAACATTGCAAATGATATGTGTTTTCTGATCTGTGAAGTAGAGTGTTTAAATGGGTGATTTATTCTTCATTGTAACAGCTATTTTGTCAGAGATTGTGATACCAAAGGACAGGCAAGAGAATCTGATAAAAAGTTAAGGAAGGTAAGCAGCCACCACCTACTTTTTCGGAATAAGGAATTGGAGAGATTTTGAGATTAGTAGAAAGCCAACAACAAATGAAAGTTGAAATAGACAGCTTGAAAATATGACATGGATTTTGATGTGTGTGTGAGTGAAATCAGAAATTGAAAAAAGGTAGGGCATTTAGGCATCATAGAATAGGGGCTTGATTGATTGCTCACTCTAACTTACATTGGTAACAGTTAAGGGCAGGTAAAGCCACACCTACACACTACCCACCATGGACCACCACAATCCCGAATTCATTATGTAAAAAAAAATCTTAAAATTTTAGATATTAAATATAAATAAATTTTACATAATTTCAATATTAGTCTTAGAAATACACTTTTGATTATTTTGACTTTTATGTTAATTTTTCCTTTTGTTATCAATAAATAATTTAATACCTCAAGAATAAATATCATCAAGGATAATCTAAGAAATTAAGAAATGCACTTATTTTTATTTGAGATCAAGAAATCAATTGAAATTAACTAAAATTTGTAAGGGGAGTTTAGGTACTATTGTTTATACTTGAGTCTAGAGAGACTCTTCCTTTGTCCTACTATAATTCTCACTTTGTATCCTTAATTAAGTGTTATCTTATATTCTTTAAGTAATATTAATTATTATATTAAATTTTACCCTTGAATTAATGATGAAAGTATCACTCCTAACCTAACTTATCATACTTCATTGTCTTTTTTAGTAAATCAATGTATCACTTGCGCGCAACGTTAGAGATTAATCTCCAATGTATTGAGATCCATTTAAGGGGTTGACCTCTCCTACCAGGTGTTTTTCCAAACGCACCGGTCAGTGATCGAATCCGTGACCAAATGATTAAGGAGCTCAAGTATCTATCACATATGCTATACATGTTAGTATCATACTCCATTGTCTATTTATACTAATATGGATAACTTTGTAAACTTGTTTAACTTTTATTCATTTAAAAACTTTTTTTTAAAATTTTAATACCTATAAAACAACCTAACAAGAGATTACCTACATCCCATATTGAATGCAAATTTAGTCATAGTAGCTTCTATGCGCCCACAAATATGGATAACTGCTCCTTTCTCTCAGATTTCACCGCTCATTGAAGATAAGCGTTGTTCCTCTCACTCTCCAACGACAGTGACGAAGGCAGCACCAACATGAAATACTCCTTCGCAGAATAATCTAAGTCACTTTCTCTCATTGTAAGATGTGTCTCGGTTAACCACTGCACTAGCAGCCAGCCATGGTTGCTATGCAGAGCCTACAAGTCATGGTTGCTAAAACCCTAAGCTTGCGATGAGAGAGGGAAAGGACTAAGGCAAAGCTAACAAGGTTTATATTTAAGTAGACTCTAGAAAAGGGATTGTTTTCGGCACAAGTAGCCCGATTCACTTAAATTATTATATTAAAAGGGTTATAAATAATTAATGGTTATAATTGACAGTGTACGAAAATTAACAAAATTCCAACAATATACAAAAATTGGGGACCAAAAACCCAAATTTTAAATTAGAGAGACTAAAGTTCTATTTCAGGTCAAATAAAAGGACTAAAAGTGGATGAATCATTGCATGGGTCACCTATAAGTTTGCTAAATAGTTAATAATCGTAAATATAGCGGGTAAATAGTTACAAACTATAAAATAAAGGCATACAAAATACTAGTTTGCTAAATATATCAAATATTCTCATCATATCTACTATATAATTTTTACTTATAATTAATTGATTAATATATATATATATATATATATATATATCTAATTTCACTAACAAGTTAATTTCAAATTAAAAAAAAAACGTGATGTCTATCCATCAATGCACAGCGTCGTACTACACACTAATTTTTAAGGTTAAAAAACGGTCCTAGGATTAAAAAAAAAAAATTCCAATATAATACAGTTTTTTAATTATATACCAAACTAGCACATTTTTTTTCAGTTGAGAAGTCTCAACCCGGGGTTGAGACTTCTCAACATGTTTTTTTTGTAAATTTTAATATTATTAATAATACAAATTATTTATTTATATATACTAAATAATTTTAAATTTTAGTTTAATTAATAAATTAATATATTTATTTATATTAAATTTGTATTTTATATATACTAAATTTGTATTTATATTAATAAATTCCAACATATTTATTTATTAAATAAATAAATATGTAAAACTAAATATAATTGAAGCATTAATATTAATTTATCATCTAAACTCATTTATGAAATTATATATTACAAAAGATCACAAGAGTTGTACAAATAAATTGAAAGACAAATTTTTATTCTCCTAGATGGTGCCCAGTCCCACAACGTGGCGGTCGACGGTTACGACGTGGACGTGGTGCTGGTAGGTCTTGTTCAGTGTGGTCAGGTGCAGGGGCAACTGGTTGTTCGTATTGGTACCCTGTTGATGAACTAGGTCCTGCCTGGTCGGGGTTCCATGTTGGTCCAGATTCCAAAATAGATTGATAATATCTATATGGTTCCGGCGTATTATAATCGGGACTAAGCAAAGGACCTAAAAAATCCTGGTCGTAAGAAGCAGTAGAATACCTATATGGTTGAGGCGTGTATTCTACTGACTGGTTGGCCGACTCATGATGTTGATATGTTGGTGGGTTGTAGGTGGAGTGGCGGTGAGGCATAGGCTCTTCGCTCTCTTCAACGGTTGGCCGAGTAGGTGTTGCACGTCGTCTACGGCTGCGATGTTGAGATTGATTTGTTTCCCTAGTTGGTGCTTCTTGTTGTTCATTAACTCCACCTGTACCACGTGGTTCCATTAGTTGTTCGTTGATAGACAGATATAACCTAGAGTTTGTTGTTAGCCACATCACATATTCTTCTGTATTGATGGGCTTTCCCTGTAACGAGTGGCCGGTAATAACTGCTTGTTCTTTATCATCCCAGCACTGAATAAATTGACCAAGCCTTACTAGCCAGTTTTCTTCCGCATTTCCTCGCATGTCGAGGTCGTGCAAATTGTCCAAGTTCTCGGGTGGAGGAGGTATATCTTGCATTAGGCCAAACTGCATTTTAACTCTATCTGTTTGATGCCATTCCACAATTTGAAAACAGACCAACGCTGTTTTTGCACTCCATATCCTACTGTGTTGGAATGCTGTTTCTGGCAGATTGAGTTGAAGTTCTTTATACGGCAACCACTTAAACTGAAAAAAAAATTAAGTTAGTAACAAGCCATTCTGCATTGTTTACAAATTTTGACATAACGAAAATTAATTATACTTACTTCAGCTACTGTCATGTGGTCTATCCTTGACCTTATGTCATCAATGGTAGCAGGAGTATTGGTGAAGTTTAAACCCCTGTGAACCCATCTGTAGAAACAAAGAACGATTTTACTATTAAAGAGTAAAATAGTTACTAAACCATAAAATTACCACAAGACTTTGTTTACCTTTTTGCTAGTGGCCACTCAACAACACGGCTCACTTGTGGGGCTAGAAACGACATGCGATACCAAACCCATGATTGTAAGAGCAAAGTACATCCACCCATGCAATTTGAGGACGGTGTAGAAGCTCTACACATTTCTCTGTACAAGTTCGCTAGACATGCCGAACCCCAACTATATTGTGAAACATTTTCAATGTTTTCCAATAGGGGTAGATACTTCAAGTGAACTCGACTTGATGATTTATCAGGGAGTATATAACCCCCAATTAATCACAGCATGTACGCTCTACAATGGTATTCCACTATGCGTTCGTGAGCATCTACGGGAACAACTTTAAATTCATTCTCAAGCCACTTAAGCTTGACTTCGTTCCCCTTCCTTTGATCATTTGGCGGTGTTTTCCCCAAGAGTCTCTGGCATAGCTCATCATATTCACGTTTGGTCCTTCCTAATCCCGAAACAGCGTAACCCTCTACGGGTAGACCCAATTGTAACGCTACATCTTGGAGAGTTATTGTGCACTCCCCAACTGGAAGATGAAACGTGTGTGTTTCTGGTCTCCAGCGCTCGACCATTGCCGTCACCAAGGAAGGATCTATTTTGAATTTTCCAAGAGTTGAAACATTTAGAAACCCAGCATTATGTATCAAGCCTCTAATCTGGGGGTCTGGAGTTTCAATGTTAAAATGATTTTGTGTTGAAATTTTATCGTAACTGGTTTCAGAAGACCTGTGAACACACTGTTTTCGCAACAAAGCCATATAGAAGAGTAGAGAAGTGTTGATGAATTTATGATGAAAAGTAGAGAAGTGTAGAGAAGATTGTGTATCTTAGAGTAGAGAAGTGTGAGTAGAGATTATGTCTCAGTGTTGGATATTAATAGAAGTTCTCCACAAACCAAGCAAAGCTTGCAAAATTAATTGAAAGTAACATGGAAGGTGAGATGGGTTGTCAACACACGTGAATGTGAGATGAGTGACATCAAATCTGTCTTCCACTCTTTATCATGATAATGTGAAAGAGTATATGGACATAATGATAATGAGGTTTGAAAAAGAGTATAAAGACAAGCATTTTTTTTTTGACAAGTAAATACAAGCATTATTGTTTCTGCTAAACTACATTATTAGCATTATAAAAATTTAAAAAATTATATGACATTATAGTAGAGTTATAGTGCTACGGTTTCATGTGTTTAATTAGTACTTACGGACTTAAATTATACATGTAAAATAATTGAAAAAATGACTAAAAACAGTTTTTTCAAAGTGTAAAAAAAGACTTTTTCAGCATGTTTAGATCAATTTTTACCCTTTTTATTAATTTATAAAAATTTAAAAAATTATATGACATTATAGTAGAGTTATAGTGCTATTGTTTCATGTGTTTAATTAGTACTTACGGACTTAAATTATACATGTAAAATAATTGAAAAAATGACTAAAAACAGTTTTTTCAAAGTCTAAAAAATGACTTTTTCAGCATGTTTAGATCAATTTTTACCCTTTTTATTAATTTATAAAAATTTAAAAAATTATATGACATTATAGTAGAGTTATAGTGCTACGGTTTCATGTGTTTAATTAGTACTTACGAACTTAAATTATACATGTAAAATAATTGCACCAAGACTTTTAAAAAAACAGGGCAAGTTGTCCACAAACCAAGCAAAGCCTGCAAAATTAATTGAAGGTAACATGGAAGGTGAGCTGGGTTGTCAACACACACATGGAGGGTCACAAAGATGCTGGTCAAAGTTGCTGTGAGTGACATCAAATCTGTCTTCCACTCTTCATCATGATAATGTGAAAGAGTATATGGACATAATGATAATGAGGTTTGAAAAATTAAATTATAGGGTTGGTGAAGTGGAGAGCATCCGAGAGTAATGATAATGAGGTTTCAAAGGAAATAATGATAATGTGATATAATTTTTTTAAATTTAGAACGGCCTAGATTTTGCCGACACTAAACAACGGCCTAGATTTTACCGACACTAAACCTAAAATCAACGGTTAAGATCATCCAACACCTATTATAAATACATTCTCTTCCACTCTTCCTTCTTCAAACACCTCTTCCACTCTTCCTTCTTCAAACACCTATTCCACTCTTCCTTCTTCAAACAACTCTTGTCATGGCTCCTGTTTTTATCACGGTCTATTTCAATGGACATGTGGATAAAACACCAACAGAAGGTATTGTCTTTAGATGTGATAGCTCATGCTTAGTGAAACTTCGGTCAAAATTCAAACTAGATGAGCTAAAACAAACAATCGAAAATAAAATCTCTTCACCTCATCCAAAGAAGGTGGTTAGTCTTATATACCGTTACCCTACAACTCTTTCAGCTGGCCATAAATTCTATGAGGAGTTGCATCTATGTTCGGATGATGATGTGGATATGATGTTAGGTGTGTTCAAGGAATGCAAACACCTAGGTATCTCCACACCTGAAGTGTATGCAGATGTGATGGATGCTCCTTCTAACGAAACCCAAACACAAAATCCTTTTTCAGAAAACAACTTTTCTTACGAAACCCAAACACCAGCTTCATACCCTGAATTCATTCCATCATCTTTCCAAACCCACTTACCTTATACTGAACCAAGGGCATATGTAAACACTCAATCCACTCCATCATCTTCAGTAAACCCCATTGACCTAAACACAAGTAACCCTCTAGACACCCAACCTATTAGTATTATTGCAGGTGTTCATAATGAAGATGTTGGGGAATTTAGTGAGGATGAAGATGATATTCTTCAGCGCCATGATGAGGAGGAACCTATTTTAGCAAGCCCACAAACGACCGTCTCTTTCCATGACCCTCCACCACACTTTCGCAACATCGCAGATGACAACATCCAACAACAAGATGATGAGTTTGGCCATTCCATGGATAGGAACCGAGACTGCACCATTGAGGACCCTAACCACCTCCAGAAGAAAATGAGATTCCAAACTAAAGAAATGGCACAACATTTTATCCAAACATACCACCTAAACCAGTGTCTAGACTTCAAAGTCGATTATTCAAATACAGAAAGATGGATGGTTAGTTGTGTGCAAGTAATTTGTCCATGGAAGTGTGCAGTAAGGCTCGGTAAAAGATCTCAAGTTTGGGAGATTACACAATTACAAGGGCCACACACATGCACATCAAGGACTCTTTCACAAGATCACCGACAACTAACTGCAAATTTAATGTGTGACAGTATCATGCAACTCGTTAGATCTGATCCGACAATCTCAGTCTCAGTGTTTATTGCACACATAAGGGAAAAGTTCACGTACACAAGTACTTATAGGAAGACGTGGCTTGCAAAACAAAAGGCCATCGAGAGGATTTACGGTAATTGGGAGGGGTCATACAACCAGGTAACAAAGTGGCTCCTAGCTTTAACTTACTACATTCCAGATACTAAGGTCGACCTTCAATGGTTACCTTTTATTGAGGCTGGACAACAAGTTGCTGGTAAGGGTATCTTCCACCGCATCTTTTGGAGTTTTGGGCCGTGCATCAAGGGATTTCATTATTGCAAGCCTGTTGTGTCTGTTGATGGAACATGGTTGTACGGTAGGTACAAAGGAAACCTACTAATGGCAATTGCTCAAGATGGAAGGGGCAACTGCTTCCCAATAGCATATGCCGTTGTCGAGGGTGAGACAAGTGATGCATGGTATTTCTTCCTATCTCGTTTAAGAGAGTGGGTCACACCCCAAGATGGTCTCTGTTTGATATCAGATAGACACGAGTCTATCAAAAGTGCAGTTAGACGTCTAAACAGCAATTGGAAGCATGTGTTCTGTATTCGACACATAGCTCAAAACTTCATGAGACATTTCAAAAATGGGACTGCCAAGAAACATGTCATCAACATGGGTGAGCATTTTTTAATACAATTAGTCTTAACGACCTTCATTTTTTAATACAGTAAGTCTTAACAAAGTTATATTTTCTTGCTTCAGGATACTCCATGAATGAATATACCGCCGAACTATACAAAAGAAAAGTCCGGAGGGAAGCAGGTGAGGAGGCTGTGGCGTGGTTAGATGATATAGAAAAAGAACAGTGGCTACAATGGTATGATGGAGGGAGCCGTTGGGGCCACATGACAACAAACCTTGCGGAGTGCATCAACAAGGTCTTAAAGGGCCTGCGCAATCTCCCCATACGCTCCTTGGTAGAGTCAACCTATTATAGGTTAACTGAGACTTTTGTCCAAAGGGGGAGGGAGGCAGAGGCAATGTTGCATTCTGGTCAAGTTTACTCAAAATTTATTGGAACATATTGAAAGAAATAGAGCAGTGTCTAACACACATAGCGTTTCAATTCACAATCGAGCACAAAGTGTGTTCAGAGTTGAAGAACTTGTCCGACCTCAAAGCGGCAGACCTGCACAAACATTTAAGGTGGACTTCAGAGCACGCATTTGTGATTGTGGTGAATTTCAGGCGTTGCACTATCCTTGTTCACATGTCATTGCAGCATCTTCAAAAATTCATTATGACCACATGTTCTTTGTGCCTCCACAATACACACTGGATTATGTTTTCAAAACATACTTTGTGGAGTTTCCAGCATTACCAATTGAGTTGTCCTGGCCAGAATTCAATGGAATTGAATTGCAACATGATCCAAATATGCAGAGAGAAAAAAAGGGTCGCCCAAATTCTACTCGTATCCGTACTGAGATGGATCAAACAGAAAGGACTAATCGCACTAAGAGATGTGGTCTTTGTAGAAATGAGGGGCATAACCGAAACAATTGCCCTAACCGAAATGTAGAACAATGAGATAATTAAATATTATATTCATACTAAGTTGTTCGAATGTTGTAATCTTGTCTTCATTCTATGTCAAGAGTTTTTTTATCAATGAAAATGAATGTGTTGATTTCTTTCTATATTTAATTTATGTTAAAGTATGCATTGTGCAGAGTGCACTGTTACAGTGTGCATGGTGCAGAGTGCACTGTTAAAGCGTGCATTGTGCAAACTGCACTCTTGACGACCTAGATTTTGGCAATACTATTTAACGGCCTAGATTTTGCCGACACTATTTAACGGCCTAGATTTTGCCGACACTAAACCCTAAAATCAACGGTTAAGATCATCCAAAATCAACGGCTTACATACAATCACCCATATTATAAATACATTCTCACATTACACCCAAATTCACACCAACAGTTTACCCACAACCTATATTTCTGATTAATCTTCTTTTCTCTAGTTCTTCCCAAACCACTGAAATGGAATGGCAGTTGTGCCCAACCCAGTACTCAAATGACAAATTCCTAACCGCACTTCATCACAGTGGAACTGTAACCACCGATGAACATGGTGTTGTTTTTCGTTGTCGTAATCATATCTTATGTAGGATGAATAAGGACATCACATTCGCCCAACTCAAGGAGAAGGCTGAGAGGAAGATACGGCCAGAGGGGGGGGGGGGGGGTGGCGTAAAGACGTGGCTCATATCCGTTACAGAAAGTACAATTGTTCCGATGACGGTACTTTCCATTATTCTTCCATGGAGATCCAAAGCAACGACGACGTGCGCGCAATGATGGAAGCCCATGCTAACGTTCCAATGGGACGTAGTCTTTTGGAGTTGTATGTGGACACAACACGCACACTCCGGAAGAAATCCTTCATCTTCTGCGACCACCCCCACCCCCACCACAACAAGTCATACCGCAAAGAGTCATCAACCACTTCTGTACACTTCACTGTCAGGCCAGTGTTATGCACAGGGAAGAAGATGGTGTCTTTTTTGTGGGTCCAAACAACATTTATACCAGGCTTCCTAACAACACCACATTCGCCAAATTGCATGAAGGATGTACGGCACAGGCGCAACTGGAGGGTGAGGAGCAAACGATCACTCGTATCATTTATTGCTGCCCCCCGCTCCACGTAGATAATCGTATTCGGTGGTGCCCGTACACTATCACGACTGACCGACACGTTCGACACATGTTTGAGCTGCATGAGAGATTTTACCCTTATACTCAAAGACGCGGTATTGAGTTCTGCGTTCAAACCACTATTTCAGCCGATGAGATCAGCCGTCGGTTGAATGGTTCAGCGGTCTGATGAGCACTACCAATAAATGTTTGGTTCCATTACTTTCGGTGATGTATTTATTGTATTTCTATTCTTGTATTTCTATTATTGTGTTGAACGAATAATTTGATGTTTATTTCTGTCTTTTATCTATATTATATTATGTTCCAATTTTTATTCTCTTAATTTTTTCGTAAGTATTTACGTAATTAAATTATAATTCATAATAATGATCTGTATAAATTTTTTATTTAATTATGTGCTTATATTTTAATTTAGGGATTAATTAATTTAGGTATTTTTATATAAAATTGTTTTAAAATTATTTAGTATATATAAATAAATAATTTGTATTATTAATAATATTAAAATTTAAAAAAAAACATGTTGAGAAGTCTCTATGGGGGGTTGAGACTTCTCAACTGAAAAAAAAGTGTGCTAGTTTGGTATATAATTAAAAAACTGTAGTATATTGGAATTTTTTTTTTTAATCATAGGACCGTTTTTTTGCCAATTTTTAAACCTACCAAAATAAAATTAAAAAAAATAGTGATTTTCATTTATTGAAGAGAGAAAATAAAGATAATTAATGTGCATTTAAATCTAAATATTTGAAGACAAAGTTGTGTTATGGTGGGGTGAGGGAGAGTACTAGTAGTTATTATGGGACAGGAGGAGTAACAAAGACTTTAACATTAACAAGTCCTTTCATGGATTAATGCTCCCACCACCACTTCCAAGCCGCTCTGCACCATTTACTTTAGCCACCATTGTGTTCCGCGTCGTTATGCTTTCACATGCAAAGCCGGCTCAATATTAGGATCAACCAGTCTCATAAGTCACACTCATATCATAGCGAATCAACACTCAAAAAAGGCACTCTTGTTCTGCCAAACAAATAATGGATTCTGTATATGCACATTTTGTATGCCCCCTCCTGTAAAGTGTTGTCCAAAAGTCTCAACTTCTTGGAAATCTCATTCACTGTGCTATTTCTCTTCACAGTAGAAGAAATCCATGAATTAATTAATGGGCAGATAAGAAAAAAGCAGTATGCAAATATTTGTGCCCAGGGGTTTGTCTAATTTTTTTTATTATAAAAATATATAGAAAAAAAGTTGGGATACCTCAAGCTTTAATCATCTTACAAGACATTTTAAGGATATGTATTTTAAATATATTAGGAAAGTGGTTTTCTTTGATGCTTTTGTGATAAAATTATTAAAAATTAATCAAAAAGTGTAGCGTTAAATAAAAAAAATTTAAAATTTCATAAAACAATATTAACTTATTAAATTTATGATTTTAATTTTTTTTGACAAAGTTTATGATTTTAAAATATGTGTGTGCGCGCGCATAGTCATCTTGTATTAATTGACTGTTAAATATTTCATCAATTTAAAAACTTTTCAATTAGATAAATACTCCTAATGTTTAATTTAGTTTAAATTATAACAAAATCATGCTAAAGTTATGACATGATTTTATAATTACATTTTAAACTTATGGTGAATGGTGAACAGCTCAATCCCGGAGCAAAGTGTCAGAAAAATTAAATTAATACTTCCTCCGTCTCATATATTAAGTGTCGTTTAAGGTTATGCGTGGGTATTAAGAAAATGATTGAATATGCTAAATTTTATAGTAAAAAATGTAGAAGGACTAAAACACCCTTACACTTTTCTTAGTTGGTGTAAATGCATGGTTTTTGATATTCTAAAGTAAGGGTATTGTTGGAAAGTAATAATAAATGTTGTATTGAGATTCTAAAGTGACAGATAATTTAAGACAAAGAAAAATGGCAAACAGAACACTTAATATGAGACAAAGAGACTAGTAGATAATTATGTGGAAGCATTGAGCCAATAAACTATAGCCTACTAGTAGGAGAAATGGGGAAGCCTACTCCCGGTATAGGGTGGCTTGGGCAATTATTTTCGTTAGTGTGAAATTTTGTTCATCCGATCCCATCCCAACATAAGTATTGAGTAAGGCTATAATTTTATGATTAAAAAAAGAGACCAACTAATGGAAATTTATCTTATGCCAAATGCTTGTCACATAACATGAGTATCAGAAGGGACTAAAAAGTCAAAACACAATTGACAATGTTTGAAGATAACGCATCAAATCAATCATCATAGGATAGTCATAGGAGGACTAGGGATTAATGTGTGTAGTCGTTTTATTTGGTGCGAGGGACCGACATTTTCACGGATCACCTAATGTTGATGCAAACCTACCCCCACTATTATTTCCATTCATAAAATGAAAAAATCAACCCACAAAACCCTCCAAATAAGATAAAACTCATTATGCCAAAATAATTAAATTAAATAAATGGATAAAATTTTAAGTTTAAATATGTTTTTAATCCTCAGTCTCTAGGAGGGTCGGGTGCGCAGTCCTGCGGCGTTTAGGTAGTCATCCAAGCTAAAGTCGGCCGCCATCTGGTCTGTAAAAAAAAGAGGTCAGTACCCAAAGTTAGACAAGAAACCCAAAAAAAATGCTAAACAGAGCTCTACCAAGAACAATCTTAAGGGCCTCGGGTGACTGGGCCTCGGCATTCAGGACTTTCCTACAATCAATCTTCTTACTTCACATGGGAAACTTGTCCACCCACTGAAGCAACAAATTGAAAGTGCCGACTTCCTCCGTCGATAAGGCGGAGGTTGGGTAAGCATACTCGGCAACTTCCCAATCGAAATGTTTGAGTCCAAGAATAGGGGAACAAGTATTTGACGACCTTCCTACTCTCATCTAGCTCGGCGATCTCCCTTCTGGCCGTCTCATTCACGGGTCTGACATAGAAAAACTTGTACTTAAAATCCTTCACCGAATCCATGACGGGGACGAATAGGCTACACTTCCGGTTGCACCGGAGGTCGACGTTGCCCCGCCTCTCCCGTCCGGGTCCGATCTCCGCTTGACGAAAGACCTCAAACAAAGAGAAGAACACCTTGTGTCCGCAGGCCCGCCTCAGAGTGCCCATCACTATTTTGAAGGTCCGAATAAATCCCCAAGCGCTGGGAGTAAGCGGCAGGGCCACTCTCAGGTAGATCATGATCTGTTTTTGAAACCCTAAAAACGGGATTTGCATCTCGATTTTCTCAAAAAGAGCTGGGTACACGTAAAAGCGCAAACCAGTGACCCTGGCACACGACGCCCAAGTTGGAAACAGACTCGAACCTCCACTTCTACCCATCGCCACCAAGGAACCTCTCAAACTTCTTGAAATCTTTGATCTCTCCTTGCCCATCGCCGTTGTTGGTCTCACTCTCCTCTGGTTCGGACTGATGAACAGACTCACCCCTCGAGGGTAAGATTCTGGTAATCGAGTGCGACACAGAGTCGTCAGCCTCGTTCGCGGTAGGTTTCACAGAAGAAGACATTTGATCATCAGCCAAGTCTGCAGGGATCGGAAGTCCATCTGCCGACTTCATCAAAAGCGGCTTCATTTACCCTGGTTAATCCTTTGCTAGATGCTTTTCTAGTAGTGAATTCATTAATTTCATTTAGGCTTCTAGGTGGAATTACTAATCAAGAACTAAATTAACATTGAATGTTCTTTTGTGATTAATGATAAGTTAAACCCAAGATTCGTCGACTCCCTAGGATTGGTTGTTCTGAGCTGGTCAATTGAGAAACGATCCGGGTTAGCACTCTTGCTACAAGTAGGGTCTTTAGCTCGGTTTTATTAATTTTTGTGAGTTCGGCACTTGTCAAAATTTTGGCGCCTTTGCCGAGGACAATTCTTAGATAGTCATTCATATTAGGAAATTTTTTTGTCTAACTACTAACAGTTTGTTCACTGTTTCTTTTAGACTAGTTTTTCTATTTTACAGGTTTAATCAAGTGGCTGAATTTGTGGTTCATGTGTATGAGTACTAGATCTAATACTCACAATCACTTGTTTGAATTGGACGTTAACGAGAGCAAATAGACTTCGTGAGAGAATTATTTCTGAATTTGGAAGTGGACCTGAGTTTGTTATTGATTTTAGTAGCACTAGTGATTCTATTTCTGAGTTTGAGTATTTGTGTGGATCTATCACTGAGTTTGAGATTAACATGGCTGATAATAATAGGACTTTGAAGGAGCTCGCTGCTCTTGATGTTGCAAATCAACCTTTAAGTATTCAATATCTTGATGTTGATATGCCTTTTGAACTAAAATCTGGTTTAATTCATTTGTTGCCCCAGTTTCATGATCTTGCAGGTGAGGATCCTCATAAGTATCTTAAAGAGTTTCACATAGTATGCTGAACCACGAGGCCACAAGGCATACCCAAAGAGCATATTAAGCTGAGAGCTTTTCCTTTTTCACTAACTGATTCTTCAAAGGATTGGTTATACTACTTGCAACCTGGTGTGGTTACTTGTTGGAATGATATGAAGAATTTTTTTTTGGGGAAATTCTTTCCTGCATCTAGAACTGCAGCAATGAGAAAAGAAATTTGTGGCATAAGGCAGAAAACTGGCGAGACTTTGCACGAGTATTGGGACAAGTTTAAGAGATTGTGTGCAAGCTGTCCACATCATCAAATTAGTGATCAATTACTCATCCAATATTTCTATGAGGGTTTTCTTCCTATGGATAGAAGTATGGTTGATGCTTCTTTTGATGGTGCTTTGGTAGACAAAACTTCTACTGCTGCAAGAAATCTAATTGAAAATATGGCAGCCAATCCACAACAGTTTGGCACTAAAATGGACATTCAAACTAAGGAAATCCATGCAATGAAGTCTTCTCCTGCTGACCACCAAAGAATGGAAAACAGATTGGAGGAACTTACTTCATTGGTGATGAAATTAGCAATTGGGCAACAACAAAACCTAAAATATAGCCAAGTTGTGTGGAATTTGTACATCACCAGAACATTTCACTGATGCGTGCCCAACACTCCAAGAGAAATCATCCTTTGATCCAGAACAAGCTACAATTAATGGTGTTTTCTTTGGTAATCAGCAAAAATATGATACATTCTCCAATACCTACAATCCGGGTTGGAGAGACCATCCAAATTTAAGATATGGAAATACCACACAACCAATGCAGTAACCTTCTAGACCCATATCTCAGCAACAATGGAGACCACCATTTCAACAACATAGACCACAATTTCAGCAACAATAGTCAGTCCAACAACCTGTCACCACTTCTGCTCAATCCAATTTAGAGGATTTGGTGAAACAATTGGCTCAGAATAACATCCAAATGGCTCAAAATAATATGCAGTTTCAACAAAGGACAGAGACCACCCTTCAAAATTTGCAAACGTAGATAGGGCAATTGGCTAGGTCTATTAGTCAGTTGCAGTCCCAAGGATAAGGCCAAATACCTTCCCAAACCATTCCAAATCCTAGAGGAAATGTAAGTGCAATAACCTTGAGGAGTTGTAAAGAAGTCGTGGTGCAAAATGAGCAGGAAATTGAAATAACTTCAGAAAATTTAGCAAAACAGCATTGTGGCAACGAGTTAAAGGAAAATTCAAAACAAGGTGAGTGCTTACAGAAGCAAGCTAAAGTAGAAATGAAACTTCCACTTCCTTTTCCAAATAGAAAAACTCAAACAAAGAGAGTGGCTAAAAGTGAATGGATAAGGAGATTATGGAGACATTTCAGAAGGTTGAAGTGAACATCCCTCTTGTGGAGGCAATAAAACAGATTCCAAAGTATGCAAAGTTCTTGAAAGAATTGTGCACTCACAAAAGGAGGTTGAAAGGGAATGAAAAAGTGAGCATGGGAAGGAACATTGCTGCATTAGTTCAGCCTAACTTGCCCACAAAGTAAAAGGATCCAGGTACTTTCACAATCCCCTGCAATATGGGTGATCAACAGTCGTACGCGGGTCAAAATAATTAAAAAAAGGATTTAAAATGTAGTACAAGGTGAGACACCTTGGTCGTCTCACAAGGATCTCTAATACTAAGATAACCAGAATCAAGAACAAAATTAACAATAAAACAATGGGGGTTTGTTTATGAAGAAAGCGATTTCTATTGGTTTTTATCAAATTAAAGAGACAATTGATTCACCGGTTTCCAAGTTCGCGTCTTGGATTTATCACAGATTCTAAAAACAACAATTCGTTTAATTTCAAATTTTCAATTGACATAAACTAACTAAACAAGCGCTAATTGGTTTATACGAATTCACACCGTTTTGAGCAAGCGCCAAAACAGCGGGTTCAATCGGTCGCAGGAGCAGACATGCGCCGTTTCTAATCAATCTCTCTATCAATTTCAATTCGAATCAATTAATCTAAGTAATCAAGTAATTTGAATAATTAAAAATAACGAAACAGAATTGCATACAATCAAGCGTCATACACAACTGAAACGTGTTTTGCAATAAACACAGAACGATTACTAAGCGGAAAAACGAACTGAGAAGATTGCATACATTCAAAACTAAATTCGAAATTGATAGAGATGGAATTAAGGAAATTAAAAACGAAATTGTATTAAAATATTAGAATGGAACCTCAAAATCCCTAAACGGCAGCCTTTCACCGATGAATCAACTTAGGAGTTTAGGCTTCCATGGAGGCTAGAGCACAAAAGTTTTGTAAAGTGTGAATAATGCGTAAGGGAGAGGAAAACGGCTGATGGTCAGCCAAGTCTATAAGACAAACGAAAAACCTAATCCCTTACGGGTTCTTGGATAAAAGCCCGTTAACAAACTATTATTCGGCCCTAAACCCGTTTTACATTAAACTGCTCCTGTATTTCGCAGTTTTGAACTGGGTTTTGAGCTCAACATAAGATTTGTAGCTTTGTTCCTTAGCTTTCCAACGCATGCTTGCATGCTTCAATCAGATAACCACAGCCAAAGTTATGGTCTGCAGAGTAGACATGTGTCAATATGCAATAAAAATAAGAATTAATCAAGAAATTACTATATTGCTCAAATAAGACCCAAAGTCTAGAAACATACTAAGAATTAAATATTAGGCACAAAGAACAATTAAAAACACCAAATGGAAAGCTATAAAGAGTGGATTAAAATGCACTGATCAAATTCCCTCACACTTAAGCTTTTGCACTCCGGGCAAAACACACAAAAGAGAGGTTCTTTTTCTAGGCTTCAAGGAGAATGACAATCAGAGATAGCACTTAATTACAATCAAGGCAAACAAGAGAATAGAGCACCATAGAGTGAATCATAAGTGAAGAGTCTTCACAGGATATGTATAAGTAATGCGCTCAATCACTCGAGTGTCTAGGCTTGTGTTTACTCTCATATATATAATAAGCACATCAATGAAAGTTAGCACTACCATATACTTGACAAGCTTCTAACATCCACACTGAAGAACACATGCACATAAGATCAAAAGGTCTTTATAAGGATTGTAATGGGGCCAAGGTCAAGGTGGGATAATCCTAGGGGGGAACTAGGCTAAAAAGAATCAAAGAGGGTAAAGAAGCAATGAAAATCAATTGTAAAGTGAGCATGAGAGTGTCCAACTTCAATAAGGTATGACGAATTTCTCTATTTTGATATACTTCTCCACATAACTCTCTCCACACAACTTTCACTCTTCTTGACACAAAGATTAAAAGATATATACACTTTCCATTTTTTCATTTTTTTTTTAATGTTTTTTCTTTCTTTTTTTTCTTTTTGGGAATATTTTTCTATACAAATGTACTTGCCAAAATTTCTATTGAGAACCCAAAAACTAACCCAAGCGAGAACCACAATTGCAACAATTTGGACACCCCACACTTATGGATTTGACAATTTTCAATTCAAAGCTCCTTCACCCTCTAAGATTGGGTAATATCATTGTTTTTCACTTTTAGGCTTGTAATGAGCTATAAAACAAAGAATGGGATAAAAAGGCTCAAAGGGGCTCCAGAAAGGGATAAATTCAGGGTAGGCTTATTTGGCTAGTAGCTAAAAACGAACAAAATTGCCTAGATCATTTCAAACATGAATGTGAGCAAGTGCTTCAACAAAAATCAAGTCAAGTTCTAGAGTAACTAACCAACATAAGTGAGTCACACACAAGAAAGGAGAGAATGGCAAAATATAGTCCATCCAATCAAAGGCTCAATTCTCACCAGAGACATTGACTATCACAAATGATGCAAAATCTAGTGCTCATAATCAACTTATTATACCAAGTGTAACAAGAAATCAATCAAGTTATGTCAAAACACCTATGGTCCTAGAATAGTAACATCACTCACAACTTTTACAATCCAAGAACTCATAGAAAAACATGCTAAAATAACATTTTTTTTAGTTTTTAAAATAAGGAAAACTGAACAACAAACCAAAAATTAAAAGAAAAAGACAAACTACTAAGCTACTAAAAGACACCCCGCACACTTAAATCATACATTGTCCTCAATGAAAACAACAAGCATAAAATAAGAGTAAGGAGAAGGGACTCCCTGGTCAATTTGCAGTGTTGGTGGGATGTTCCAATCAGAGTTCTTCTATGGGTGCATCTTCAAGTGCGGAACTCTCATGGAATACTTTGAGGCATTGTCCATTGACTTTGAAAACTTTATTTGTTACCTCACTTTTAATTGCAACTACACCATGAGGAAAAACATTAGTAATAACAAACGGGCCAATCGACTTGGATCTAAGTTTCCTGGCCATGATTTTTAGCTGGGAGTTAAACAAGAAGACTTTTTGCCCAATGGAGAAATCTTTCCTAGAAATCATCTTATCATGGAAGTGCTTAGTTTTCTCCTTATAAACTATGGAATTCTCATAGGCTTCTAGCCTAAGCTCCTCAAGTTGTTGGAATTGAAGCTTTCTCTCTTTGCCTGCCTTTTCAAGTTCAAAATTACAACCTTTGACCGCCCAATAAGCACGGTGCTCTATCTCCACTGGAAGGTGGCATGCCTTACCAAACACAAGTCTAAAGGGGGACATCCCTATTGGTGTTTTGTAGGCTGTTCTTTGAGCTCAAAGAGCCTTTTCTATCCTGCGGCTCCAGTCCTTCCTACTTGGTTGCACCATCTTTTTCTAGAATTTGAAATCTCAGCTTGCCCATTAGTTTGGGGATGGTAAAGTGTAGAAACCCTATGCACAACCCCATACTTCCGAAGCAAAGCTTCCATGGTGCGGTTATAGAAATGAGTGCCTTGGTCACTTATGATGGCTCTTGGAATACCAAATCTGCAAAAATTTTGGGACCTGACAAAATCAGGAACACACTATAAGAATTTCAGTAATTACCGACGAAAGAAATCCGCCAGAAAAAGCGAAAATTCCGCCGAAAAATGGTCATTACCGGCGGATACGGTCCGCCGGAAATTCACTCGTCGGTAACGGTTACCGACGGATTATTCCCTCGCTAA
Source organism: Astragalus glycyphyllos (assembly GCA_963573325.1). Classification (NCBI taxonomy): domain Eukaryota; kingdom Viridiplantae; phylum Streptophyta; class Magnoliopsida; order Fabales; family Fabaceae; genus Astragalus; species Astragalus glycyphyllos. The sequence continues at coordinate 18,315,221 of OY754314.1, read as the reverse complement.
ATCCGCCGGTAATTACCCAGAAATCGCCGGTTTAAACATGGCCAAATCCGCCAGAAATTTCGCGGAACTCGCCGGTAATTACTGGTGCCGGATCCGCCGCTAAATTGAGAAATCCGTCGGTAAACATTTAAAAAAATCCGCCGGTATTTTTTTTTTTTTGAAATCCGCCGGTAAATTTTAAATATCCTCAGGTAAAATATTTTTTTTTTTTTGAAATCCACCGGTAAAATATATACTTTTAAAAAAAAAATTTGAAATTTTCCTTTTTAATTATTTTTCAAAATAAATTAATATTACTTTCTTTTGAACTTTTTTTAATTAACTTTAATTTTGTATTTGATGATGCCAAAAATAAAAAAACATTATTTAATATATAAATATTTTTTTAAAATCAATTTTATTAAAACGAGAATTAATAATTAATAATGCCTTAAAATGATAATTTCATAATATAAGAAAGTACTAATTAACAATATCTATTACAAAATATAAATTAAAATATCCAACAATTGAAATTAAATTCTGATAAAAAGACTTAATGAAAATATCCAACAACTAGTCATAATAGCACCCGGACTGGTTGTTGGGGTCTGGTGTAGTAAATCGCAGATCAAAATCAGTGGTGAGCTCAGCGTCAGGCTATTGCTGCTGGACATAAGGCCGCTGCTGCTGGGGTTACTGCTGGACATAAGGCTGTTGTTGGGGCTGCTGCTGGAGATGAGGCTGTTGCTGGGGATGAGGTGACTGTTGGCGATGAGGCGGCTGTTGCAACTGAGAGTTGAAACCAGGGTACGTCTGACCATATGGGCTTTGGAATGAAGGCTGCATATACGGGTGAAAAGCACCGCCGTAAGGCTGCATCTGCTGTGGTGGATAATATGATGATGATGATGGCATAAGAGGTGGCCTCTGAGACATAGTATCCATTAATTGCTTCCAGCGCTCCTCACTCAACCTGTCCCTCTCCTCCTGCTGTCGGCTCTCCGCTTGCTGCTGTCTGATTTCCTCTAATTCCTCCTCATATTTCTTCTGTTGTTCGCTTAGTTTTTGCATCAATATCTGAACTTCGCTTAATTCTGAAGCAGTGGGGACATAAGATCTACCAGTACTTCTCTCTGAAGAAGATGTTGGCCTCAGATTCGGAATAATGGAATCTCGAAATGCAGACGAGCCTATACCACCAGATCCTACCAACCAACCACTTTTTGTAGGGCCAACAGATTCCTTCCAAGCAAGTAAAGCAGCTTGACTCTCCTCAGCAGAGTCAATCTCAGTACTGCCACTACTCTGCTGAGTCTCACGGTACTGGGTCTGCCATTGATTGAAATTTTCCTGAAAACAACAACCAAGAAATGATTAACCATTACTATTTAAATACTATAACAAATTAAAAAACAATATATTAAAGGCTTAAATATATGTTTTGCCCCTGCAAATATCACCATAATCCAGTTATACCCTTGTAAAAATAAAAACTTTAAAATTACCATTGCAAATATAAATCGCTTACGGTTATGCCCCTCGGTCAGTTTCTCATCCAAAAAAATAATTTAAATAAGGTTTAAATATATGTTTTACCCCTGCAAATATCACCATAATCCAGTTATGCCCTTGCAAATATCAGCATAATCCAGTTATGTCCCTGTCAAAATCTTTAATTTTTCTATTATGCTGATATTTGCAGGGACATAACTGGATTATGGTGATATTTGCAGGGGCAGAACATATATTTAAACCTTATTTAAATTATTTTTTTGGATGGGAAGCTGACCGAGGGGCATAACCGTAAGCGATTTATATTTGCAAGGGTAATTTTAAAGTTTTTATTTTTACAGGGGTATAACTGGATTATGGTGATATTTGCAGGGGCAGAATGCATATTTAAGCCTATATTAAATAATAAACGTTATTTACCTCAACAATTCTTGCCCGCTCCTCAACATATTCACCCGTCTCCTCTCGCATATGAAATTGGCGGTAAAGCTCAATCAAAGTAGGGGGCCGACCAAGGACAGCCTCCTATATACATATATAGTTATTATTTATTATTTAATATATACAATGAAAAATAAATTTTTAAATATAAATTTAATCAAATATTAATTTACCAATCGTCTGTAATGCTCAGCTGCGTTGATAGAACCACCTGTGTTTATGCAACCACCCTTTTCAGAAGCTCGGTTGTTTTTGGCTTTCTCACATTTTGTTTTATACTTTTCTTCATTCCACTTCACTTTGATCTCTCGCCAATGAGCTTCATAAATCCAATCCGGCCTAACATCCTTATTACGTTGCTATCGGAGCATTTCAAAAAAGCGGTGAGAAGCTCTTGCATTGAATGTATTCTTAACTGCCGCGTGCTCATGTGGGTACCATGCCATTTTTTCCTATTTAAACAAGTTTAATTAAGTTAATTAGTAAAAAAAAATTAATCAAATGAACTAACTTTTAAAAAATTAAAACTCTTTAATTTGAATTAAACTTACTCTGAAACTCCTCCACATCTTGGAATTCTTATCTTTTCTGACCTCGGTCCAATTCAGCCAAGATTTATTGTAATTTGATTTGATGATTTCTGTGATAGCGACGGATACCATCCTCCCAGGAGTAAACTTGTACATTTAAAAGACAATTATTTTAGAAAATAATTTACATTCAAAAATTATTAAATCAAACAATTGACAATAATAAATTAATAAACACTTACTGTTTGCCGACTACTTTCACAATGATATGACTGTCTAGCGTAACCTCAACTGTCTCCTCACTGTTGCACCCCGAAAAATCCTTTGGAGGGATTTCTCTTCGCACAACATGAATTGGAGTCGCCACCAATATTTTTTTAGAGGTAAAACATTGAAAAAAACCTTTCTTGAAAGACAATGGTCCTTGGAACCACGAGATTTGAGTTCGGGGGTCGGTTATGCATGGGGAAGGTACGAGCACCCCACACATCCTTTCTACTGAAAGGGAACCTCGATTTGACGTGTGATTTAAAAGGTTGATTTAAGAAATGCTTTGTTTTTATCTCTCTTTATCTCTCCTTACTTTATGGAAAAAACTTAAGGAAAATTTAATCTTTTGCGCTTGACGAGAGGGCACCGTGCCTACGTATCCTGGGGAGGGAATCAAAGCAACGTAGTTCTTGATTTCAAAAATTGTTTTGTTTTTAGAAATTGCCTTGTTTTGGAAAAGGGTTTGTTTTTTTTAAAAAGAAAATGGTTTTCATTTGTCGTGCTTGACGGGAATGTGACCCGCTCCTACGTATCTCCCAGTGCGATGGAGAATTCAAAGCTTACGTAGTTCTCGGTTGTCGAGAAAAGGTTTTTATTTTTTAGTTGTTTAATTGTGAAAATTGAATGTTCACAGTGATCAAACAACAAAGGTTTCGAGTGATCACCACTAGCATCCCATTATTGACGATCGTGCAAGCAAAGGCTTCGCATTATCCTCAACAAAGTTTTTAATTTGTGAAATGAGAGTTCTTTTGAAAAATGAGTGTTCATGATAATCAATTGAGCAAAGACTCCAAGTGATCACCACTAGCACCCCATTGTTGACAATCGTGCAAGCAAAGGCTTCGCATTATCCTCAACAAAGTTTGATTTGTGAAAAATAGTTTGAAATTGTTTTGAGAAGAAGTGAAGTTGTTTGTCAATGATTATGTAAATGCAAAAAAATGTTTTGAAGTTGGAACGTTACTAACGAGTAACAAGTTGTTCTTTGTATGCAACATGGTTTTGAAGTTTTGGAGAGTTACTAACGAGTAACAATTGGTGGAAATCAAAACAATCAAATTGTGAACACCAATTCAACATTTTAATGCACTACAAGCACATAAACAAGTATATCAAGCATTGAGTACCAAGCTTCAATTCAAGAATGCATGAGTAGGCAAAATGCATGTGCATCAAGGTTAAATGAACCTATCCTTTGCCGATTGAGAAATGGAAAGTGCATCAAGACTCCAAGTAGTCTCTCCTTTGCAATTTATTAAGACAATGCAATGGTGCATCAAGGCTCTAAGTGGCCTATCCTTTGCCAAAACTTCACAAACTTCAAACAACAATTTACATTAAACTCAAAGAGCAAAGAAAGCATGATTAAACTTGAGGATGCATCAAGGTCATTGGAGACCAATCATGTGCGCAAATTCAATGGTTTATAGACCCCTTTTTGCTCACATTTCACAAGCACATCAAATGGGAATTGAATTTTTAAATGCTTACAAGCATAGGCATCAAGGTTGAAGTAACCTATCTCTTGCCAACTTAGCATAACCCAAGATCATTTGTGGACCATAAATGAACCAAAACCCAAATTCATTTTTCTCAAATCACAAATTTCACAATTAACAACATAGGTTTGAATATTTGCAAGTTTAATGGCCAATCATCAATTTATTTCAACAAGTCAACCAAATCAAGCAAGCGAGTGACATAACCAAACAATAGATGCATTTATTCACAAGATTCAACCATGAGAACCAACAAAAATCATAAAACACATATTTATTTGAAGCATGCGAAATTATCATCAAAGCAAATAACATTTTATTTCAATTAAAACAACAAAATCATGCATATAACCCCCAAAATCAAAGCATCAAAACAAAGATTCATGAGATTAACATATGTACAAGCATAAAAATGAAGTTAAAAGAGAGGATCTACATTTTTGGAAGTGGAAATCTCACAAATATGCAAAAAATGATGACTTTATGCAAGGATTTACAAGAGAATGGGTCTAGGAATCACATACCTTAAGATGAGCTCCAAATAAACACAATAGATGAAGAAACAATCAACCAAATCAACTTATCTTCAAGCTTGGTCTTCAATCTCCAAAAAATGACCCTTGATCTTGAACTTTTGTGTGATTTTATGAAGGATTGATGGTTGAAAATTAGTGTTTAGGCTTGGAAGATGGATTGAATGTGTGTGGGTAGATGAGAAATGAAGAAGTGAGTTAGAGAGAAGGGAGAGGGGGTGGCGCATAAAATGGAGAGAAGGTGAGAAGGGAGTTGTGTGCTAGGGTTTATGAGTGAATGGTGAGGCCAAAAGCTCTCTTTTCTTTGTGAGGTGAGGTTAATAGGGTATATATAGAAAGCAATTAGGTTTAAGGGTAGTTAGGTCATTGTGCACTAGTTGTGCTCTAGGATTTGATTTTAATTTTGAATCAAAGGCTAGGATTGAGGCTCACATGGATTGAGGACATTGAGAAAACACAAAATGAGAGAATAGAGAGGGGGTAGGCGACATTGGGGGTGTGGCCTTGGTCACCAAGTTTTGCTAGTTGTCATATTGTACTATTGTACTATTATATGACCATTTCATTATCCCTTCATTTTTGATTATTCTTCTTAGGATAATTGTACAAAAATACACCCAATTTAGGCCACATACTAGGAATCTTAGGAATATGCCATTTTATGTGATCACGATGACCAAAAATGTCATAAAAATCACATCTTGGAACTTTTTGTAGAATATTCCCTTTTGATCCTTTTTTGAAATTTTGTGCACAATGTATGCATGCATGCGCATACATACATACATGACCAAAAATGTTTTGCCTCAAATAAATTTCTCTAATATTGCACAATGATTCTTGATGAGAAATTATCTTATTTTTGACAATGACCAAAATACCCTTTTGCCCTAAAAACCTTGTTTTTTAACAACAAATGCATTTCCACTCTAACAATGAATTTAAAAGCCATAGAATGACTTTTAAAACCCAAAAATACATGCACAATGCTCTTCACTCTTCAAAATAAAACCACACTTCTCAATTTATTTATTTTTGCGGAAAATTAGGGTTTTAAACCTAGGTGGACAAAATTAGGGTATGACAGCTGCCCCTCTTTATTTGGATTTTACCAAGGAATATGAATTGGCCGAAACATATTCCGAGGCAAAATAGAAATAAAGAATTCAGAAATAATACTAATTTTGTCTACTTAGAGAAACCCGAATTTTCCTTTTCTTTTTTCTCTTTTTTTTGTTTCCTTTCTTTGATCTCTCTTCTTTTGAGAGAGGGAGAGTCAACACTTGTCGCGTCGACGAGAAAGCAGTAAATTGCGTAAAGCAGTAAATGGGAAGTGCCGTAAATTGGGGAATTCGGAGGTTGCCTAAAACCTTTTAACGGACTCTCGTCGAGTCCGAGCTCTGGGGGTGGCCTTTTCGAGCGGCCGATCAATATCAGGTCCGGAACTTATATGATCAATGTACCTATACTATGCCTTAGGTTGACACAATTAATCCGATGGACTTAACGAAGTCTGTAGGATCTGCCGCGCGCTCGTACGCGACGTTGTGATCTGTGGAAGGAGTTCACTAACTCTGTGGAAGTTTACTAACTCTGTGCTGATGGAGTTCACTAACTCGGTGCCATGATGATTTTCTGAAAATGAGATTTCGGGGACCCATTGGTCCAAAGTAACTGACTTTTTGAAAATTTTGGGGCCTAACGAGTCTAAAGCAACTGAGTTTCTTTTTGAAAATTGGGAAGCTTTGAATGATGCATGGAATGCAGGCTCTTGATGTTGGGATGCACATGGATGCAATGAATGTTTTTAATTTTCTTTTAGCATAGGGACTTTAGGATTCTTGAGTGATCAATTCAAGTGTCCTATTGTGACGACTATGACTATTTATTAAGAATGCCTCTTTTTGTTTTGAAAACTGATTTGATGTTTGATGTCATGATGATAAATGCTATGGAATGTCTGTGTTCTTTTGCTTTTATTGTGATGAATGTGGATGCTGCGAATGTAATGCTTTGAATAACATGAAATGCCTACATGCATGAGGAGGATGAATGATTGGAGTATTTAAACATTTTTGTAAACATTTTTATGATGATGAGACGCGAGACTTTGAATGCAAGGAATTGAGATGGCTATGGACCATTCTTTGGAAAAACTAGATTTGATTCAAACTCTGGTTTTCTCAAGGTTTTTATTAACAAGCTCACTTATTTTCCTTTCCATTTCCATGATGACTGAACTTTAAACACGACATGATCAATTTGTATTCTCTCTCTCTGAAGCATTGACTAGTAAGTATGCATAAGAGTGCAGATGTGGACGAGTGAGTCAGTTAACTTGGGATTGGTTTAGGACAGTGAGTTGAGAGACTGCCCCGACAGGAATTTATGGATGTGAATGACTTTAGGGAGAACTCTGCTCATTTGAGCGGGAGTGAACAGTTATGGAAATGCCCCACTTTAGAATGACAATTTCAAATGGGTTCTTTGAGTGGGTTTGTGAAAGGGGATGAAGTTATGGTACTGGTTATGAACTGAGGGTGGTATATGAATGGGATGGACAATGAACAAACTTTCCCAAGACCAGGGTGGGTGGGTGGTGAAGAGAATGCCCCAACTTTCGGATCTGAGTGGTGTTCTCAGTGCAAATCTTTGGTTCTCTATGAATGTCTTGACTTTTGGCATGAAAGAAGCCTCGCTTGGTGATCACTAAACCTTGTTTTAATCTTTGGTGCAAATCTTTTCCTTTGGGCCTGAGACATGAGGACCATCTAGGGTAATAGCAATGCCAGAGCCGCGCATAAGTTTGCTTGCCATTTGAAGTGATTGTGCCCGCGTTTGTTTTTTGCCAATTCATTTATTTGAGGGATCCCCTCTTTTCTGTGATTTTCAGAAATTTCGCAATGATTGTAATGCTTTTTGACTCATGCACAGGTTTCACAACTCAGTATCATCAATCATAAAAACATTTATTTTAAAACAAAGACAGAATAAGTGAAGATAAAAGACACGAAAGGCAAACACATGGAAGAAAAAGTTGAATTCTTATTGTTATGGAAACTGGACGTGAAGAAGGTCACGCCAATTGAAAGTACATTGAAAAAAAATTTAAACTGGAAAAATACAAGAAAAAGGGGAAGCAGATCTTGTGTTTTTTCTTTTGAAGTAACGATGCCAATCGTCCATGCTCATGACCTTGATCACCCCTTTATCCAAACTTTTGGGAGTGCTGATTGCCTTTTTCATTTCAAGTCCAAGTTTTCTGACCCTAATTTTTGCCTAGATCGCCCTTTGCGGGTTTTCAATCCACCGGGTCGCTCTGGTTTTGCCTAGGCCGCCCTTTGCGGGTTTTCAACCTAGCGAGCTGATTCTTACTTGGCTCATCTTTCTCTTTTTTCATTTATTTCTTTAGGCATACTCCTTTCTGACTGCATCTGAATTTACTGGAAACTGGGGTTTTCTTTTCTTGCATCCCATTTTGCGAGAATTAAAGGCCCCTCCGGAGAATAAGTTCTTCGTCTTCATGATACTGGGTTCATCTCCATGGGAATCCCTTTGGAGGTTCATGATCTTTTTGAGCATTGAGTCTTCTTTGAAATTGTTGAAGATGAGCTTTCTTCGGTTTGAGCTTTCTCTTAATCTTCTTCTGACATAAGACAAATGTACTTTGGTTTGATAAGGCTCAATGAAAGTATTACTTCCATCATATGGGGTTTGCCCCTGTTAGAGTGTAAAACGAAGCCTGATTTCCATGAAGGTCATCATCGTCCTTGATATCCTTTGTTGATTGTCTCTAACTGCCCCATTTTTAGGGTGGCGTAGGGAGGGATCATAATGCTTGACCTGGAGTCTTCATACTGTCATTTGTGACTACCTTAGCTTGGAAAGCTGTGCAACAGACCGAACTCTGGTAATTACAGACTTTGTTATAATGGCAAGTGTCTTATGTCAGAAGGGTGATTTACACAAACTTGTTGATTCATTGCTCTTTATCATGGCGTCAATCCTCTCCTTTGCTCAAATTGATCATGTCACTTGATTCCTCATGAGGGTGGACCACTTTGTTCTCTTATTCTTGCACAACAGCTTGATTGCAAATCTGATGGTGGAGTCTGAGGAATGACTGAGGGTTTGTGGAGGGCGGGATGACGAGGTCGAGGTAGTGTTTGCGATTTTATGAAAGGAGAGATGTATAGAAATGATGAAGTGTTTGAAGGTTTATGGAAGAAAGGGTGGTCATACACAACAAGGTGTAGGAAGGTTCATTGAGACAAGGATCTCTTACGCTTTATGGCCAAATGTATCAGCTCACAACTTATATTTCTTTCGTCTCTTTTTCCCTTGTTTTTTCATTTTTGGGATTTTCATTTTTTGAATCTGTTCTTTTTTGTTTCATTTTTTCTGATTTTTTCCTTTTTTGCTTTTGAGTTGAGTGAGCTGATAAAAGTGATACACTATTTTTGGATATTTGAAGTGATCCTTGTCTGGGGTGATTGGAGAGATAATGGCAATGAAACCCCTGCAGCGGTTGGAGGATGCTTGATTGGGTTCTGGTATTAACTGGGGTGACAGGAGGTTCAGAGGGAGGAGCAAATGAGATGAGTTGATTTTGTAGAAGGGCCACTGGTAGTGAGGAAGGTGGCGATGCCAGGCATTTGGTTATGAATTTTTTTTTTTGTGATGGGGTACTTGTAATGGGAAATGGGAAAGTTGGTTGATCTGAGGAAGGGAAAGGGTTTGGTCGTGAAAGAGGTTCGCTTGTAACATTTGTTTGGTTTCCTCAGCATTGCTCCATTTTGCTTGAACTTGTGCTTTGACTTCATTGCCCAACCTAGTTGTGGCATCATGAATTTCTACAGCCTTAGCCAATTCTTCACTTATTAACTCCGAAGAAACATCCCAGTTGTCTTCAGCCTCTCTCTCAGTTTGGTTAATCGGGTAATCAGAGTCACAATATGAACCATTGGCGTCGTTGTTTTCAAAGATTATTTTCATTTATTATTATTTTTGATCCGCGTTGGGAGGAATTGAAAAGCAAAAAACAGACACATGACAAAATAAAAGAAAGAAATTTTATTGAGGAATTCAAAATAACATTTTATTGATGATGATACTAAAAGGAAACATGTGTGCCCTTATTGAAATATCCTAAGGCCCTGGGCAGAGCCAAAGGATTGCATTACAGAAAATTGTTTTGAACTGAAAAACTACATGAAAATCAATAATCACTCATAAATGCTATGAAATGCATGACAAAGACACAAATGTTTTGATGATGCCGCTTTCACCACTTCAACCCTCTTCAACAACTGCTATCCTTGCTTAATAGTCCACAGACCCAGAGAACTTGATCCTTCCCCCCTTCTCAAAAGTTAACTGCTTGGAATCAATGAAGCCCTGAACCAAACTTTTCAAAAGATAGCAATTTTCAGCAGAATGCCCAATTGCCCCAGCATGGAGCTCGCAAGTGGCTTCTGGATTGTACCCGCTTGGGAATGGAGGTTGAACTGATCTCATCTTGCGAGGAGTGATCCATCCATGACTGATAAGATAGCTGCATAGGTCGGCGTATGACACGGGGATGGGGTTGGATCAAACTTGGATGGAGAATGATGATAAGGGAAGGAAACTGACAGACTCAAACAAGAGAAACTGCACATGGCATGCACGCCCACTAGAAGAATGCTTCGTAGAGAGTTAACATTGGTTAAAACCTGATGGAATTTTTTTTTTTTTGATGAACTGTTTCAGTCTTTTATCATGGAATGGATGAGATGCAATGCCTTTTTTGAAGAAAATGCAAATGAACTGTTGATTTGAAAAACTGAGTGCCTTGGAACATTTTGAGTTTGCAAATAAGTAAGGGTAAACTTTTTCAACAGATTATTTTGCAAAAGCGTCTCGTCTCTCATCACAACTTTTTATTTGGTTTATGCAATGTATGAATGAACAAATCATGATAAGCAAATGCATGAAAAATGACCACTTGAAAAGTGTAATTATTCTAAAGGAGATTTTTTGTTTGTTTTTGATGCAAGATGAAATACGAAACTCCAATGCATTTTTGGATGATGCAAGATGCAAGAATGATATCTTTTCAAAATGATTTTTATTCTTTAGAGGCACGGCAATATCTGAAATACCAATGCCCCTTTTTGCGAAAATGATGACGTAAGGCAACCAATTGTCGTTACTCTGAGTAACTTACATGAAACATTTAGTGGATCCTGACTCAATACTTCACGTAATATACTGAAATGCTTCGACATTTGGTTGACTCCACTTATTCACTTTATTTGAAAACAAACTGCGCCTGATTGGGTCAAAGTGCCCCGATATCGTAGAGTATTATCTCAAATTTGTAGTGCACAAACAAATTTGAGATATTACCCTTCATCATTCAAAGATGCACTTCTACCCATGGAACGATTGCATAAGGAGTTTCTCTTATTTCATTTCATTTTTTTTTTTGGAAAATGATTTAGAAAATGATTTTAAAAATGATTTGAAGATGTAAGTGATTTATTGAAGAAAAAAAAATTTAGAAAAAGGTGCTTTATTTGGGGAAAAAGGTTTTTAGAAAAAGGTACTTTTTGAATTGAAAACGGTTTTGCCTTTTGATTCCATTCCGTTTCTTACACACCTATGACAAGACTTTGTGTTACGTTGCGATCTCCGGCAAACAACTTTAATGCATGGAGGATGCAAAGAATGGAGGTTTTTTTTCAAAATTTTTGTTAGATGCGAATGCAATGATGATGATGCAAAATGACGCAGATGTGATGATTATGACCTTTTCTTTACATAGAAAAGAGAGAAGAAAATGATGTTTATTGGCGGCGGTTCAAAACATTTTTGAAAATACCCGCTATATGCCACCTCATATAGGTGTTTATGAGGGAAAAAGGAAATTACTTTCTACATTTTTGGTAAAAGAGCTTCGAAAGAGGATGCCTAAGCTAATGCAACACACAATTTGCGTGCCCCCGTGTCCTACAAATGGGTAAAGATCGTAGGCTCTAAAGTCAACGACAAGGGTAATCCTCCCATGTGGGTTCTGGTCACTGCCTCACAATGGCAACCAAGAGCTAAAGTCTCTCTCATGAATACACCCACAATCGTAGAGAGCTACCGATTGTGAGGTATCATGAAGAAAGTGCACTCTTGGGCGAAACTTTCATGAGAGCCAGACAGACAACGGTCTACGAATGGCAGTCACTACTCATTTCCACTCTCCTAGGGTTCTTTGCAGACCTTGGGTTTTAGGCCCCACTCAATGCTCACAAATATAAGGTGTGCAGTGTGTGATGAAGGCACAACACCTAAAAATTTACCCAAACCCCACCTGCAAAGGGAAACCAAAATAGTCCAGACAATATCAAGCAACAGCATGTCGTCTACCCTAGGGTTCAATATCATTTCAACATAAGTATACTAACCTAGGGTCCAACAACAATCGCAAGCATTGCTTACCTTAAGAAAGGGAGCCTAGAGGAGGGGACATAATAGGATTAGGGGAAATGCATGAGCTTACCTCAAGAAAGGGAGCAAAGAAGAGGGGAACATGCTAGGATTGGGGAAATGTATGAGAAAAGCATATAAACGACGAAAGTAAGAGGAGAAGAAGAAGAAACTATTCTTATTTTACTCAAGAAGCAAATATAGAAGAGGAAGAAGGCTAACACACAATGCACGCAAGCACAACATCACAAGAATGCACACGACAATTCTAAGAATAATGCAAGCATGTTTTTAAAGGCAAAGGAAAGAAAGAAGAAAGGGAAAGGAGGAGAGATATAACAAAGCATTCAAATCAACGAAATAAATCACATGTCGAATCGATTGGCTCGACCCACTAAAGAAAGGTCCCCAGCGGAGTCGCCAGCTGTTGCACCCCGAAAAATCCTTTGGAGGGATTTCTCTTCGCACAACATGAATTGGAGTCGCCACCAATATTTTTTTAGAGGTAAAACATTGAAAAAAACCTTTCTTGAAAGACAATGGTCCTTGGAACCACGAGATTTGAGTTCGGGGGTCGGTTATGCATGGGGAAGGTACGAGCACCCCACACATCCTTTCTACTGAAAGGGAACCTCGATTTGACGTGTGATTTAAAAGGTTGATTTAAGAAATGCTTTGTTTTTATCTCTCTTTATCTCTCCTTACTTTATGGAAAAAACTTAAGGAAAATTTAATCTTTTGCGCTTGACGGGAGGGCACCGTGCCTACGTATCCTGGGGAGGGAATCAAAGCAACGTAGTTCTTGTTTTCGAAAATTGTTTTGTTTTTAGAAATTGCCTTGTTTTGGAAAAGGGTTTGTTTTTTTTAAAAAAGAAAATGGTTTTCATTTGTCGTGCTTGACGGGAATGTGACCCGCTCCTACGTATCTCCCAGTGCGATGGAGAATTCAAAGCTTACGTAGTTCTCGGTTGTCGAGAAAAGGTTTTTATTTTTTAGTTGTTTAATTGTGAAAATTGAATGTTCACAGTGATCAAACAACAAAGGTTTCGAGTGATCACCACTAGCATCCCATTATTGACGATCGTGCAAGCAAAGGCTTCGCATTATCCTCAACAAAGTTTTTAATTTGTGAAATGAGAGTTATTTTGAAAAATGAGTGTTCATGATAATCAATTGAGCAAAGACTCCAAGTGATCACCACTAGCACCCCATTGTTGACAATCGTGCAAGCAAAGGCTTCGCATTATCCTCAACAAAGTTTGATTTGTGAAAAATAGTTTGAAATTGTTTTGAGAAGAAGTGAAGTTGTTTGTCAATGATTATGTAAATGCAAAAAAATGTTTTGAAGTTGGAACGTTACTAACGAGTAACAAGTTGTTCTTTGTATGCAACATGGTTTTGAAGTTTTGGAGAGTTACTAACGAGTAACAATTGGTGGAAATCAAAACAATCAAATTGTGAACACCAATTCAACATTTTAATGCACTACAAGCACATAAACAAGTATATCAAGCATTGAGTACCAAGCTTCAATTCAAGAATGCATGAGTAGGCAAAATGCATGTGCATCAAGGTTAAATGAACCTATCCTTTGCCGATTGAGAAATGGAAAGTGCATCAAGACTCCAAGTAGTCTCTCCTTTGCAATTTATTAAGACAATGCAATGGTGCATCAAGGCTCTAAGTGGCCTATCCTTTGCCAAAACTTCACAAACTTCAAACAACAATTTACATTAAACTCAAAGAGCAAAGAAAGCATGATTAAACTTGAGGATGCATCAAGGTCATTGGAGACCAATCATGTGCGCAAATTCAATGGTTTATAGACCCCTTTTTGCTCACATTTCACAAGCACATCAAATGGGAATTGAATTTTTAAATGCTTACAAGCATAGGCATCAAGGTTGAAGTAACCTATCTCTTGCCAACTTAGCATAACCCAAGATCATTTGTGGACCATAAATGAACCAAAACCCAAATTCATTTTTCTCAAATCACAAATTTCACAATTAACAACATAGGTTTGAATATTTGCAAGTTTAATGGCCAATCATCAATTTATTTCAACAAGTCAACCAAATCAAGCAAGCGAGTGACATAACCAAACAATAGATGCATTTATTCACAAGATTCAACCATGAGAACCAACAAAAATCATAAAACACATATTTATTTGAAGCATGCGAAATTATCATCAAAGCAAATAACATTTTATTTCAATTAAAACAACAAAATCATGCATATAACCCCCAAAATCAAAGCATCAAAACAAAGATTCATGAGATTAACATATGTACAAGCATAAAAATGAAGTTAAAAGAGAGGATCTACATTTTTGGAAGTGGAAATCTCACAAATATGCAAAAAATGATGACTTTATGCAAGGATTTACAAGAGAAGGGGTCTAGGAATCACATACCTTAAGATGAGCTCCAAATAAACACAATAGATGAAGAAACAATCAACCAAATCAACTTATCTTCAAGCTTGGTCTTCAATCTCCAAAAAATGACCCTTGATCTTGAACTTTTGTGTGATTTTATGAAGGATTGATGGTTGAAAATTAGTGTTTAGGCTTGGAAGATGGATTGAATGTGTGTGGGTAGATGAGAAATGAAGAAGTGAGTTAGAGAGAAGGGAGAGGGGGTGGCGCATAAAATGGAGAGAAGGTGAGAAGGGAGTTGTGTGCTAGGGTTTATGAGTGAATGGTGAGGCCAAAAGCTCTCTTTTCTTTGTGAGGTGAGGTTAATAGGGTATATATAGAAAGCAATTAGGTTTAAGGGTAGTTAGGTCATTGTGCACTAGTTGTGCTCTAGGATTTGATTTTAATTTTGAATCAAAGGCTAGGATTGAGGCTCACATGGATTGAGGACATTGAGAAAACACAAAATGACAGAATAGAGAGGGGGTAGGCGACATTGGGGGTGTGGCCTTGGTCACCAAGTTTTGCTAGTTGTCATATTGTACTATTGTACTATTATATGACCATTTCATTATCCCTTCATTTTTTATTATTCTTCTTAGGATAATTGTACAAAAATACACCCAATTTAGGCCACATACTAGGAATCTTAGGAATATGCCATTTTATGTGATCACGATGACCAAAAATGTCATAAAAATCACATCTTGGAACTTTTTGTAGAATATTCCCTTTTGATCCTTTTTTGAAATTTTGTGCACAATGTATGCATGCATGCGCATACATACATACATGACCAAAAATGTTTTGCCTCAAATAAATTTCTCTAATATTGCACAATGATTCTTGATGAGAAATTATCTTATTTTTGACAATGACCAAAATACCCTTTTGCCCTAAAAACCTTGTTTTTTAACAACAAATGCATTTCCACTCTAACAATGAATTTAAAAGCCCTAGAATGACTTTTAAAACCCAAAAATGCATGCACAATGCTCTTCACTCTTCAAAATAAAACCACACTTCTCAATTTATTTATTTTTGCCGAAAATTAGGGTTTTAAACCTAGGTGGACAAAATTAGGGTATGACACTCACCAATGACATACCTCCGTATCCCATCTGGCTCAGGCTCAACAGTACCTTCAGGAGGGATAAATGGGCGATCCATCGTACTAGGCCCACTACCATCGTCGTCGTCCTCCGTATTAGGTGGAGGAACAAATGGGCCATTAACAACAACACGATTTATTCTACGACGCCCCGCACGTAAAGTAGAAGAAATCTTCTTCCCAGTATCAACCGATGGTACAGCTGAATCATCATGAGGTTGGTTGTCCTGATCAGATCCTGATGATGACATGGTGTGTATCTATATATATATATATATATATATATATATATTGATGGAATGACAAACAAGAATCAATAGCTGAAAAATATAAATATTATTTCATAACAAGAAGTTAAAATAATTACATGTAGGTAATGAATCTCTATGAAAATTAATTAAATTCCCATTCGTTCTCGAAATCACCATCTTCATCAGATGAGTGAATTTCTGATACACCAATGTGATCGACTGCATCTTCAAGATCTGTATCTTCTTCTTCCTTAACTTCATCACCAGTGTTTGGCTCATCACATAAACGGGTAATGGGTTCAACTTGATTCACATTAGACACTTCATCCATTTGATATGACACGTCTTTCAATGTGTCATCATTTGTCTCAATGCGACATCTTGGTTTTGTCTTTATTGCGACACACCAACCACGTCGATCAGTCCGTGTTGAAGGATAAGAGACATAATAAACTTGTCTCACATTTTGTGCAATGACGAAGGGATCATACAACCGGTATCTGCTATTCAGTTTAATGTCCACTGTATTTGTCTTTGGATTAAACTTTGTTCCTCGAGCCGACGGATCAAACCACTTACAATAAAAAAGAACAACCTTTTGACTATAATCTAGATAAGGGTACACAAGTTCATATATGTGTTCAACCACACCATAGAAATCATCTTCACCTCTCCCACTGATACCCTTCATGCAAACTCCACTATTGACTGTTTCTCTTCCCTCGTCCATTCCTTAGTGTGAAATTTGTATCCATTGACAAAGTATGTGTGCCACTCTTTAACACATCTTTGAGGACCGTCAGATAAGTTCCTCAAGTGCTAGTTGACAAGATTTGGCGGGAGGGAATACACATGTTGCCTAAACCACATTGAAAAATGTGCATGAATATGAGCAGAAGATTGTTCATCACTTACAGCCTTTGATGACAAGAACTCCCTAAAATAAAAACATTAATAATATTAATCATACACAACTGTGTACTTTAATCTATTGAGATAGCTAGGTTGAGAAATACATACTTAATGAATGGTTGGACCTCAGTACAGTTTATCAACACATGAACATAGGCTGAAATTAACTCTTCTTCGGTTAGCCAATGAAATGATTCCTTTCCAGACTGACGACTAGGAAGACAAAAGACAGATAAAGCTAAATGATGTCTTGGACCTTCAATTTCCTTTTCATTTCGACTACTTGTAGGAGCAAATTCATTTTTGAAATAATAAGAACAAAAATTAGTCCTTTCACGGTCTAGGTAAGCAGAACATATTGACCCTTCAACTCTTGCTTTATTTTTAACCGACCTTTTTGAATCACCCATGAACCTTTCAAACGGATACATCCATCTGTATTGAACAGGACCGCCAAGTTTAGCTTCATAAGCGAAATGAACAGGAAGATGCTCCATAGAATCAAAGAAACCTGGCGGAAATATTCTCTCGAACTTGCATAAGATAAATGGGATGTCTTGATCCATTTTTGTAAGATCATCTGGTTTTAGCGTTGTAGAACACAAATTCTTAAAGTATTGACTTATTTCCACGAGCGAATTCAAAACGTGTGTTGGCAACGAACTAAAGGCAATAGGAAGTAAGCACTCCATGAATACATGACAATCATGGCTCTACATCCCATGTAACCTCCCATTATCCACATCCGAACATCTTGCTAAATTGGAAGAATAACCGTCTGGCATTTTCAACTCAGAAATCCACTGATAAACTGCTTTCGCTTGCTCAGCAGATAAAGTATAATTGGCTTTGGGTTTCAATGTCCTACCGTTAGCTTGCTCAACCAACAACAAATCCTTTCACCTGCAGTAATGATCCATATCCTTCCTAGCCTTCTCATTGTCTTTTGTTTTACCATTCAAATTCATAACGGTGTTAAATATGTTATCAAAGAAATTTTTTTCAATATGCATTACATCTAAATTGTGTCTCAATAGATTATCTTTTCAATAAGGAAGTTCCCAAAAAATACTTTTTTTTGTCTAGTTTTGCCATTGTCCATAACCATCTGGACCAGAAACAACACCCCTAACAACTTCTACAGGAGGGATATCCTTGACACTGGTCCAAACTTCTTCTGGTGTCAGCCTACGAGGAGGTCCAACTGTTTCAACATTCCCCGTGATGAAACCATATTTTGACTTTCTAAATGCATGATCGCTAGGTAAAAACCTACGGTGTGAATCAAACCATGAGGTTTTTCCTCCATACTTAAGAGTAAAAGCCTTTGTGTCAACCATGCAAATCGGACACGCCATCTTACCATGTGTCCCCCATCCAGACAACATTCCATACGCAGGAAAGTCATTAATGGTCCACATCAAAGCCGCCCTCATCATGAAATTTTGCCTACGTGCTGCATCATAAGTTAAAACACCATTCCACAACCTTTTTAGGTCATCAAGCAAAGATTGCAAATATATGTCAATACCTGCTGTTGGATTAGATGGCCCTGGAATTATACTATTTAAAAACATGTAGGGTTTAGACATGCACATTTCAGGAGGAAGGTTGTATGGGTAACAATAACCGGCCAACAAGAATACGGGGTTGCTGACGCTTGAATATATGACGTGAAACCATCAGAGCGTAAACCAAGCCGAACATTTCGTGGATCATTGGTAAAATCTAGATGAACACGATCAAAATGCTTCCAAGCTTCACCATCAGATGCGCGACGTAATTCACCATAATTGTTTCTGTTTTCTTGGTGCCACGTCATTTTACCTACAGTCTCCATTGAAGTAAACATCCTCTGTAGCCTTGGTATAAGCGGCAAATAGAACATTGCTTTTCGTGGAACCGGTTTGCCTTTGCTCATCCCTTTCCTGTTGACACGATAGCGTGGCTCTTGACAAAAGTTGCATTCCACCAACTCTCCATCATTTAAGCCAAACTCGTTGTTATAATAGATCATGCAATCAGACACACAACAATCAATTCTTATGGATTTTAAGTCGAGCTTCGATACCAATCTTTTAGCATCATAATAACTCTGCGGAAAAAGTCCTCTAATTGGGGTTGCATCCAACATCATTTTAGTCATATACTCCATGCACAATTCAGCAACATTAAACTGAGACTTAAGCCCCAACAACCGAACACACGTTGATAATTTAGAGTCCTTAGATCCTTCAAATAACGGTTTATTTGTCTCACTCAACAAAATATAAAACCTCTGAGCTTCCTCATTTGGAACTTCTTCAGCATCATATTGTGGTTCCTCAAAATTCAAATTTACACCAACAGCATCGGGTATCATCCCCGGAACAACATTAATCAACTGATATCTCGTAGTCGTTGGATTACCACTTGATGTCGCAGCTTCTACGACTGGACTTGAAGTGGAACCACCTTCTGCATGAACAAGAACATTATCAACTACACGAACTCTAACTGCTACCTCGCCATGACGAGTCCATATCCAATAATTTGCCAAAAACCCGTTATTGTACAAATCAAGTCGAACCTCATCTCCATTTTTTATAGATCGAAACCTACATTTGGAGCAAGGACATCTAATTCCTCCTAGTTGCTCAAATTCTCTTTGACGCATACCAAAAAGAACAAATTCTTCAACTCCTTGCACAAAACGTCGCTTCAACCCAATTCTTCCAGGATACATTCGATCATACATCCAACTACGATCCATTCTTTTGTAGATCGATGTTCTTAGTATATATACTACATATATATATATATATCAAATATAAGGCTATTAGAACAATACGCGCATTGACATACAAATTTTAATTACAATCATATGTGTATTTACAAAACACATAAGGCTCTACAAACTTAAAGTCTAATTATAACCAATTATATCAAGAATTTAAATTATACAAAATTTTTATAAAACTATATTATTATAATATAGACAAAATAATAATAGTATATTGTTATAATAATAACTTTTTATAAAAAAAATAGTAACTTTCTATAAAAAAAAAATATTAATATATTAAAACATATTAACCAATCATATAATAATAATTCGTATTTTTTAATTTTTACTTTATTAACTAATAACTAATTATATTATATTATATTATATTATATTATATTATATTATATTATATTATATTATATTATATTATATTATATTATATTATATTATATTATATTATATTATCATCATATAAAAATTCGTATATATTTATTTATTTTATCTAAAAAATTTAAACAATACAAATAATAACTAAAAAATAATAATTATTACAAAGTTAAACAATAAAATCTAAAATCATCATCATATCATATAATTACTAAATAATAAGAATTTAAACAATAATTCCTATTCAAATAATTTTAATATAATAACTTATAAATATATTACATATTACACACTAATTATTACACACTAATTATTACTAACTTTATTTTATTATGTTTATATAAATTATACAAAATAATTTTTACACTCATTTTATTTTTTTACAAAATAGACAAAATAATAATAGTATATTGTTATTATAATAACTTTTTTATAAAAAAATAATAATAAATTAAACAAAATAGTAACTTTTTATAATAAAAAAAATAGTAATATTTTCTATTATGTTATTTTAACTAATATATTAAATTTTTTACAAAATTTCGAATTTATTTTATCTACTAACATAAACAACAAATAGTAATTACTAACCATAATCTTCTAATTTTATAACTTTAGTTCATAGGATAATTTTTAATTAACAGATTTTATAAACATATAATAGTTAAAAATAACTTCAACACTAACCTGTAGAGAAGAGAAGTCTCTGACTTGATGTAAATTTCCAACTTCTTGAAAAATAACTTCAACAGAACAACAATCAATTGCTGAAGAAATAACACCACAAACATTAACAAAATCATTTTGTGAAACAAAATGTAAAGTAAAACAATCAAACTAAAACTCAACAAACCTTGCAAAAAGATGAACTAATGGAAACAAATGGAGAGAAATCTGAAAATTTTGAAAGTAGAGTAGAGAGAATGGAGTGTATGTTGAAATGGTTTGAAGGGAAGGCAATATATAGAGTGTGGCCAACGGTTAGTATTTCAATTACCGGCAGATTAGGAGGCAAAACCGGCGGATTCTTTTAAATTTCGAATTCAAAAATTGCGTCGAAAAATGAAGGGTACCGGCGGATATTTGTGGTTACCGGCGATATTGGTTACCGGCGGATTTACCCGAACTAGCGTGATGACCCGTGCGTTGCTCGGGGTCAAAGCTTTAGGAACTACATAATTGTTGCATGTATTAAAATTAGGTTAGTAGATTAAAAACAACCAAACAAACCACAAAATTAAACTTTAGAAATTAAAGGAGAAGTCTAGAAATTAAAATGTGCTTAGTTGATTAAAAAGTCTAGAAATTAAAGGAAAGGAACAAATAAAGAGGTTAATTTGTAAAAGCAAATAAAGATCTCTAAATAACAAACTATGCTTAAATACATCTGGTAGCAAGCCTATCAACATGTCAACGATGACCAACTACAGCCATATACAAAACCGCGGCAAGAGAAACTTGTTCACAGATGATATACTGAACCACAACAGCATCCACAATTTAGAGACACCAACCCTTCCAAAATACAGAAAAACAATTAATGTTAATAAATAAGAAGTAAATTGAATGTATTGTAAATAGTAATTATTTTAAAATTTGGCTTTGACCAATAACGGAGTAGTAACATTCTCCGTGGATAGATTTTTGGTATAAGCAAGGGAAAATGTAGGGAATCAACAAAAGAGAAATGATAAGACTCATTATCAAAATCACTCATTGATATGTGTTGCTCTACAACACCATATTGCCCAGCAGGTGATGGATAATTAACCACATTCCCAAATCTATGTGTGACTTGCATGACATATGTAGAACCATGGAGGCAAGTCATAGTTATCCACCCACCATGAAAGAGCTTCTATATATCACCAATCCGTGTGGATCCTTGATGAAGGAAGAGTCTACTTCTACGTACGCTTCTTTATCCTAATGACAAAAACATTCCCAACAGGGTCCACCAAACGAATAGTAGTTGCCACTTGGCAAGTTATCATAAAAATCAACATTAAACAGAACTGGTAGCCGTTGTTTGGTCTGTGGAAAAAGAAAGATAAGAAATTTAAGGATACGATGTCTGTAAAATAAAAAAAAGGACAATATTTAACTTAGGAAATGGTGGCACTTACAAAGCAAGGAGCATATCAAAATGATATGTCTGTGATTTCATGTGACATTCCTCGACATAATTATGATCGTCAGCAACTGCCCAAGATCCATCTGAGCATTGTAGGTAAATTATAAGTAACAAATTTTACAGTTAGTATGAAAGACAAAAAAAAGTAAAGAGGAAAAACAATGCAATGAATAGAAAATGTTATTAACAGTTAACAAAGTAAATGGTTATCTCAAGGACCATATATAGGTTAACTAAAATGTCATTAACAACATAATTGGATTATAGCCAAATCCAAACTTAAGTAAAGAACTTGGGAATAATCCTTTAAACACCTAATCAAATCCATTATCCTTGAAAAATACAACTACGGACCTCATTCAATTGTCCAATGACATCATCTAACTCAAAGTATTCTAAAAGAAAGACATAAGCAATTATCAATGAGGAAAAGCAGTCAAAACTAAACCATAAAAGAAGGTAAAAAAACATGAATTCCAACCAAATTTAAGAGAAAGAGGACAAATATATAAAACATATTCAAATGCACAAATAATGCAACAATACATACCAAAGACATTGTACACCACAGACACATGTCCTAGCTCATCAAATTTTCCTCAAATATTCTGCTTTATAATTTAAGAATCTGTTCTTACTTCCAACCTTCTCATCTAATTAAAGTCGCTGACCATGCTAATATATTGATCTCATGCCATCCACAATAATATGATCAATGATCATGATGCCTCTAGTAAAGATAGAGCAGGCCAGAACATAAGTAAGACACCCCACAAGAATTCAAGGAAAAAGCTTCATATCTCTAAATCAAGACACAAATAAAGCAAACTACACATGCAAAGCACATAATGGATTATAGGCACATTATTTAACCCAAAGAACACCACACATACAAAACACATTATGAGAAACATGAATACAGTTATGAGGAGAATATAATAATTAATAGAAAAATACAAATAACTTACATCTTTAGATAAATAGCTTACAATATTGAATTCCCTTTCAGCTTAGAAACCTACTACTTTAGTAATGGACTGTCAATGCTGAAAACACATGACATTGCTTTTCCCACTACCATAATATGATGATTCAACACATAATCCCTTTTGAAAATAATAATATAATTCACCTACCAGCCTACTTCTTTGATAGTCGACACAACTGTTGAAGCCTTCACAAAGTTGAGGGATTATGTCAAAGAAGTAGGTTGGTAGGTGAATTATATCTCTTCCATTCCCTCAGTTGCCTCCTCTGCTTTCCCTTCTTCCTTGTTGCCCTAATAAGTTGACCAGAAAAAATAATCAATCATAAAAAATATCTTATCTAACACAACACAAGACAACACAAGATTCAATACCTTGACACCAAGGGTTCATTAAAATTGAGCAATTGAAGAAATAGTGCTGAGTAAAATTGAAGAAATTGGATTTGGGGAGAAAATACCCTAAAATTTAGGAATAAGGGGAACTTGGGAAGGTAAGGAGAAGATGTAGGCAAGCTGCGTTGACGTCGTTGACGGGGATTTGCTTCTCTTCCTTCAATTTATCTATAAAAGATACTTGCATCATTGTGCAAAATCAAAGAATTTAAAAACAAAACAGAAGAGAATAGAGAAATTAGGGGGGAAGAAAGTGACTAACTCACCACAAGTTTGGCAATTTTCAGCTGCTGTTTACTCTGTAAACAACACCAAACAAACAAAGTTAAAAGATACGAACATCACAAATAAGATAAGATGAAACTATACCACTTAAAGAATTGCATAATTTAAACTCAAAATGATATGTCTCTATTTTGATGCGAGCCTCATCAATGGAGTTGTTATTGTCAAAGATTGATAGGGTATCTGATAGAACTCAGCAATTGAACAGTGTAAAAAGAGAACAAATATAGTATGAAATAGGTATATTAATCTCTGTATCAGTGACTACAGAGAATTAAGTACATAATAAGCATAAAAGAGGAAAATAACAAAGTGCAGTAACTCAGAATGAGTACTGTACTCCCACCCAATGGCCTAGCCCAATTCTTGCCTAACTTTTTCTTACATCCTTCCTACCTTTATACCATAGCTCAGCAAGTATGCGTGAGCAATTCCTACTGATTCCTTTCCTTTTCTCTCTCCTGCCAACTCAGCAAGTTGGTTACAATCCTTCCCACCCCACTACTGAATTCCTCATTAATCCCCTTTCTACCCTTTCTAGAATATACTTGACCAATGCTGTTATGAAGAGCTAGGTTCTCATCAATACTCCCCCCTTCGAAATTCACCTTGTCCTCAAGGTGAAAGTCTCGAAAGAATAGCAAACTTAACGATCTTCCTCCGGGATCTCAAAGCTTAAAACACAACAACAAAGCTAAGCTAGTTACTGGAGACTCATGATTTCCTTCTGGTTCCCATTGAGTGAGTCCCATTTTCTCAACAATGACCCACCATGACCTCAATTGGTGCAAAGTTGTCTTCTGCAATGAATGATTCTCGAACTGCCGCAGCTCGTCATGGACCAGCAATGCTCCTTTTATAACAATTTTTGGAAATGCAGCTCTCATTTGTGTAGGTCTACCTCCACCACCATAATTCCCACCAGCTGCAATATAGAGATGTGTTTCCCTGTCAAAAATTAAGGCTTGCATAACCAGCATGTCCATCTCATATCTCTTGGCTACTTGTTTCAGCTTGTAAGGTTGTATCGTCAAATACTCCAGCTCTCCTACCTCAAAACTGACTTCTCCTCTATGCTTGTCAGTATATTGCTTCATTCTGTTCTGAACCTTGCTCAATTGTTCCCTTAACTCTCCTACCAGTACATTTCTTTCTTGAGTCAGCTGCTGAACTTCACCCACAGAGGAATTATTCTCACCCCCTTTTACTATAACAGGTGGCTTTCTCCCATATAAAGCCTCATACTTGTGAATTTCCAAAATAGTGCATAATGCAAGCTTTTGGAAATAATGAGCCATATTGCACAGCTGCTGCAAGTCTAGAATTTGGATGATGCAGTCATTTACTCTGAGTTGTTGCCATCTTCCAATAGTGAAGAAACCTCCATATGCAAAATTCATCTTACTCTTGATAAGCATTCCTCTTATTCTGGTCTTTACTGGCCAAAATAATTCTTTCAATTCACTACTTCCAAATAATATCCCTAGTAAAGGAATTTTAACTCCTTGCGCATCAAAAAATTCCAAGTATGCTATCTTCAATGCTACTGACATTCTGTGATTACCAACAATACCCACGGATCCAACAAGTTGATTACCAACAATAACCACAAATGGACCCCTTTGCTTTACACATGAACAGACCCTGTACACTTTTAATGCTAGCTCCTCAATATTTAATTTGCCAACTAACATAAAATCAATCAACCTTTTGTAATCTTGAATGAAGATTCTACTGGCAACCTCTTCCAATATTCCACTAAATGCAAAGTTAGATGGCAAAATGAGTGAAAGGTCACATGATAGCATGCCAACAACTCCCTCTATTAACCTCATAAGGTATACTGCAGTGGTTTTGGCCTGACTTATCTTTTCAACATATTGTCCCCAAGTCATGAAACAAATGGCCCCACAGAATGTTTGAATCATACTTTCTAAAATAAGAGTATATGCATGCAAATAATCAAAATCTGGATAAATTCCTAAGTTAGAAGAACCTGTGTATCTCACTATCCTGGCTGCACTGCCTCTCACTGTCATTTTGTCAAGCACCTTCAGTACACCATTCCATGTTTCCAACGTCACTTTCCAAAAAGCCCCTTCACTGCTGATGTGGGTGGTTGCAGCTGAAAAGTGTCTTTCCCTTGCAATTAATAATGGGGTCTCATGTTTCCATCCCAAATTGTTACACTCCCCTGGGTCCCCTAGTTGCACTCCCTTCATCTCTGTTTTCAGTTCACCTAACAGAGGATAAATGATAAGGTGACAATCCTCCTTAAAGACCCACTTCATTTCTTCACTTAGTTGGCCCACTAGGTTAAATAAGTGACATATTTTTTGCAATTCCAGCAATGCCCCTCCTTCTTTCACTTTCCTCCCGTCATTTAGAAACCCAAATGTTAAAAGCTTACCCACAACCTTCTCTTCAGTTAATACACCTATGACGTCGACGGCATCGGGAGGCTTTGACGGCGGTGGCAGAAATGGTAGCGCCGGCGGCGGTTGTAGCAGCGGCGGCAGCAACATCACCTGCGACGGCGGTGACTCCGACAATACCTCTTCCGGCGGCGGTTTTGCCGGCGACGGCTCTTCGTCCCACTTTACTTCTTCTAGTGTCCTCTCTACCACACCTCGATCATTCTCATCAGTCGTGTGAAACGATAGCTGCGCACCCGGATCATAGAACTCCCACATCTTCGCCGTGAATACGTATGGATCTGGAGGTTCTGGTGGCTCTGGTGGTAGTGCATGGAAATTGCCGGCAACGGCAGCGATAACATTGATATTGTTGTTGTCATCACTCCGTTGGGGTGCTCCCTTCTCGACCTTCTGTTGTTCTGTTTCGCGTTCATCATCAACGTGCTTCCCAGATTTCGCAACATCTGGAATCTGCAATTTCAGATTTCTCAGGTTCTTTTCCTTCTTCTCCTCCACTTCCCAATCGTTCCCAAACATCTTCTCTTCAACTTCTTCTGACTTCTTCTCTTCAACATCATCTCTTTTTCTTGATTCTGGATCTTTGAACCTTTTGATTAGATCCACAGCAAACGATTCCCATTCTGCATCAAGATCCTCTTGACACCATGAAAAGAACCATTCCTGTGCTACACCTTCCATCCTCATGAATGCCCATTGCGTCTTATGAGATGGACGAATTTTCTCCTCCTCAAAAAAACTTTCTGCCTTAGAGATCCACCCAATTGGGTCTTCTCCCGCAAATCCCGGAAGTGCTTCATTCTTGAACCAATTTAACGAATCTGATTCTTCCATCTCTGGTGGTGTTGGTTCTTCCACCCTAACCTTCATGGCAGCAACTTTTTCTTCCTTTGAGCACTCAAGATCGAATGCTTTGATACCATTGATAGAACTCAGCAATTGAACAGTGTAAAAAGAGAACAAATATAGTATGAAATAGGTATATTAATCTCTGTATCAGTGACTACAGAGAATTAAGTACATAATAAGCATAAAAGAGGAAAATAACAAAGTGCAGTAACTCAGAATGAGTACTGTACTCCCACCCAATGGCCTAGCCCAATTCTTGCCTAACTTTTTCTTACATCCTTCCTACCTTTATACCATAGCTCAGCAAGTATGCGTGAGCAATTCCTACTGATTCCTTTCCTTTTCTCTCTCCTGCCAACTCAGCAAGTTGGTTACAATCCTTCCCACCCCACTACTGAATTCCTCATTAATCCCCTTTCTACCCTTTCTAGAATATACTTGACCAATGCTGTTATGAAGAGCTAGGTTCTCATCAGTATCCATCTACACATTAGAGGCAACGTGAGGCAAAAAAAAGGAAAAAAAAAGATAAAGACCAGTTAACATTATAGATCAAGCACAAAGTTCCATTATACAGACTCCCTAAAGACCAATGCATATATGAACATTGCAATAAAAATAAATAGTCGTTAGTTAAAAATAAAATCCTATGAGTAAAACACATTGTAAATATAGTTAAAATAGCAATGAACGTGATGCACGAAACAAACTACACATTATTTATACAGGTTTTTTCATATTTAGCATCTGTGACACAATATTTATCCTAACATTAAAGATTTTTTAAGAAACTTATGGAAAGAAGTAAATAGATGTTATCATAAAGTGCTAATCCTTTGATCTTTGGCAAGCCAACCAATGTAAGACATGAGCAAATCATAGCTACTTCAAACAACCCATAAGAGAGAATGTTATTTTTATCTTCCTACAGATACAAAACCATATGACTTACTTGACTCCAAATGTACTCAATGAACATATAGCCAACCTCAAACACAGAAGGAAAATGATTACACCAAGACAAATTACAGATTATTTATAGAGATTTTCGCATATTTAGTATCTGTAATTCAATATTCATCCTAACATTAAAGAGTTTTTAATTAATACACAGAAAAGTTATATCCATGTCAAATTGCTAATACGTAGATTTGTGTCATACCATGTCAATGTAATAACCACTTCAAATAACCACTTCAAACTATTATAGCTACTCCAAACACATATCAGATACAAAAACCACATTAGACTATCTTCAAAGAGCAAGAAAAAAAAAGAAATCTTAAGAAAAACAGAGTTCATACGATTGCCAAGGTTATTTAATTATCTTCAAAAGCCACTGGCTCATTTTGTATCTGTTGTAAGAGCACCAAAGAGCAAAGAATGATATGCAACAGCCAACAAACATCATGGATTTTAGCAAGAGCAGCAGGAAAAAATGAAAGCAAATTTTAAAAAATGCTGAAAAATTTAGGAAAACAAAAGGTAATCAATTTAGAAAAACTCACAATGGAATAAAATGTACAAAGTAAAGAAGAAATAATAAAACTTAATACAAACACATGATGATCATATTGAAAAAGGAAAGACAACATTAAGGGAAAATTGCTTAAACACACATTTAATCAAACAGATGGTGATCAGATTGAAGAAGGAAATATTTTTGAGAGAATTTTTTAAACATGCATATAATCAAACACATGGTGACCAGATTGAAAATTGGAAGACATCATCAAGGGAGAAATGCTTAAACATGCAGATAATGAAAAGGAAATGTTTAAAAACCTGTAAAAGTACGGGAACTGTATGAATGGAAAACCATTGAAGCAAACCCATAAGAATTCCAAAATCGGTGAGAAGAAGCATGGAGCTATTGTGATTTATATAAAACCAACCAAAACCATTAACACTGCCGAGAGACATCAAGCACAATGATGGAATTGATGGGAAGGGGGAAATCTTGATTATAAATAATTGGCTTGATGAAGTAAACTAAAGAGCATGGGGAAGTGGAGGTGGTTTCAGATGCAGAGACGTAGAGAGTGAAATGAAAGTATGAATGCCAGAGAATAAGAGAAATTGAGCCACGTGGGGAAACCAGAGGGGGGCACAATGAAGAGGTGGCAATGTTGAAAAAAAATTAGCAAGAGGAACCAGAAGTAGAAACCCACGTGGTGACAGAGATCTGAAACAAAATCTTTTGACACCATTTCCATTCCTTTGCTGACGACAACAAACGTCTTCACCTCTTTTCCTTCCCTGGCAACACAATACCGCGACTCACAACAACCATACTGCCTTCCACTTCCTTCCTTGACTGAAGCCTAGTTGGCGATGACTTACAGGTGGCAGCCAACACGGACCACATGGCGGAGAGTGAGCGGCCGGAAAAATGGAGGGAACTGGGGGGATTTTGGCGCCAGGAACTGCTGCATTGCTTACCTGGAGACACCCATAGGATGTATAGTCTTTGATTATCGGCGGATTTGGAGACCCTACCGGCGGATACCATTCCGCCGAAAAATACCATTACCGGCGGATTTATACGTACGGCATTACCGGCGGATTTGAATTATTTTTTTTTTAAAAAACCTTTTTTCCGCCGAAAAAACCATCTACCGGCGGACAGTTTCGTACGGCAATTACCGGCGGATTTATTGTAACTACCGGTAGATTTGTTTTAAAAAAAAAATTATTAATCCGTCGGTAATGGCGCTTACCGAGGGAAAAATTTTTTGACCGTTTTTCTCACTTCCCCAAAATATAATCCGCCGGTAACTTCAAGTAAATCCGCCGGTAGTGTTCCGAGGGCTCTATATCCGCCGGTAATATCCTAAAATCCGCCGGTAATTTACAGGCGGCCAATATCCGCCGGCAAGTGTAAAATTCCGCCGCTAAGTTACTGGCGGACTAAATCCGCCGGTAAATGCCCGCCGGTAATTCAGCTTATTCTTGTTGTGACAACTTTAGAAGTGGCTTTTGCCTCCACCAATTTGGAAACATAATCAACAACAAGTAGAATGTAAGTAAAGCCAAAGGAAACAGGAAAGGGGCCCATGAAATCAATGCCCCAAACATCAAATACCTCACAAAAAAGCATAGGTTGTTGAGGCATCTCACTCCTACGAGTGATTGTTGTCCCAACCCTTTGACACTGTTCACAAGTGCGGAAAGTCTCAAGTGCATCTTTAAAAATGGTGGGCCAATAGAAGCCCGAGTCTAAGACCTTTCTCGCTGCTCGTTGGGGACCAAAGTGTCCACCTACCTGAGAAGCATGACAGAATTGAAGAATGGATGGAACCTCATGGTAAGGTACACATCGCCTAATCACCTGGTCACTACCAAACTTCCACAAATAGGGATCATCCCGCACAAGTATTTTGCATCACTTTTGAGTTATGTACGTGTGATTTAGATGCATGTGGGGGTATAACTCCACCCGCAAGATAATTAACTATATCAGCATACCAAGGAGTTACCTCACGCAGTTGCATGAGCTGCCATCAGGAAAGTCATCATTCATTGGGAGGGAATCCCTAACCTTCTCTATCCTACTTAGGTGGTCAGCCACTAAGTTCTCTGCTCCGCTCTTATCTTTAATATCCAAATCAAATTCTTGGAGGAGCAACATCCACCTTATCAGTCTTGGCTTTGCCTCTGGTTTCTTTAAAAGAAACTTCAAAACTGCATGGTCAGTAAAAACAATCACCTTGGAACTAAGCAACTATGATCTAAACTTATCAAGAGCAAATACAATAGCCAAAAGCTCTTTTTCTGTGGTGGTGTAATTAATTTGTGTAGCATCTAAAGTCCTGGAAGCATAATAAATAACATGGGCAGCCTTGTCAACCTTTTGTGCTAGAACCGCCCCCAATGCATAGTTAGATGCATCACACATAATTTCAAAGGGGAGGGTCCAATCAGGTGGCTGAATGATGGGAGTAGAAGTTAAGGACTTCTTGATACAATCAAAGGCCTGCTTGCATTTATCATCAAAGGTAAAGCTAACATCTTTCTGCAGCAGGTCTGTCGATGGAAGAGCTATCTTGCTGAAATCCTATATAAAGCGTCTGTAAAAACCTGCATGACCAGAAATGAACGAATCTCGCGAATGCAAGATGGGTAAGGTAAACTAGATATCACTTCAATCTTGGCAGGATCTACTTCCATCCCTTTTTTCAGAGATCACATGCCCTAAAACAATACCTTGTCCTACCATAAAATGACATTTTTCATAATTCAGAACAAGGTTAGTTTCAATGCATCTCTGCCAAACTCTATCCAAACTATTCAAATATGAATCAAATGAAGAACCATAAACAGTAAAATCATCCATAAACACTTCTATGCAATTTTCTATCAAATCAGCAAAAATACTCATCATGCAACGTTGGAAAGTCCCAGGTGCATTGGATAGGCCAAAGGGCATTCTCCTATAGGCAAAAGTGCCAAAGGGGCCAGTGAATGTGGTCTTTTCTTGGTCCTCAAGTGCAATATGGATCTGAAAGTAACTTGAAAATCCATCAAAAAAACAATAATGTGACTTACCAGCCAACCGTTCAAGCATCAGATCAATGAACGACAAAGGAAAGTGATCCTTTCTAGTTTCCTGATTAAGTCTCGTGTAATCAATACACACTCTCCAGCTATTCTGAATTCTTGCACTACAAGAAAAACAGGATTTTCCGACGACCAAAATCCGCCGGAAATTTGGACTTTCCGGCCGATTTTGGGCGCCGGAAAAATCCTTGTCGCAAACAGTTTCCGGCGAATGTTTCCGCCGGAAATTTCCAGCGGAATACAGGTCCCTCGCAAAATCCGCCGGACATTTTCGAGGGAAAATCCGCCGAAAAATCCCTCGGAAATTTCTGGCGCCAAATCCGCCGCAAAAGCCACCCAAATCCACCGGAAATTGGATTTTTTTTAAAAAAAAATTTGAATAAATCTGCCGGAAACCACTCCAATTCCGCTGGAAATTTTTTTTTTAAAAAAAATTAATTAAATCCGTCATAAATTAAATTTTTTTTAAAAAAAATAAAAATCCGCTGGAAAAACCTTTTTTTTTATAAAAGAAAATTTACTAATAAAAAGCTGTTTTAAAAACAGAAAATTAATTTTTTATTAAATTTTTTTTTTAAAAAAATACGAATTAAATATAATTTATTTTTTATAATAATTATTTTTAAATAATACAAATTAAATAATAATAAATATTATTAAATATTTATAATAAATAATAATAACATTTATTATTTATAATAATATTTAGTATTTTTAAAAATAGAAAACTAATTTTTTATTAAAAAATGTTTTTTTTTTAAAAATACGAACTAAATATAATTAATTTTTTTATAATAATTATTTTTATATAATACGAATTAAATAATAATACATATTATTAAATATATATAATAAATAATAATAACATTTATTATTTATATTAATATTTATTATTTTTAAAAACAGAAAACTAATTTTTTATTAAAATTTTTTTTTGAAATATGAATTAAATATAATTAATTTTTTATAATAATTGTTTTTAAATAATACGAATGAAATAATAATAAATATTATTAAATATTTATAATAAATAATAATAACATTTATTATTTATAATAATATTTATTATTAAATAATAAATATTATTTAATACTAAATATTATTAATAAAAATATAATATTTAATAAATTATAAAATATTTTGTTAAATAATATATTATGATTGAAAAAAATTAATAATCAAAATAAAATGACAAATTAAATATACGATTAAAAATCAATACCCGGTCGATATAATATCAAAAAAAAGCGCAAACTTAAATATCCCAACAAACTACGCGAATATTCATATTCAACACAAAATAAAACTTAAATATCCAAACAACAAAATAACATAAGAGTAAGCTACTGGTGCGGGAGCTGGTCTGAATCCTCGCTCGTGTAATAGCTGGTTGTGGCGTCACCTGAGGCGTCATCAGTAGCTGCAAGAAAAACACCAATAGGATCGATAGTATTCAAATCATTTTACCTTTAATATTCATGACTGTTAAATATGTTGTCAAAAAAATCTTCTCTACATGCATCACATCGAGATTGTGTCTCAATAGATTATCTTTCCAATAGGGAAGTTCCCAAAAAATACTTTTTTTTGTCCAATTGTGCCATTGCCCATAGCCTTCTGGACGAGACACAACACCCGCTACAACTTCCACAGGAGGAATATCCTTAACACTGTCCCAAACTTCTTCAGGTGTCAAAATACGAGGAGGTCCATCTGTTTCAACATTTCCTTTGATAAATGCATACTTCTGCTTTCGAAATGGGTGATCCATAGGTAAGAACCAACGGTGCGAGTCAAACCACGAAGTCTTTCCTCAGTATTTAAGAGTAAAAGTCTTTGTGTCAACCATGCAAGTCGGACATGCCATTTTACCATGTGTAACATTCCATATGCAGGGAAGTCATTAATCGTCCACATCAAAGCCGCTCTCATCACAAAATTCTGTTTGCGTGCTACGTCATAAGTTAAAACACCATTCCAAAGTCTTTTTAGATCATCAACCAATGGTTGCAAATATAGATCAATTCCAGCTGTTGGATTACTCGGCCCTGGAATAATTGCATTTAAAAACATGTATGGTTTAGACATACACATTTCTGGAGGAAGGTTGTACGGGGTAACAATAACCGGCCAACACGAGTACGGTGTTGCCGAGGCTTGAATATATGGTGTGAATCCATCTGAGCATAAACCAAGTCGAACATTCCGTGGATCATTGGCAAAATCTGGATGAACACGATCAAAATGCTTCCAAGCCTCACCGTCAGATGGGTGACGTAATTCACCAGAGTTACTTCTATTTTGATGGTGCCATGTCATTTTACCTGCGGTCTCCATTGAAGTAAACATTCTCTGTAGCCTTGGTATGAGCGGCAAATAGAACATTGCTTTTCGTGGAACTAATTTGCCTCCACTCATCCCTCTTCTGCTGGCACGATAGGGTGGCTCTCCACAAATCTTGCATTCCAACAACTCTCCATCATTTATGCCAAACTCATTGTTGTAATAGAGCATGCAACCAGAGACACAACAATCAATTCTTTTAGATTTCAAACCACGTTTCGATACTAATCTTTTAGCATCATAATAACTCTGCGGCAAAAGTCCTTTAACAGGAGTTGCATCCAACATCATTTTGGTCATATACTCCATGCATAACTCAGCAACATTAAACTGCGACTTAAGACCCAACAACCGAACACACATTGATAATGGACTATTTGTTTCATTCAAGTACGTGTAAAATCTTTGAGCTTCCTCATTTGGAACTTCTTCAGCATCATATTCCGGCTCTTCATAATCCAAGTTTACTCCAACCGCATCAGATATCATTCCTTGATAAACTTCTAAAGGTTGAATAACTTCGCCTCTAGATGTCGTAGCCACTGGATAAGTATTTGCTGTGGGAGCTACTACATCAACCGGAACATTAACTGCATGAACAACCCCTGCTGCTAATTCGCCGTGACGACTCCATATAAAATAATTTGGCCTAAACCCATTATTGTACAAATCCATTCTGATTTCATCATCATTTTTTATAAATTGAAATGAACATTTCAAGCACGGACATCTAATTCCGCCTTGTCGCGCAAATTCTTCGTGCTGCTTAGCACAAAATAGAAACTCTTCTACTCCTTGTACAAAATGCCGCTTTAAACCAGCTCTTCCAGGAAACAACCGATCGTACATCCAACTACGATCCATGTTTTCGAGAACTACGTACTATAGTTCAATAAAAATTAATGTTATATATTAAATTCCTATATATTTATTACATATTACATATACATGCACATATGTATACATATACACATATTTACATACACTAACAATG
The DNA here is from genome assembly GCA_963573325.1 of Astragalus glycyphyllos. Taxonomy (NCBI): domain Eukaryota; kingdom Viridiplantae; phylum Streptophyta; class Magnoliopsida; order Fabales; family Fabaceae; genus Astragalus; species Astragalus glycyphyllos. Next base: position 18,280,159 of record OY754314.1, on the reverse strand, counting down.
TCTAGTAATATTCAATACATTAATATAGCATTTTTTCGAGAACTACGCACTAGCAATTATTCAAATATAGCATTTTTTTATTGATATATTAAATACATTAATATCTAGTTTAACTATATATATATATATTAAAAAGCAAATTTAATTATAATAATAACATAATAACAACTGTAATTAAATTACATGTTGTTTTATTCTTTTTTTTTTCTATATATACTATTCTCTATATATTAATATTACTAATTTTAAATTCCTATCTTTTAAACAAAATATCAAACTTTGGGTTAATAACAAATTAAATGTAATTATTCAAAGTAAATGTAATTATATATTAGTGAATATATATATTGATATACAATTTAATAAAGTAAATATAATATTTAATATATTTATCTAAAAATGAATAAAAAAATAGAAATCAATAATATAATTCGCATTTATATCAATTATATCAACATAATATATCATATTTATCTCAAAATCTCAAAATTAATCCCATTTATTTATATATAAAATTTATTACGAAAATTTAAATTTATTTCTCATTTTATTTCGTATTAAATATACAAACATAAATTAAAATTACAAAATATTACAAAATATATTACTTTAATTTCGTATAAACACAAATTAAAAAGTAAATTAATATAAACTTTAGTTATTAATTTTTTTTTGTATTTACTTATTGAAATTTATTAACCAAAAGATAAAAATATATTAAAAAATATTACTTTAATTTCGTAATTATATATTAACTATTATATTAACTAATTATTAAAAAAAATTATATTTAACTATTGAAGAAATTATAATCTAACTAATAATATATCAAATAACTATCTAATATAACTATCTAATAATATATAAAATATTAAATTGGATATCTAACCGGTTGTGAAGAGAAGACTCTGGCTTAATGCTATTCCAAACTCCTTTCAACAAAAATCAAAACAAACCAAAACATGATCCAAACTCAACACCTAAACAAACAATACAACAAATAATAACTATACCGTTATCGAAAACACGAAAATAAAACTCAAACAAACAGAAAAAGAGAGAAATCTATGAAAGAGAGGTAGAAATCATGCCTTAGATGGAAGAAATCTATCAAAGAAAGGAAGAGATTTTGTAAGAAAAGAAGAGAGAAATTTGAGATGTGAAGAAGAGAGAAATTTGAGATGTGAAGAAGTGAAGAAGATGTGAAAGTGAAGAGAAAATTCGTGGGAATATATAGAGGGAGGGAGTGCAATGGTTGGAATTTTGAAATCCCTCAAAAAGAGGATTTTCGGCGGATTCGTGCATTACCGGCGGACGGCATTTCCGGCGGATTTGGACATTTCCGGCGGATCCCATTGGTTGGGGATTTCCGGTGGATTCGGCAAAATTTCCGGCGGATTTCAAATTTCATTTTTCCCCCCCTTTTTTTTCAAATCCGCCGAAAACGGTATTTGTGGCGGATTTCAAATTTCGTTTCCCCCCCTTTTTTTCAAATCCGCCAGAAACGGTATACGAATTCACACCGTTTTGAGCAAGCCCTAAAACACCGGGTTCAATCGGTCGCGTGAGCAGACATGCGCCGTTTCAAACACAACCAATATCATAACAAAACTCTAATCAATCTTTCTATCAATTTCAATTTGAATCAATTAATCTAAGAAATCAAGTAATTTGAATAATTAAAAATAACGAAATAGAATTGCATACAATCAAACGTCATACACAACTGAAACGTGTTTTGCAATAAACACTGAACGATTACTAAGCAGAAAAACGAACTGAGAAAATTGCATACATTCAAAACTAAATTCGAAATTGATAGTGGTGGAATTAAAAAAATTAAAAATGAAATTGTATTAAAATATTAGAGACGGAACCTCAAAATCCGTAAATGGCAACCTTTCACCGATGAATCAACTTAGGAGTTTCGGCTTCCATGGAGGCTAGAGCACAAAAGTTTTGTAAAGTGTGAATAATGCTTAAGAGATAGGAAAACGGCTAATGGTCAGCCATGTCTATAAGACAAATGAAAAACCTAATCCCTTACAGGTTCTTGGTTAACAAACTATTATTTGGCCCAAGACCCGTTTTACATTAAACTTCTTCTGTATTTCGTACTTTGGGCCTTCAAGACTTCCGAACTGGCTTTTGAGTTCAACATATGATTTGTAGCTTTGTTCCTTAGCTTTCCAACGCATGCTCGCATGCCTCAGTCGGATAGCTACAGCCAAAGTTATTGTCTGCAGAGTAGACAGAGGTCAATATGCAATAAAAATAAGATTTAATCAAGGAATTACTATATTTCCCAAATAAGACCCAAAGTCTAGAAACATATTAAGATTTAAATATTAGGTACAAAGAACAATTAAAAACACCAAATGCAAAGCTATAGAGAGTGCATTAAAATGCAATGATCAATAGGCATCAAGTAGTTCACGCATGCAAAGTTGGACTTGGGAGCTTCAATAAATGTCATGCCAAAGTCAGTGTACACTTCCTTTCAAACTGGAGAGCTAAAACCCACAGGAATTGTTGTCTGACTAGCAAAATGGAGAATCGCTCGACCTGTAGGAGTGCTTGAGGATATATTGGTACGTGTAAATGATTTAAGTTTTTCCAGCTGATATTTATGTGTTGAATATGGAAGAAGAATCTTCTTCTACCCCTTCCACATTGATCTTAGGTAGACCATTTTTTAAAGTTGCTAAAACTAAGATTGATGTGCATTCTGGTACCCTCTCCATGGAGTTTGGTGATGTTATAATTGAATTCAACATTTTTGATGCAATGAAATATCCTATGGAAGATCATTCTATTTTTCAGTTAGATATCCTTGGCATGATGATTGATGAGATGCATCTTGATTTGTTAGCTGAGTTCCCTGAGATTGTAGGGTATACTGAGATGCATGTTCTGAACTTTTTATTGACAAACAAAATTTGATGTGTGATGATACATGTGCTGAAATCTCAACATTCTTGTCATGTGATGTTGGTGGTGATTCTAATATTGATTCTATTGTTGAGTGTGATATTGATTCTTCTACTAAATGTCATGATTATTCTGATTCTGTGGGATATGATGATTCTGCAGAGATTTCAGGTGATATTGGTGTAAATTTAATGGACTTAAACTTTGTTCCAAAATAGCCAAACATTTCCAACTTGAGCAAGAAAGAAAATTATTGCAAGTCTTGAGGCAAAATAAAAAAGCAATTGGGTGGACACTTGCAGATATATCTGGTATAAGCCCCTCCACTTGTATGCATCGAATTATTTTGGAAGAAGGGTCGAACTCTGTGAGGAAACCTCAGATGAGGCTTAATCCACTGATACTTGATATTGTAAAGAAAGAGGTGAGCAAGTTGCTACAAGCTGATATTATTTATCCCATCTTTGATAGTCACTGGGTTAGTACAGTGCAAGTCGTTCCAAAGAAGACTGGGATGACTGTGGTGGTAAATGATAAAGCTGAATTACTTCCGACAAGAGTCCAGAATAGTTGGAGAGTTTGTATTGATTACCGAAAGCTGAAGCAATCCACTCCGAAAGATCACTTTCCTTTACCTTTCATAGATCAGATGTAGAAGAGATTGGAAGCAAAGTCACATTACTGTTTCCTTGATGGATTCTCGGGATACTTCCAAATGTGCATAGCCTCTGAAGATCAAAAGAAGACGACTTTCACGTGTCTGTTCGATACATTTGCATACAACAGGATGCCTTTCAGACTTTGTAATGCTCCGGGTAGATTTCAGCCGTGTATGGTGAGTATTTTCTCTGATTTTTTGGAACACTGCATGGAGGTTTTTTATGGATGATTTTACAGTATGTGGCTCTTCTTTTGATGCATGCTTAAGATAGCCTTGCTAGGGTGCTTGATAGGTGCATTAAGAATCATCTGTTCTTAATTTTGAGAAATGTCATTACATGGTAGAACATGGTATAGTCTTAGGGCATATTATTTCTAGTAAAGGCATTGAAGTTGATAAATCCAAAATTGATGTTATTGCCTCTTTAACCTACCCCACTTGTGTGCGGAAAGTGAGTTCTTTTCTTGGTCATGCAGGGTTTTACAGGCGTTTCATCTAGGATTTTATTAAAATTGCTCTTCCACTCCTTCAAAAAGAAGTTGATTTTGATTTTGATGATTCTTGCAAGAAAGCTTTTGATCTTTTGAAAAAGCACTTGACCTCTGCCCCCATCATTCAACCACCAAATTGGGAATATCCTTTTGAGTTGATGTGTGATGCATCAAATTATGTTTTTGGAGTCATCCTTTCACAACGAGTGGACAAGAAACTTCATGTCATATCTTATGCCTCTCGTACCAACTACACCACCACAAAAAAAGAACTCTTAGCTATGTTTTTGCCTTGGATAAATTTAGATCATCTATTGGGCACTAAAGTAATTATTTTCTCTGGTCATTCCTCTTTGAAGTTCTTATTGAAGAATCCTGAGGCAAAGCCTAGATTAATCCGTTGGATGTTGCTCTTACAAGAGTTTGACCTTGAGATACAAGACAAAAGTGGAGCTGAAAGTTTGGCAGCTGATCATCTTAGCCGCATTCCATAAGCGATGGAGACTTTTCCCATCCGAGAGACCTTTCTTGATGAGCATCTTTTATTACTAAGAGGAATGGATCCTTGGTATGCTGATTTGGTTAATTATTTAGTTGCATCTGAGTTACCTGATTGTCCAAAGCATTGCATTAATAAACTCAAGAGTGAAGCTAAATACTACTTATGGGATGATCTTCACTTGTGGAGAATGTGTGTTAATCAAGTTATTAGACGTTGTGTGCTTGATCATGAGTTCCATTCTATTTTGCATTTTGTCATACTCTTGCATGTGGTGGTCACTTTGGTCCTACACGCATTGCTGGGAAGGTATTAGATTCTGGCTTGTATTGGCCCACCTTGTTTCATGATACACATACCTATAATAAGAGTTGTGAACAATGCCAACAAACTGGTACTATTTCACGCAAGAATGAAATGCCCCAACAACCATTATTGTTTTGTGAGATATTTGATGTTTGGGGCATTGATTTTATGGGTCCTTCCCAAATTCCTTTGGTTATGTTTACGTTTTGTTGGCGGTTGATTATGTTTCTAAATAAGTGGAGGCCAAGGCCACCAGGACTGATGATTCTCATGTTGTTGTAGATTTTGTTAGATCAAATGTTTTTTGCAGGTTTGGCATTCCAAGGGCCATAATTAGTGACCAAGGTTCTCATTTCTGCAACAAAATCATGGCTGCCTTGTGGAGGAAATATGGTGTGGTGCATAAAGTCTCAAATCCTTATCATCCCCAAACAAATGGGCAAGCGGAAGTGTCAAGTGGGGAGTTGAAGCAAATTTTGGAGAAGATAGTTCAACTGAACAGAAAAGATTGGAGTAAGAGACTTGAGGATTGTTTATGGGCTTACAGAACTGCTTTCAAGACACCTTTGGGAATGTCTCCCTATAGGATTGTCTTTGGCAAGACATGCCACTTACCAGTGGAAATTGAACACAAGTCATATTGGGTTGTAAATTAATGCAACATTGATTTGAGTCAAGCAGGGTCACAAAGAAAACTCAAACTTCAATAACTTGAGGAGCTTAGGTTGGAGGCATATGAGAACTCTCGATTCTACAAAGAGAACACCAAAATGTTTCATGATAAGATGTTGCGCAAAAAGGTGTTCCTAGTTGGCCAAAAAGTTCTTCCCTACAACTCCCGCCTCAAGTTTATGCCAGGTAAGCTCGTTCTAGATGGATTGGCCCTTTTATTGTTGTTTATGTTTTTCCTCATGGAGTAGTTGAGATAAAGAGTGAGGCGACCAACAAGGAGTTCAAAGTTAACGGTCATCGGCTCAAGCATTTTTATGAGGGAGATAAAGAAGACATGGTGGAGGGGATTCACCTACAAGAGGCCATCTACCTTGATTGATAAGGATGTTTCTTTTCCCAGGTATTCTGCGTTTGTTTGCTTCGAAACCCGATTTTGACCCTTTTACTGCGAAACAAACCAATGCTCAATGTTGGGTTAGACTTCATGGTCTCTCCCATGAATATTGGAGGCCAAAAATTCTTTTCGAGATAAGTGGGAGCCTAGGGGTCCCTATTGCTCTAGATGAAGCTACTATGAAGAGGACTTTAGGGGTGGGTGGTGGTCCCTTCTTCATCAAATGTATTAGGAAAACTTTGGGTGTGATGTCAGATGATGTTGGTGACCCGGTGGCTACTGATACCCAGGGAACAATTGCCCAGCATGCTTATTTTGAATCGGTTTCGTCCAAGACCCAAAAAAGAAAATTGCGGCAAAAAAAGAAATTGGTCGTCTGATACAATACTCGCTCAAAGGGAAACTCTGCATCTGTCTCTTTTTGACTTGATTTTGTATATTAGCTCCTTCACCTTTTTCGTTAGGATGACTTATTTTAGGGGGTCTCTAACTTAGGGCTCCTTATTATTGTTTTGTTTTTAGTTTCCTTTCTTGCTAAGGGTATTGGTCTAGTCCCCCCTTGATCTCTCTTCTATCTTCTTCTTTCTTCTCTGTTTTTTTTAATAAATTCAAGAGGAAATACTCTTTTTCCTTCTTGATGTTTTTTAACATCAAAAGGTTTTAATGAGGTTTATTTCCTTCTTTTGCCAAAAAAAAAAAGGCACAGTACAAGCATAAGCTGAAAAACCATGTTTTTACCTTACCTTAGGGAATGTGAGAAAATTGGAGAAACTTTTGAACAAGTGTGGGCGACTAGTTTTCATGCAAGTTTTGAAATAAAGAGTACAATGCAAGGAAGATTGAAAGTGAAACTTTTGAACAAGTGTGGGGGAATGGTTTTGTTAATCAAGTTTTGATGAAAAAAAGAAAGCAAAAGAAAAAGTACAATACAAGGGAAAGTTGAAAATGTTGATGAAAAACAAAAAAAAAAAGAAATAAAAAGAGCAACAAAAGAAAGAAAAGTAAGAAATTCAAAAAGGGGGAATTGTTTAGTTGTTGAATGAGTTTGCTTTCATGAGTTTTTCCAATGTTCTTGCATTCTCTTTGTTACTAACTAGATATTTTCCTTATGTCCCTCCTTTTCTTTTTTCCTTGGCCACATTAAAACCTTGATTAAAGCCCTTCTGATTGTGTGCATGTATAAGAGTGGTAGAGATTGAGAACATGAGGAAGCTTATGGTAGTTCCAATTTTCATGGATTGAATTGAGTGAAACACTTACCATATAAACACTTGAGAGATTGAGAGTATGGCTGTGAGGTTTCATCTTTCATCAATGTTTTTCAATGGAATTGCCTTGCTTGTTGGATGAAGAAAGAAACATAATCGTCTTTATTGTTGCGATTTCTTGGAACTTTGACTGCTCTTCTTACTCAAACATTTTGCATTCTTGGAACATCACTTGAAAGTAGACATTTGAAGATTCTCTTTTGAGTATATGAAACCGAAACTCATGGTCTATAGTTTTTAACTCTTGATTTTGATTTTGCTCGAGACAATCAAAAGCTACATGTGAGGGAATTTGATGAACACATATTTTGCATTCTAAACAACTCTTATACTTAGTGCGTTAACACAATTTGTGCCTTATTGATGAGCATATAATGCATTTCTTAAGTTTGAGTTATTTTGGGCCTAATTGAATTTTTCAGCATTATTAGCATCTTAACACTGTTTCTGAATTTTGCCCATATCTTTTTATGTAGGTGTCTAAAAATTATGAATCATATATCATTGGAAATCAAAGATTACAACTTTCATGAAGGTATCAAGAGCAAATTCGGATTCATAGATGGTCAGAGAAGGGCTGGAAGTCAGAATAGAGGTGTATGAAATTCTGAACATGCTGTAGTAAATTGGGCCTAACTCTCTCATTTGTGGCCCAAATTGAGCAAACTTTGTGCCCAATTGAAGCTGATTGAAAGGAGCACGTTGGGAATTACACAAAGTTTCACTAAACCGACTCAAGAAGGGATAAAAAACGGGGAGAAACAGAGACACGAAAAAGAATGGAAAGAGAAGAAGCTTTTCTCTATTAGCTTTCGTCATCTTGGGGTTTCCTTTTTCTTTCTTTCTTCTTAAAACTTTATCTTCCATGAGTTACCTTTTCTCAATGGAGATCTAACTTTTAATCAATCCTTGGGTTTTTGACATTTCTGAGGTATAACTTTGAAATCTAAGTTGTATTGTTAAATCCTATATTAACGTAGTGTTTACTCTTCTCCTTTGGATTCTTGATTCCAATTTAGTTTGCTTAGACTAATTTAAATCTTGAAGTTGTGTGTCGATAGCCTCATCAATCTCTTCCTAAGGAGAAGGGGTAGAATATGAATGTTGCATTGAAGGTGTTTGATGTAATGTTTATCTTGATTGAATTTTGGTTTTGATGGATGCTTAATCCATTTAGCTTAGTTAATCCTTTGCTAGATGCTTTTCTAGTAGTGAATTCATTCATTTCATTTAGGCTTCTAGGTGGAATTACAAATCAAGAACTAAATTAACATTGGATGTTTATTTGTGATTAGTGATAAGTTAAACCCAAGATTCGTCGACTCCCTAGGATTGGTTGTTCTTACGTAACTGTTTTCGATATAATTTTTCACTATTTTCTTTATATCCCCCCCCCCCCAAACTTTTAGTTTTCTTACTTAATTTGACTGAGTTTCTAAGTTGGTCAATTGGAAAACGATTCGGGTTAGCACTACAAGTAGGGTCTTTAGCACGGTTTTATTAATTTTGGTGAGTTTGGCACTCGTCAAGGTACACTGTAGGACCTCTCAAAATCTTTTGTTCTCACCATTCCCACCTGCAGGGGAGGGAGCCAGCCATGGTCGGATGTAATTCTCGAACTCGGAAATCGACTTCGGGGAACCAAAGTCGGGCGTTGACCAACTTCCTCCCCAAACTAAGGCATGAGGGAGACGGGCTCGACAACGAGCTCGGCGATCCACTCGGAATGAACACAAAAAGATAGAACAGGAGAAATAAAAGACTAACCTGAAAGCCTGGATGGAGAATATGGGTCTCGACACAAGAAATATGAGGAAGGATCACCGGAATCCCAAACTCGATCGCATCAAATCTCAACTCGCACATAGTTCGCAGCCTCAGAAGATATTCTTGCAAGGTCGGGAGAATCAGAAATCAAAACGTAAAAGCACGTGTTTACCCTCTGACCTATTTATAGACACAAAGGGCAAAACAAGCGAAACGACGCGTCTCCCGCCAAAAGATAATAAGTGATTATGGGGCGTGGAAGCCCACGCATTCATAATTGGGCTCCGGTAGGAGTAAGAGCCTTGAAGTCCCGCGACTCATGTCTATAAATGCGACTCTACCCTCCATAATCAGGTACGCTTCCTTCATTTGTACCTCTCACTAACTTCTGATTGCTGACTTTTGCATCAGAGTGTCTGCAGGTACCCAACCCTTCCGAGTCCAACCTTGGAAGAAGGCGACATTGGTGGAGAGAATCATGGAGGATTCCGACTCGCGAAGAATTCTTCCGACCTCGAGCCAAAGAGAAGACTGCAGAGAGACATTGAACACCAGCTACTGATCTTGGATCCCGGATTTGAGGTCACGTACCGAACAACAATAATATTAATATTATATTTCATCGAAATATAATATTTCATATTAAAGCAAAGAGCGGCGTCTAGCAACACATCATTGCTACCCATGTCATGAGTAAATCGGTGATCCGATTTTAACCTTTCTGCGGCCATAACTTATCGTACAATAATTGTCCCTTCATCCAAATGTCCAATTGAACAAAAGTCATAATGTGTGTCATACTTGCAAAGTCCAATTATTTGCAATGTCCAATTGAACAATATCACATATTGGTCCATTCTAGCATGGTCATGCATTTCCACGCTCTCACTCTATTGATAGGCCTAACACATAACTCGTGTTATGTAGGAGGGACGAATCCTATCTACATCACTCACACCCCTCCACTTGGTTCATTGAGGACCCAATAATCACCTTTATGATTGTCCGGTTACAGACAACGTTTGATGGCTTTAAAGTCTACAATTGCACATGTAGGGAGTGTAGTGACTTTAAGTATCAAACTGAGATTACCAAAAAATTTGAAAAAAATAATTAAAAATAGAAAATGAAGGAATTTGGGATTTTTGGGCTTAACTCCCTTTTAGGAAGTCGTACTCCTTGATTTTTTCTCGATTTTCGGACCAAGTTCCGAAGCAATCTGACTAGATAAATCGGAAGCTGATTTTTTTTCACCTAATCAGAGTTAGATCTGAACGAAGTCGAAACAAACAGAACCTGCAGAGAAACAAAACTAAAAAACAAAGGTTAGTGGTTAGTGGGGTTCTTAATTTGGCAATCCCTAGTGAGAGGTCCTCGGCAACGGCGCCATTTTGATCTGCAGTCGTACGCGGGTCAAAATAATAATAAAGATATAAAATATAGTACAAGGAAGTTAACCTTGGTCGTCTCACAAGGACCTCTAAATACTGAAATTACCAAAATCAAGAACCAAAATAAACAATAAAAAAGGGGATTTTTGATGAGAAGAGTTTGGTGTTTAATGAAGAAAATAAATTAAAGATAGATAATCAATCCATTGGTTTCAGGTGCGTTTCTTGGATTTATCATCGATTCTAAAATAAAGGTTCGTGCAAGGTTTGATAATTCTTGACTGATCATAAACTAAGCGAACAAGGGTCAGTCAGTTTATGTGAATTCACACCGTTTTAAAGAAAGCGTCAAAACAGTGTGTTCAATCAATCATGATAGTTAACAAGCGCCAATGACACAATTAACGTCATAACTGAATTCTATCAATCCTACAAACAAGCGTCATAGACTCTATCAATTCCTATCAAAAATAAATTAAACAAGCGATAAAATAGTTTGAATAACGAAAGTTACAAAACGAAATCATGATTAAGTGATTAAGCAAAACTGAATCATAATACGAATCACATAAGCAAATCACAGAGTTTGAGTAATTAAGCAAAATACAAACCGAATTTGTAGTAAGAATTATGGAGATGAAATTGATAGAGAAAGAATTAAAACCATAAATAATGGCTTATATTTATATCAAATATATGACATAAAATCATGATACCAATAATAATCTATTCAAGATAGATTGGCCACTAGGGCTTACACCAACAACTTGGAGGAGTTTTCTTCTTTTAGATTGGGGGTATGATACCTTCTTGGGGAGTGATACCTTCTTGGGGAGTCATGCCTCATTGGGGAATCATGCCTCAATGGTGAATGGTTTTTTTTTGTACCCCACCATCTTCCCATATACCCCCACAAGATTTTTTTGACGAAAATACCCCTAAAAAAATTGTATATATACGACTTTGAAAATACCCCTAAGGTGAGATATATACGACTTTGAAAATTTTAAATCGTATATACGCGAATTTTATTAAATACGATTAGATTTAAAATAATAAATCGTATATACGTATGGCTGAGGTATATACGATTTGTTAAAATACAACTCGTATATACCTAGGTGTGGGGGTACATACGATTTGTAATTTAACAAATCGTATATACCCCCACCCATAGGTATATACGATTTGTATTAATTTATTTAAATTTTTAAAAAAGGTTATAAAAACGCTACTAAAAATCCGTTGAAGAGTCAAAACTAATCAAAAATTATAAAAACACCATTAAAAATCAAATAAAACCAAAATAAGGCTATGCAATTTTTTTTAGATTTTTTGGAGACTATGAAAATTTAAAAAATTAATAAAAAATAGTAAACAATGGAATTTCGGATTTAATAGTTGTGGTTTCATTACAATCGGAGTAGATTGCCGGAAAACTGACTTTTTAGCCTAAATTATTCGCTCAACGTATAACATCGTCACGTGTTAACGAATTACACCCTAAACAGAACCAAAAAACGGTCGATATACATGTTATTCATATCTAATTTATTTTTCTAAAAAAATATAATTTTAATTTTTTAAATGATTTATTTATTTATTATTTGGCTACAAAATCGGATTTAGGGTGTACCCCCACCCATAGGTACAATGTTGTCAAACCCGGACCGACCCGACCGGTCGGCCCGCGATCTGAGCACATGGACGGTTCGGGTTCCACGTTAGATCGGTTAAGTAATTAACCCGGCGAATATTCGGTTGGCCCGGCAGAAACCGCGCAGCCCGGTAACATTCGGTGACCCGGTTCGGTCCATTTGTTTGAAACCAACTATTTTCTTAATTAAAAATGTAAGCGAAAGGTCTGGGGCAGGATTTGAACTTGCATCGGTGAAGAGAGCAAGCAAGGCGTTAACCACTAAGCCAAAATCATTTTCATGCTGTTGTCTTGCTAATTTAATATATAATCAATGTATACATTTTCTGAAGTTCAAATTCCAAAGACATGTTGCGCATATATCATATATATGCTTTTCTTTATATACTTTTATAATATTATTATAATTGATTGGATGTATATATCACATGCTTTCTTAATATATTTTTATTCAATAAATCTTTTTAAATTTATGTTAGTCTCATAATTAATAAAAGTATATAAGATAATATATTTTTGTGTAATATTAAATTTAATTTTTTTATCATTATACTTAGTTATATTTTATATTAATAAAACTATATTATAGTTGTTTACTTATTTTGTACTTTTTTTAATGGTGAGACCATTGTTGTTTAATGATTGTTCCTTTAATTAAATATTTATGTTATGATTATGAATTTAAAGAATAAATGAGTGAGTTATATTAATCTTGTTTTGAGTTTTTTGGAGATTTTAATGTATAGTAAAATAAATTCACAGCTTTGTGACATGTGAATTTATACTTGTCTTGCTTATTGTAATTAGTTTTTAGTGGTATTACGGGTCATGAGGGCTGACTAGTGACCCTTCAGTCCGACCCTTGACCCATTGACCCAATGCCATGACCGGGTCGATCGTTGGGTCAGTTTTAATAACATTGCCTAGGTTTATACAATTTTAATTTTTTAAAATTTTGAGGGGAAATTCGGATTTACATATATCTGATTTTAATTTTTAAAATTTTTTAGGGGAAATTCGAATTTACCTATATCCGATTTCCAATTTTTTTTTATAATTTTGTTTGAGCTGGGGATATGTTGGGGTTTTTAAAATTTTGTGAAGGGTATTTTGGCCTTTTCGCAGGGTACGTGGGGTATATGGGAAGATGGTGGGGGTACAAAAAAAAAAGACCCATTGTGAATCATACCTCCTATCAAATATGGGCTTCATCATGCAATAAGTTGTGCATACCAGCAAGAGAATGCTAGTGCTAGTATAAAACAACCACAAAAGTCCTCACAAAGAGTGTTATTCTCATCAAGTGTGCCTCCACTGGTGTTTAGGCTCTTTAGGAAAGACACTCTTTACTCAAGGGTTTTTTGGTCACACAGACAATGTAAGTAGGTCACTCAAGCCACTCAATTCTCCTTTAGAACTTGAAAAATGTACCTATAAGCTTCTCTCAAAACCTTGGTGTTGATGTTACTATAGAACCCAAGACATGTATGATCAGTCACCAATAGGAATAGAAAAAAAGACTACTATGACAAAACTAAGAAATTTTGAAGACACAAAGTCAAAATCAAAAACAAGATTCTGAAGCTAAACCAAATATAGAGTATTTAAAGACAAATATAAACTACAAAAAAGAGACTCAAAGGTTTGCTAGCAAGGCACCAACAAATATTTGCAACTAAATGAGCAAATAGGCCTCCAAAGGCAAAATAGTCCAAATGTTCTCAATTTTTTTTGAGAAAAATACACAATGATCCAAAAAATGTACAGAAACAATAGGAATTTTTCTGGAAGTTTTTGAATTATTTTGATGCTCCCGGGATTAGGCTTTGCCTTTTTCTTTTGACTATTTTACTATTTTTTTGCTATATTTTTTTGCACAATTTCTTTTTTTCCTTCAGAAATATGTTTTTTTAGTCTCTCATTAAGACGAATAAGTTGGCATTTGATAAACAGAACTATATTGAATTCACTAACACAAATTGGAGTTTAACACCAAAAGTTTTGGATCAAAGTGCAGAATTGAAAAACAAATTACCAAGCTCATCAAGAACACGAGCAGCTTCCAGATTTCACAATTCCTGTTAGAGTACCAGAAAGAGAGAGAGAGTGAGAAGAATCTATATAAATTACTAAAGGAAGCTTTTTTGGAGTCTCCACAATACTCCACATTATTTTTATTGAAAATAATATATATTTATAATTTAAATAGAAGACTTTAATTGTAGCTCTTAATTAGATATAGTTAAGACACATAATTCCACACTAACTTATTAAATGATGCTCTTAGTGGAATATTATTTGACTATTTTTATATTTAAATGAAAATATATTTTCTTATGGAAATATAGAAATTGAAAATAAAATCTAGCAAAATATATATATATATATATATATATATATATATATATATCTATGTAAAGCAAGCTTGGAGCTTCTACCATGCTTCTTATCCTTTTTATCTATATTTATACTTAACTTCTCTTATATTTTATTTATATCAATAATTTATATAAAAAAGACTTTTAATTTAGCTTTTAATATCTAATTTAAATATTAAAGATCAGTTTTTTCTTTTATTGTTCATTGTTGTTGTCTTTTGGAATTTTAGTAGTCATAGGTGTACTAACTCTTTCTTACTTTAAACTTTATGGCTTATATCAATATATTTAAAAAACAATCATATTTTAATTCACACTTTGTTTTTGGACAAAAATGACTTTGCACCTCAAAGATATTATTTTATTGAACTTTTAAAATTTGGATGCCCGTACCTTCCTGATAGTGTAAGATTTAAATTATTATGGGCTCTCGCTATACAATATTGCTATATTAGTTTATTTATAAGTGAATATACAACATTTAAAAAAAATGCAACATCCAAACTACTCAACTTTCCTTTATTAACGTTATATCTTTTTAATAGGAGTGAATGTGCTTTGTAATCTTTAAATTAAAAGGAAAAGACTTTTGTGTTTCTTTTTAAAAAAAACCTTTTAACTGAAGCCTTAATCTAAATAAAGAAGTCCAAAAGCCCTAAAATCTTTCAATATATATACATCTCAACTCCTCCTACCATTTATGACCCACAAACATTCTTCCATCACCGATCTTTCCATCGATAGATAGATTTGAAGTTTTGACCCTTTGGCTGGTTTTCTAAGCACCAAATGCATGAAAGCCAAATCTATTAAATTTTTATCAGTTTTTAAATTTGTGTTGTTTCATCCTTCTTGCCTTTATTCGTTGCTTATGTTCTATATGATATATATTTCTAAAAAAGTAAAATCCTTATGTTCAAGTCGTTTGTAATGTATCCTTTTATATATACTAACCTTTTAACATCTGGCTTCTTTGTCAGGTTATCGAAAATCACTTTCGCTATGGTACATGCAAGTCAAAGGGTGTAGTTATTTGAAAAATATTGCATGATGGAAAATCTCACACTAAGAGGTTATAATCTTAATAAAGGATAGTACCAAAGTGAGATTCTGAGAAGGAGATCCATTAGTTTGGTGGCATCATTTAACTTTTTTTTCATATCCACTAACAGGTGAAACCATGAGAGTCTATACAAAAAAAAGAGGTGGTGCTCATGTTGCAAAATACTGCTTTGATACATTTTAGCCTCCTGTCATTAGATAATGTTATAGAGAAGGAACAATAATATCTGAAGAGATATAATATAGCATTTGTTGAGGTGGAATGTTTTTTCTCCGTTGAACTTGAAAATTGTTTGTTTGTATACTTTTGTGTTAAAATTTTCATCTTACATTTGAATTTTACTATTTTATTGAATGTATATCATTTTAATTTAATTTTAATATGAGAAGTTCTATTTGATACATAGCACAGTTTACAAACTTGGCCTATTATATTAGTGTAATATTTATTATTAATTGAAAATAGTTATGTCTTTATTAATTTTTAGAATCCATACTCAATATCTCTAATTAATAATAATTTAAAAATTTTAATCTAAATTTTCTTTTAAAAAATATAATTACTGAACCTTTGAAATTCTTTCTGGCGTAAGAGTTATTCATTGAAAGATAATAGTTTCAAATTAATATTAAATATTCCTTTAATTGGCAATAAACTCATGTTAGTATAACATGAGTGAAAGAGGTTGAGTTTTAATTAATTCTTCATATATTTAATTGATTTTTTTTGTTGATTATTGCATTTTCCTTTGATATTTTATTTATGCATTTGTCTCTTTTTTAATAAATTATTTATACGTTTCTTTAACTTATATTTCATAAGTACAAATGTATGCATTTGTATCTACTGCAATTGCATAAAATGAATTTGGCTAATTATATTAGCATATAATTTAATCAATTGAACATAATTATATTTTTATTAATTGTTATATATCATCCCTACACAATATCTCAAATTGACTCTCTAATCCAATTTAATCACAATTGTTTTTAACTACGAAATAGTAAGTATGCCTTTAAAATTATTTTGTGTAACTATTATGAATTGAAAGAGGAGAATTTCATATCAATACAAATCATTCCTTTAGTTGCCAATAAACTCATGAGTTAGTAAAATATGTATAGTTTTATTAAGTTATCATAAGAAACAACTATTTATAGGAGAATATTTAAATGGTGATGGGACGAAGTTTGGTAAAAAAAAGTTTGAACTAAAAATAGAATGTGCATGTATGCATTAGAAAGAAGTGGTTGCATGAGAAGAGACAATGTGCGAAAGAGAGAGTACACAGTCAAGAGAGGGATAATGGAGTTTGTATCGATAAAGAAGAAATAAATAAAAAAGCAGAAAAAAGGATTCGAGGTTCATGTTGTTGACAATTCTAATATAATAAAAAAGTGCAAGAAAAAAGTTTTGGATCGGTTTGTGAATCTTGCAATTGAGGCGAAAATTGTTTTCAAAAGCTGTAGACATATTTTTAATATTATTCTTTAGAAAAATGTTTAATTTTAATAGCTTTCATGAAATTGGATGATGTGCTATGTCCAAAAGATTTTCTATGTTCATTGAATATTCACACATGCATGTTCAAGACTAAAAGAAGATATTTTTATATCTAATAAGAGAGTGTATTTGTTTTGTTTCTATTTTTAAAATACATTTTTAAGAAATTGCTCCAATTTATGACTTCAAAATTGATATTTCAAATTATTAAGCAAATAAAACAAGTTCTATAAGTAATTATTTTTGAACTGTAATTTTCAACAATTAATAAAGGTTTATACTGACATATTAACCAGTGCCGACGGCCTACAAAGATTACTACAAATTTATTTTGCACTTATAAAAAATTAATTTTACAAAATGAGGATAATCTATCAATTTAAATCAAAGTATTTAAAAAATGATAAAATTTTATTTATTAGACAAAAAATAATTGCATAAGAGTATACTTTGTTAAAAATAACTTTAGACTTTGTCAAAAAAAAAACCTTAGATTATGATATTCTAAAGAGATATTTAAAAGTTTTTGTTGTAAAATAATATTTTGATAACTAACATTATAAAAAATATCAATAATTATTTATATTATAAAACTCCTACACTATATAAGAATATTGTCTACATTAATAAATAATTTTTTATATAAAATTTGCAATGTACTATCTTTTAAATATACATAACTTATTTTCACGATTTATATATTTGAATATGTATAATGTATAATTTATATATTTGAATATGTCAATTCTGTAAATTTAAATTAAAAATATTGCAACAACCCGTGCATCGCATGGGTATCCCCTAGTTATCACCTATAACAATTAAGACATCGCTACACCTTAAAATAATTAATAAGGCAATCCCGTAAGGCATAAACAAAAATATGTTATAACAAAAGACTTTTCTACAAGGCATAGTGCTAACTAGATCGAGTTAAATTATATAAACTAAGTTAGGTGCATACTAAATACATATATGAACATCAAAATAAAACTAGTCCAACAAAACTTTAAAAGTAATCTTTGTACTCAGCTTGTTCTTAAATCGTGTATCCACGTAACACAAATAATGGGTAACAACTAAGAGCAGATCGTAGAAACTTAGACTATCCAAAACAAAAGTTCACACAACAAGAAGGCTACAAACAAGAGCAAAAATATAGAGTTCACATAGAGAAGACAAAATAGACACACAATGAACGACCTAAAATATAGACCGAGCTCCATGGAAAATTCTTTCCAAGGATAAGAGTTGTTTGGGTTCTCACTTGGATCCTAACTTCTTTATGAGCTCTAACATTGATACTTTTCCCTAAGAATACCTATTACTCATCCTATTATTTTGAGAACTTAACCAACTAGTTTGGTCAGACTCACGACTATCAAGAATCAAACAAGCAACGCCTGCAACTCTACTCAGAGTTCACACATCGGAAAACACAATAAACAACACAAACAGTCCGGCTAGGACCGAACTGCTCTGATACCACTTAATGTGACACCCTTTACCCCGAAAGTAAACGTAATTGAAAGAGTACGAAAATGAGTGAATTTGTTTTTCAAATAAGTTTGCCACTTGATTTTCAAAATCCTTTTGCAAGTAAAAGATATCGTCAACTTCCTAAAATCATATAAAGCAATTCATAGTAATAACGAGGACTATGTGGCAAAGTCTTTCTTCAATAAAATCATATAAACAAAATTTATAATAATATCAAATACGAAAGCGATAAAATATTTATTTTATTCTAATACAATAACAAAATGACTTGAAATACAATTTTACAAATACAGCCCAAATCCCGATGTCACATGATCAGAGCAATTAACCTTTAAGTCAAGTAACAAAAAAGAGTGACATCAACACGTAGAATCAAATCTCTCCTGCTGCACGATCATAGAAGGTTGCTCCAATGGCACCTGTACCTCAATCTAAAGAAGTGGTGCACGAGTGAGAAAAAACGTCCAAACCATATAAGGAACATAAGACCGAGACTAAAATAGCAAAGACAACCACAATCCATCAAATCAATATCAAACAGTCACTCTCAAAAGAGTGAACGACACAACATGTCGATACAGCAACATGTCACAAAGTGAAACCACGGAGGCTCGTATATAAAAAGTGATGAGGTCACATCACACAACGAAAAATCACAACGACATATGCGAAGAACATAACCTGCATACTCAGTCAATCATCAACTGAGATCATCGTCTTCAAGGAATAGAGAATACCCACTAGTGAATCCAACGAACATGCCACGCATGGTCGGTCGTTCATCAACTATTGTCATCATCTTCAATCTGGTGCAACGTCAAGAAGATCCTACCCACTACTCCGCGATAAATCTGGATCCATCTAACTCTGGGTAAGCGGATGCAAGTGCTCTCACATCTTGAAAAATAGATAGTCTAGTTAGGGTACCCCAGTAGTTTGTGGAACGCCCCAGTAGTGTCCCGCTTAGAACCTCCTCCCTGGGCCTACCTGCAAGGCCGGTCGTGGCTGTCTCTATTACTACTCCCATAATACTCAATTAGTTCCCTAATAAAATAATAATAGAAATGTATTAATCATGTTTAACGAAAAAAGTACCTAAGGTGTGCGTTCAAATTTGCAAGACAGGGGACTGAAAAGTCAAGAAGATAATGGCATTGCGTGCACCCAATGGGGGTTTGAGCAGAATCCAGCACAAAGAAGTGATTTTAGGCAAGGCCACCATGGAACTAGACATTGGCTTCTATTTAATTTCGTTGAAAGGCATGTGCAGTGGCAGTCAAAGGTAATTTCATGTCAGAAGCAAAATACGGTATATTTATATTGATATGAGAAGGAAGAGCAGCGATTCTGGGCGGAGGTCGTGGTGGTTCTGGAGTTGTGGTGGTCGTAAATGGCGGAACCAGACCGTGTGAGGTTGCTGTTCTTGACGTAACGACGCAACAATCGAAGGAACTGAGGCTAAAAATGGACTCAGAGGCTATTTTCGAGTGGGTCTTGAAAGTTTTGGAGTTGGCCGTGGCGAGGTGAGCGAAAACGAGATGGTGGAAGAATGGGTTAGGGTTTTGCTGGTTCTGTTTGTTCAGGGAAGAAGATGAAGTCTGGGTCGGGTCAGATCCAGGTTCCGCGTGGGCTGGGCTGGGCGCTTAAGTAAACTGGGGGTGTATGCGTTTCTACTTGCCCAAAATTCATTCTAAACTATTTTAAAAGCCCAATTTCACTACGGTTATTATTTTAACACCTCAATAGCGCAAAAAAATGTCTAAAATAAATAACATCTAAAATAATAATATTTATAAAAATAAAATAAATATATAATAACAACCTGTTGTCGTCAAACTCTTAGGTCCTAGCTGTGGTGTCGGTCAGAGGTTTGGACAGTCTTTGATTCTTTTTTTCTTCAAACAATAATTGCGTCAAGGAGGGAACTCTGCTCCTCAACTATGGGTTTTCCTGACTCCTCTAGAAAGGGTCAGGCGAGGTGAGAAGGGATGCGAGTGTTGGATTACTACGGCTAATGCATAAAGTAAAATAAAGGCAAAAATGCGATAAAGAAGATAAATGAATTAAACATAGAGTTTGATTTGATTGAAGTGTGTTACATTTCACTCTAATGCTATATATATACACAGGCCCTCGTCGGCCACTAATCTAGCCAACATTTGCTTGCCATTTGTTGCACCCCGAAAGATCCGGATTGAACCTTTCATCGTACAACGTGAAAATTTGTGAAGCCGCCATCAACATTTTTTATTTAGGGACCAAAACATTGAAAAATGGTCCTTTTTTAAGGCGGGTGGTCCTTTGAGAACTAGAGATGTAGGTTCGGGGGTCGGTTAGGTGTGGGGAAGGTATTAGCATCCCACACCTCCTTTCTACCGAAAGGGAACCTTTAACTTGATGTGCGGTTTTGACAGAGTTGATTTGAAACAATTCGTTCTACTTCTTTTTTATTTGAGAAAAGTGTTTTTGAAAACGGGGGAAAAGAAGAATCTTTTTATTATTTTTTAAAAGTGTGCTTGACGGGATGTGACCCGCTCCTACGTATCTCCCGGTGCGATGGAGAATTCAAAGCTTACGTAGTTCTCTTTAGTCGAGAAACTTTGTGTTGGTGTTTTTTATTGTAGGGGTTCTCGGTCCTAGACTGTACAGTCCACTAGACCTAGAACAAAGACAACCCCACCTGTACAGACGACGTGCCCCCTACTTATTGAAAATGTTTTTTTGATTAAGGAAGAAAAAAATTTGTTGTGAGGTTGGTTGCTTTTATTTGGCAAGTATCTTAGGCTCGCCCGAACTGTACAGCTCGCTAACCCTAAGACGCTAACCAATACCGGATGTACATCCGACTCGATTCCTTACTCATTTTTTTTAAAAAGGGTTCAAGTTGTTAATTACTTGTTTTGATTCTCATAAGTATCCCAAGATGTTTGAACTGTACAGCTCCGATCTTAGGACGCTAGACAACACCGGCCGTACGTCCGACTTGCCTCCTTATGAGTTTTCAAAAAGGTTTATTGTTGATCTTAGAAAAAATTTGATTGCTATAGAAAAACAATTTGAAGAAAAGTTTTAATTTGGAAAATAATTTGGAAAAAGAAATGACTTGAAGAAGAGAGGAAGAGAATTGGAGGGTGATATTGATCACAAAAGTTTGTTGGGATGGCGTGGCATCCAAAAGAAAAAGAAGTAGAGAATTCAAATCAATTTCCAAATCAAGAACCAAAGTGTAAACTTTAACAAGTTGCAAGCAAAACAATCAACAATGCAAGCGTAAGCATATACAATTAAGGTGTTGAATCCCTTTAGGTAATCTTTAACACTTGGGATATGTACAAGTGCATAAGTGTTAAATCCTCTTACCAAATCATCAACACAAACATGATTTTCAAAGCAAGCAACAAAAACAAGCACAAACCCTAATTATCTCATGAAATGCGACACCAACATAGAGCTAAAACCTCATTTTATTCTTTGAAAGCAACAAAATCATGCAAGCAAATGACATAGATCAAACTTTTTGGCAAGGATTCACATGATTAAGCAAAGGAATGCACTAAGATCACACAAATTCTAATTTTTCTACAATATGCGAAATGAAACATAATCCCAAATCACAATTTTATTCATGAAAATGCAAGCACAAAATGAAAATAGCACAAACACACAATTTATTCCAAAAGAGAGAGATGCATTTCAAGCATCCAAACCTCCCAAAGTGTTTGTCAAAATGCTTGAAACACATCTCTCATTCAACAACAACAATTATATCAACATTTCAACATAAAATAGAGCACTAAAATGCAAAGAAATGCTTGATATGCAAAAATAGATTGATGATCTACATTTTTAATGCTAAAATTTTGATGATGTTAAGATTGAGAGTATACCTCAACTCCAAGCTAGAATAGCAAAAGAAATAAGGTGAATGAACACTAAACCACTTGAATCAACCCTCTAATCTTCAATCTTGAGCTTTATTCTTGAGATTTGAAGATGGATCTTTGAAGAGAATGCAAGGATGATGAAGGATTTAGGACTAGAATGTTGATTTGAAGTGAAAAAGTGAAGAAATGAGGTGAGGGAATGAGGAGGTGTATTCGGCCAAGAAGGGAGAAGAGGATAGGCTAGGTTTTGAGTGTGAATTGTGAGCCAAAACCTTGTGAGAGGTGAGGATATGAGGGTATATATAGAAAGCAATTAGGTTTAAGGGCATTTAGGTCAATATGCACTAGTTGTGCTCTAGGATTTGATTTTAATTTTGAATCAAAGGCTAGGATTGAGGCTCACATGGATTGAGGACATTGAGAAAACACAAAATGAGAGAATAGAGAGGGTGAAATTCGAAATAGCAAGGGAGAGTGGTGCCCAAGTTTTGCAAGTTGTCATCTTGTACTATTGTACTATTATATGACCATGCTATTATCCCTTCATTTTTGATTATTCTTCTTAGGATAATTGTACAAAAATACACCCAATTTAGGCCACATACTAGGAATCTTAGGAATATGCCATTTTATGAGATCACCATGACCAAAAATATCATAAAAACCTCATCTTGAAATTTTTGTAGAATATTCTTTTTTGATGCCTTTTTTGAATTTGAATTTTTATGCAATTGCGTGCATGTATGCGCAAAAAATATATGACCAAGGGTGTCTTGCTTCAAATAATTTCCTCTAAAATTGCACAATGATTTTTTGATGAAAAATTATCCTATTTTCAGAAAATGACCAAAATACCCTTTTGCCCTAAAAACTCAAAAAATGTATGCACAATGTTCTTCACACTCTTCAAAATAATGCCACACTTCTCAAATTATTTATTTTTGTTGAGAATTAGGGTTTTGACCTAGGCGGACAAAATTAGGGTATGACAACTGCCCCTCTTTATTTGGATTTTAACAAGGAATATGAATTGGCCGAAACATATTCCGAGGCAAAATAGAAATAAAGAATTCAGAAATTATACCAATTTTGTCTACTTAGAGAAACCAGAATTTTCCTTTTTCTTTTTTTCTCTTTTTTTGTTCCTTTTTGAAATATGATACAAATGCAATGAAAAGATTTTTTTTTTGTTTTTGTTTTTGTTTTTCTTTTTGGAATCAATTGGTGCCAACCCTCAATAAGCCAGCGAAAGCAGTAAAGAAAACAAAAAAAAGGGTGCCGGCCCTCATTAAGCCGGCGAAGGAGGCTGCCTAAAGCCTTTTAACGAATCGCGAACGATCCGAGCTTGCACTTGGGCCTGAGGAGCACGTGGGCTCAAAGGGGTGGTCTTTCGAGCGACCGGGGGAGGGTACTATATCAAGTCTAGATCTCGATATTTCCCTAGGACTGCGCCATGTTTTAGGCCAACACAGCTATCCTTTTCGACTGGACCTATTGAGGTCAGGGGGACTTACTCGCAGCTCGAATACGAAGTGAAGTCAATCTTCTGGGGGACACGTGGGTCCAAAGGGGGATCCGCAAATCCAATTAGCTTTCTTCAGTTGGTCAATGCTACCGCACTGATCCAGGGTACCTGCATACGTTAGTTGATGCAAGGGATGGTGCATGAATGCAAGGGTGCAGGTTATGCAAAAGCATGTTATGCGATGAATGTTTTTAATTTTCTTTTAGCATAGGGACTTTAGGATTCTTGAGTGATCAATTCAAGTGTCCTATCGTGACGACTATGACTATTTATTAAGAATGCCTCTTTTTGTTTTGAAAACTGATTTGATGTTTGATGTGATGATGATAAATGCTATGGAATGTCTGTGTTCTTTTGCTTTTATTGTGATGAATGTGGATGATGCGAATGTAATGCTTTGAATAACATGAAATGCCTACATGCATGAGGAGGATGAATGATTGGAGTATTTAAACATTTTTGTAAACATTTTTATGATGATGAGACGCGAGACTTTGAATGCAAGGAATTGAGATGGCTATGAACCATTCTTTGGAAAAACTAGATTTGATTCAAACTCTGGTATTCTCAAGGTTTTTATTAACAAGCTCACTTATTTTCCTTTCCATTTCCATGATGACTGAACTTTAAACACCACATGATTAATTTGTATTCTCTCTCTCTGAAGCATTGACTAGTAAGTATGCATAAGAGTGCAGATGTGGACGAGTGAGTCAGTTAACTTGGGATTGGTTTAGGACAGTGAGTTGAGAGACTGCCCCGACAGGAATTTATGGATGTGAATGACTTTAGGGAGAACTCTGCTCATTTGAGCGGGAGTGAACAGTTATGGAAATGCCCCACTTTAGAATGACAATTTCAAATGGGTTCTTTGAGTGGGTTTGTGAAAGGGGATGAAGTTATGGTACTGGTTATGAACTGAGGGTGGTATATGAATGGGATGGACAATGAACAAACTTTCCCAAGACCAGGATGGGTGGGTGGTGAAGAGAATGCCCCAACTTTTGGATCTGAGTGGTGTTCTCAGTGCAAATCTTTGGTTCTCTATGAATGTCTTGACTTTTGGCATGAAAGAAGCCTCACTCGGTGATCACTAAACCTTGTTTTGATCTTTGGTGCAAATCTTTTCCTTTGGGCCTGAGACATGAGGACCATCTAGGGTAATAGCAATGCCAGAGCCGCGCATAAGTTTGCTTGCCATTTGAAGTGATTGTGCCCGCGTTTGTTTTTTTGCCAATTCATTTATTTGAGGGATCCCCTCTTTTCTGTGATTTTCAGAAATTTCGCAATGATTGTAATGCTTTTTGACTCATGCACAGGTTTCACAATTCAGTATCATCAATCATAAAAACATTTATTTTAAAACAAAGAGACAGAATAAGTGAAGATAAAAGACACGAAAAGCAAACACATGGAAGAAAAAGTTGAATTCTTATTGTTATAGAAACTGGACGTGCAGAAGGTCACGCCAATTGAAAGTACATTGAAAAAATTTTAAACTGGAAAAATACAAGAAAAAGGGGAAGCAGATCTTGTGTTTTTTCTTTTGAAGTAACGATGCCAATCGTCCATACTCATGACCTTGATCACCTCTTTATCCAAACTTTTGGGAGTGCTGATTGCCTTTTTCATTTCAAGTCCAAGTTTTCTGACCCTAATTTTTGCCTGGATCGCCCTTTGCGGGTTTTCAATCCACCGGGTCGCTCTGGTTTTGCCTAGGCCGCCCTTTGCGGGTTTTCAACCTAGCGAGCTGATTCTTACTTGGCTCATCTTTCCCTTTTTTCATTTATTTCTTTAGGCATACTCCTTTCTGACTGCATCTGAATTTACTGGAAACTGGGGTTTTCTTTTCTTGCATCCCATTTTGCGAGAATTAAAGGCCCCTCCGGAGAATAAGTTCTTCGTCTTCATGATACTGGGTTCATCTCCATGGGAATCCCTTTGGAGGTTCATGATCTTTTTGAGCATTGAGTCTTCTTTGAAATTGTTGAAGATGAGCTTTCTTCGGTTTGAGCTTTCTCTTATTCTTCTTCTGACATAAGACAAATGTACTTTGGTTTGATAAGGCTCAATGAAAGTATTACTTCCATCATATGGGGTTTGCCCCTGTTAGAGTGTAAAACGAAGCCTGATTTCCATGAAGGTCATCATCGTCCTTGATATCCTTTGTTGATTGTCTCTAACTGCCCCATTTTTAGGGTGGCGTAGGGAGGGATCATGATGCTTGACCTGGAGTCTTCATACTGCCATTTGTGACTACCTTAGCTTGGAAAGCTGCGCAACAGACCGAACTTTGGTAATTACAGACTTTGTTATAATGGCAAGTGTCTTATGTCAGAAGGGTGATTTACACAAACTTGTTGATTCATTGCTCTTTATCATGGCGTCAATCCTCTCCTTTGCTCAAATTGATCATGCCACTTGATTCCTCATGAGGACGGACCACTTTGTTCTCTTATTCTTGCACAACAGCTTGATTGCAAATCTGATGGTGGAGTCTGAGGAAGGACTGAGGGTTTGTGGAGGGCGGGATGACGAGGTCGAGGTAGTGTTTGCGGTTTTATGAAAGGAGAGATGTATAGGAATGATGAAGTGTTTGAAGGTTTATGGAAGAAAGGGTGGTCATACACAACAAGGTGTAGGAAGGTTCATTGAGACAAGGATCTCTTACGCTTTATGGCCAAATGTATCAGCTCACAACTTATATTTCTTTCGTCTCTTTTTCCCTTGTTTTTTCATTTTTGGGATTTTCATTTTTTGAATCTGTTCTTTTTTGTTTCATTTTTTTCTGATTTTTTCCTTTTTTGCTTTTGAGTTGAGTGAGCTGATAAAAGTGATACACTATTTTTGGATATTTGAAGTGATCCTTGTCTGGGGTGATTGGAGAGATAATGGCAATGAAACCCCTGCAGCGGTTGGAGGATGCTTGATTGGGTTCTGGTATTAACTGGGGTGACAGGAGGTTCAGAGGGAGGAGCAAATGAGATGGGTTGATTTTGTAGAAGGGCCACTGGTAGTGAGGAAGGTGGCGAAGGCAGGCATTTGGTTATGAATTTTTTTTGTGATGGGGTACTTGTAATGGGAAATGGGAAAGTTGGTTGATCTGAGGAAGGGAAAAGGGTTTGGTCGCGAAAGAGGTTCGCTTGTAACATTTGTTTGGTTTCCTCAGCATTGCTCCACTTTGCTTGAACTTGTGCTTTGACTTCATTGCCCAACCTAGTTGTGGCATCATGAATTTCTACAGCCTTAGCCAATTCTTCACTTATTAACTCCGAAGAAACATCCCAGTTGTCTTCATCCTCTCTCTCAGTTTGGTTAATCGGGTAATCAGAGTCACAATATGAACCATTGGCGTCGTTGTTTTCAAAGATTATTTTCATTTATTATTATTTTTGATCCGCGTTGGGAGGAATTGAAAAGCAAATAACAGACACATGACAAAATGAAAGAAAGAAATTTTATTGAGGAATTCAAAATAACATTTTATTGATGATGATACTAAAAGGAAACATGTGTGCCCTTATTGAAATATCCTAAGGCCTTGGTAAGCACAAGAACGAATGACTGAACAAATGCATGCACATTTTTAAACTTGCACCAAAGAAAAGCAATCTTAACAAGGTAATTAAGTGATTACAAAATTGCCCTCTTGTATGGAGGATTTAAACCAAAAGTCAAGTGTGTACTAATGCGGGGAGAGTATGTACTTTTTGGGTGGATGGGGCGGGATCAAACTTGGATGGAGAATGATGATAAGGGAAGGAAACTGACAGACTCAAACAAGAGAAACTGCACATGGCATGCACGCCCACTAGAAGAATGCTTCGTAGAGAGTTAACATTGGTTAAAACATGATGGAAAATTTTTTTGATGAACTGTTTCAGTCTTTTATCATGGAATGGATGAGATGCAATGCCTTTTTTGAAGAAAATGCAAATGAACTGTTGATTTGAAAAATTGAGTGCCTTGGAACATCTTGAGTTTGCAAATAAGTAAGGGTAAACTTTTTCAACAGATTATTTTGCAAAAGCGTCTCGTCTCTCATCACAACTTTTTTATTTGGTTTATGCAATGTATGAATGAACAAATCATGATAAGCAAATGCATGAAAAATGACCACTTGAAAAGTGTAATTATTCTAAAGGAGATTTTTTTGTTTGTTTTTGATGCAAGATGAAATACGAAATTCCAATGCATTTTTGGATGATGCAAGATGCAAGAATGATATTTTTTCAAAATGATTTTTATTCTTTAGAGGCACGGCAAGATCTGAAATACCAATGCCCCTTTTTGCGAAAATGATGACGTGAGGTAACCAATTGTCGTTACTCTGAGTAATTTGCATGAAACATTGAGTGGATCCTGACTCAATACTTCACGCAATATACTGAAATGCTTCGACATTTGGTTGACTCCACTTATTCACTTTATTTGAAAACAAACTGCGCCTGATTGGGTCAAAGTGCCCCGATATCGTAGAGTATCATCTCAAATTTGTAGTGCACAAACAAATTTGAGATATTACCCTTCATCATTCAAAGATGCACTTCTACCCATGGAACGATTGCATAAGGAATTTCTCTTATTTCGTTTCATTTCATTTTTTTTTGGAAAATGATTTGAAGATGCAAGTGATTTATTGAATTTTTTTTTTATAGAAAAAGGTGCTTTATTTGGGGAAAAAGGTTTTTAAAAAAGGTGCTTTATTTGGGGAAAAAGGTTTTTAGAAAAAGGTGCTTTATTTGGGAAAAAAGGTTTTTAGAAAAAGGTGCTTTATTTGGGGAAAAAGGTTTTTAGAAAAAGGTGCTTGACGGGTATGACCCGCTCCTACGTATCCCCATTGTGATGAGGAATCAAAGCTACGTAGTTCTTCTTCGTCTTTTTTCTGACATAATGCTTATGAGGTTAATGAAATGATGCATAAATGCTACATTGGCTCGACGCCCACATTATTTGCTGAAGGTTTTTGTACATGATTATGGATGACTGAAATGCTTATGCTATGCAGATGATAATTGTTTTTTTTTCGTTTTCATTTTTTCTTATGCAATGAAATGAAATGCATGATACTCGCAATTATTTTTAAAATGCACGAGAGACGTGATTTTTATTAAATGAAACTATATGCAAAATGAGAGGTTCACATATTTATATGCAAGGGAAAATAACAATGCGAGAGAGATGTTTCTAAAAAATGTTTTTTTTTATATGCGAGAAAGTGCATGATACTCGCAATTTTTAATGCATGAAAAATCATGATCTTCACTGGATGAAGATGTATTCAAAAGGAAATGAGTAAAAAATTATTTACAATGCAAAGGCTTTCAAAAGCCGGAAATTCACACATTTTTTTTTGATAATTTTTTTTCTGTTTATTTGCAAAAATATTTTATTTAGCATGGATGCAGGGGTATGAAGCTCCTTTGTGTCCTACCAAGGTTTCTTAGAGACAGGATCTATGGCTATTTCTACGGGTACACACTTCAAGGTTAGCACTAAAAGAAGGACCCTAAATAAGGCTCCTAGAGCCAACGACCTCATCTGAGACCACCGATCACAGGGCCGTACGTCCAAGTGATGGTATCATCAAACAAAGCCAAACTCTAGGTGAAGTCTTCGCAACCACCCAACAAGACGTACGTCCAGTGAGCAGCCACTAATGACTTCGTTCTAGCCTAAGATATGCTCTAGCCCGGGTATAGGGCTGTCTCACCAAGAAATATAAGGGTAAAAAGAGTGCAACGTGTGTGTAGGAGCACAACGACAAACATAACCCCCCACCTGCAAAGAAAATCCAGAAACAGTCCAGACAAAGAGTCGTCTACCCAAGGGTTTTGCAAGCATATATCATTTCAATACAAACAAGTAAACTAACCTAGGGTTCCAACAACAATCATATGCACTGCTTACCTCAAGAAAGGGAGCCAAGAAGAGGGGTCATAATAGAATCGGGGGAATGCATGAACTTACCTTGAAGAAAGGGAGCAAAGAAGAAGGGATCATAGTAGAATTGGGGGAATGATGCATGAGCTTACCTTGAAGAAAGGGAGCAAAGAAGAAGGGGACATGGTGATTGGAGAAATGCATGATCATATTAAACATATAAACAAAAGAAGATGAAAGGAGAAGAAGCAACAAGAAGCGAACATAGAAGAAGAAGAGTCAAATGCACATGAATGCAACATAATCAACACGAGAATGCAAGAGAACATTCAAACATTAGAAAGAGAGAAGAAAAAGAAGGAGAATAAAAGAGAGAAATAGAACAATCACATTCAAATCAAACAATTAAACCGCACA
The DNA here is from genome assembly GCA_963573325.1 of Astragalus glycyphyllos. NCBI lineage: Eukaryota > Viridiplantae > Streptophyta > Magnoliopsida > Fabales > Fabaceae > Astragalus > Astragalus glycyphyllos. The sequence continues at coordinate 18,249,966 of OY754314.1, read as the reverse complement.
TCAAGTTAATTAGGCCTGACCCTCGTTTTAAAAAAGAAAGTCCCCAGTGGAGTCGCCAGCTGTTGCACCCCGAAAGATCCGGATTGAACCTTTCATCGTACAACGTGAAAATTTGTGAAGCCGCCATCAACATTTTTTATTTAGGGACCAAAACATTGAAAAATGGTCCTTTTTTAAGGCGGGTGGTCCTTTGAGAACTAGAGATGTAGGTTCGGGGGTCGGTTAGGTGTGGGGAAGGTATTAGCATCCCACACCTCCTTTCTACCGAAAGGGAACCTTTAACTTGATGTGCGGTTTTGACAGAGTTGATTTGAAACAATTCGTTCTACTTCTTTTTTATTTGAGAAAAGTGTTTTTGAAAACGGGGGAAAAGAAGAATCTTTTTATTATTTTTTAAAAGTGTGCTTGACGGGATGTGACCCGCTCCTACGTATCTCCCGGTGCGATGGAGAATTCAAAGCTTACGTAGTTCTCTTTAGTCGAGAAACTTTGTGTTGGTGTTTTTTATTGTAGGGGTTCTCGGTCCTAGACTGTACAGTCCACTAGACCTAGAACAAAGACAACCCCACCTGTACAGACGACGTGCCCCCTACTTATTGAAAATGTTTTTTTGATTAAGGAAGAAAAAAATTTGTTGTGAGGTTGGTTGCTTTTATTTGGCAAGTATCTTAGGCTCGCCCGAACTGTACAGCTCGCTAACCCTAAGACGCTAACCAATACCGGATGTACATCCGACTCGATTCCTTACTCATTTTTTTTAAAAAGGGTTCAAGTTGTTAATTACTTGTTTTGATTCTCATAAGTATCCCAAGATGTTTGAACTGTACAGCTCCGATCTTAGGACGCTAGACAACACCGGCCGTACGTCCGACTTGCCTCCTTATGAGTTTTCAAAAAGGTTTATTGTTGATCTTAGAAAAAATTTGATTGCTATAGAAAAACAATTTGAAGAAAAGTTTTAATTTGGAAAATAATTTGGAAAAAGAAATGACTTGAAGAAGAGAGGAAGAGAATTGGAGGGTGATATTGATCACAAAAGTTTGTTGGGATGGCGTGGCATCCAAAAGAAAAAGAAGTAGAGAATTCAAATCAATTTCCAAATCAAGAACCAAAGTGTAAACTTTAACAAGTTGCAAGCAAAACAATCAACAATGCAAGCGTAAGCATATACAATTAAGGTGTTGAATCCCTTTAGGTAATCTTTAACACTTGGGATATGTACAAGTGCATAAGTGTTAAATCCTCTTACCAAATCATCAACACAAACATGATTTTCAAAGCAAGCAACAAAAACAAGCACAAACCCTAATTATCTCATGAAATGCGACACCAACATAGAGCTAAAACCTCATTTTATTCTTTGAAAGCAACAAAATCATGCAAGCAAATGACATAGATCAAACTTTTTGGCAAGGATTCACATGATTAAGCAAAGGAATGCACTAAGATCACACAAATTCTAATTTTTCTACAATATGCGAAATGAAACATAATCCCAAATCACAATTTTATTCATGAAAATGCAAGCACAAAATGAAAATAGCACAAACACACAATTTATTCCAAAAGAGAGAGATGCATTTCAAGCATCCAAACCTCCCAAAGTGTTTGTCAAAATGCTTGAAACACATCTCTCATTCAACAACAACAATTATATCAACATTTCAACATAAAATAGAGCACTAAAATGCAAAGAAATGCTTGATATGCAAAAATAGATTGATGATCTACATTTTTAATGCTAAAATTTTGATGATGTTAAGATTGAGAGTATACCTCAACTCCAAGCTAGAATAGCAAAAGAAATAAGGTGAATGAACACTAAACCACTTGAATCAACCCTCTAATCTTCAATCTTGAGCTTTATTCTTGAGATTTGAAGATGGATCTTTGAAGAGAATGCAAGGATGATGAAGGATTTAGGACTAGAATGTTGATTTGAAGTGAAAAAGTGAAGAAATGAGGTGAGGGAATGAGGAGGTGTATTCGGCCAAGAAGGGAGAAGAGGATAGGCTAGGTTTTGAGTGTGAATTGTGAGCCAAAACCTTGTGAGAGGTGAGGATATGAGGGTATATATAGAAAGCAATTAGGTTTAAGGGCATTTAGGTCAATATGCACTAGTTGTGCTCTAGGATTTGATTTTAATTTTGAATCAAAGGCTAGGATTGAGGCTCACATGGATTGAGGACATTGAGAAAACACAAAATGAGAGAATAGAGAGGGTGAAATTCGAAATAGCAAGGGAGAGTGGTGCCCAAGTTTTGCAAGTTGTCATCTTGTACTATTGTACTATTATATGACCATGCTATTATCCCTTCATTTTTGATTATTCTTCTTAGGATAATTGTACAAAAATACACCCAATTTAGGCCACATACTAGGAATCTTAGGAATATGCCATTTTATGAGATCACCATGACCAAAAATATCATAAAAACCTCATCTTGAAATTTTTGTAGAATATTCTTTTTTGATGCCTTTTTTGAATTTGAATTTTTATGCAATTGCGTGCATGTATGCGCAAAAAATATATGACCAAGGGTGTCTTGCTTCAAATAATTTCCTCTAAAATTGCACAATGATTTTTTGATGAAAAATTATCCTATTTTTAGAAAATGACCAAAATATCCTTTTGCCCTAAAAACTCAAAAAAATGTATGCACAATGTTCTTCACACTCTTCAAAATAATGCCACACTTCTCAAATTATTTATTTTTGTTGAGAATTAGGGTTTTGACCTAGGCGGACAAAATTAGGGTATGACACCGTTGGATTGATCTAATATCAACGGCTCTCATCGCTTCATAGGCCCTCAACAAAGCGGAGTAACTGCTCACGATCCCACCGGCACGGTTAGTGGGATGAGTGCTCGTTGCTCCGTGTTTTCTAACCTCCCTCTTCCATTTGAATTTCAACCGCTCCTACGTTCTTTCTTCGTGCCGTGTTTTGCTTTCCAAGTAACGCCTACCTTGCCTCGGTTGTATGGTGGCTCGGCTGTCCTGGCCCCACTTTAGGTAATGGTTCAGGTATCCAAGCCACCAAGGCCTTGGCACTCTATAGGATGGGATAATTACTTTCCCTCGGCTTGGCTCATTGGTCCTCGGGCACAGTCCTCCCTCGGGAGGGTTCTCTCATTTAATGCGCCCCGAGGACCTTCTTGGGTTCATTCTTTCTGGCAAAATACCTTTTTGCCCTTTGTCGTATGGCTTGCCTTCACACCATATTCCCATTTTTCTTCTCTCAATCCTCGGCCTACGACCTATTTATTTTTGGGTGTTAACATAACCATATATTACCAATAGCATATAAAAATACATTTAATTGTGATTTCAACTAATTTTAATACCTAAAAACACAATAATTAAGATAATTTAATCATATGATATCAAAATAATTCATAGAACAAGCACATACTAAAAGAACCACAGCGCACGATGCTTGGAGAAAGGTCTATACTCTCCACCCCAGTCAACTTGTATAGCTTTTACTTTGCAATTAAATTGAAGTTCAACCATGGACTTGAATTCTTTAAAGGTTTGAAGTGTTTCAGATTTAGACTTGAGTAGATATAGCTATGTGAACTTAGACTAGGCATCAACAAATGTTAAGTAGTAGTAGAAACCTGTGGAGGAAGCCATGGGAGATGGTCCCCATAGGTCACTAAATATAAGCTGTAAGGGAGCAGTATATACAGTGAGTGAAGGGAAGATGGCAGTCTATGAGACTTGCCTACAGCACAAGCATTGCAAAAACTAGAAGGTTCTTTATTAGGCAAATTCAAATTACACATTTGAGCTACAATATGCAAGGCATTATGATTAGGATGCCCTAATCTTTGGTGCCAAGTTTGTAAAATGTGCTGGGAATGAGGGACAGTGGGGGGGGGGGGGGGGGGGGGGGGGGACCCTGAGTTGTGTGTTGTAGCATGTCCTTGAACTCGTAGAGTCCATCAGGGCCAGCACGACCATGCAACAGCACCTCACGAGTATCTTGGGATTTGACAAAGCAATCATTTAGATGGAACTCATTAAAAAATGGATTATCTTTTAGAAAACGATTGACACTAACTAGATTCTTTGTTATAGCAGGGACATAAAGTAGATTTAGAAGATGCAGCTTAAAATTTGGATTAAATGGAGAAGGGAAAGAAGTAGAACCAGATGCAAGGATTGGTAATCCTTGGCCATTACCTACAAATATTTGACTAGGTGTATCAGGAGTGTTTTGAAGCACTTGAATGTTTTGAGAATTGTATGTGACATGTGTAGATGCGGCTGTGTCACCAAAAAAATTGGGAGAGGTAAGTCGAGGAGCAGTCATCATGAGGGTTGTGGCTTGTGTAGGGGTAGGTTGAGGTTGAGAGGGTTGTTGAGGCCATTGTGGAGTCTATGTTTGTGGTCTGATATATGTGTATGGGTTATAGGAGTAATGTGGTTTTGGTGTGTAGTATTGGTTAAAGCAATGGTAACACTGTAGAGTAGTGTGGCCTGGTTTGTTGCAGACTTGGCATTGTTGGAAGCGACCACTACGACCACACCCCCTGCCACGGCCACGTCCACGATAACCATAGCCTTCAGATTGCTGCACAGGTGCCTGAGTAGTAGTAGTGGCTTGAGAATTGGTAGGCGAAGGAGCAGTAGTGTCGCTACCTGCAAATTGATTGTGCATAGAAGCATGCGTGGGAAGAACAGTGGCCGCATCAGTCTTGTTTTGTTTCTTGCAACGGTTGAGGCGCACTTCTTGAGCGAGTAACAGAGACTCAACCTCTTCCACAGTGACTTCGTCGTCGAATTTGCTCTCAATGAGCGAGATGATCAGGTCGTATTCTTGAGGAAGACCTTCGATGATAGCATCAAGATGATCCTTTACCGAGACAGGGCTTCCGACGGCGGCGAGAGAATCAATGAGTGATTTTATCTTCGCAAGATAATCTTTCACCGTTGAATTTTCCAATTGAGTGGTGCGAAGTTCATTTCTGAGTTGACGGATCTTGGTGCGACCTAATTTTTAGAAATAGGTATGAATCCTTTCCCAAAGCTCGAAGGTAAGATTACAACCAACGACGCGTGCTTGAATCGCCGTCGTGAGCGACGTTTAAAGCCACGACAACAACATTTGATCTTGTGCCTCCCATAGCTGGAATTCTGGACTTTCGTTATTATTCGTTATGTCGTCGGTGGTGAGAAAGTGCGGAGGAATACACGGATTGACAAGAAATTGATGGAGGCGATGCGCCTTGATGACAGGTTCTACCTGCTGTCGCCATAGGACAAAGTTCTCGTCGTGGAGCTTCTCCGTGATCTTGTGTTTGAACTCCTTGATTTTTGTTGTTTAAGAGTTGGCGGTGCTCGTGGTTGTTCGCGGCACAGATTGAGAGCCTGAGCCATCTCCGCCGAGTGGTGGCGGTGGCCGATTACTGTTGTTGACGGAAGCCATGAGAAACACGACAGTTGCAAAGTGGAGCGAAGCGAGAAAAAAAAGGAAGGAAAAGTTTGTTATGATTCGGTTAGGAATCGTTAGGCTCTGGATACCATGTTAGAGTACCAGAAAGAGAGAAAGTGAGAAGAATATTCATTATGATTCTGATTGATTGATTACAATAGATGGCAACCCTTTATATAGGTTAGCCTAAGAACTGATACTAACAGAATGCAGTTTGCAGTCTAACTGCACTGCTAACAGAACCAATGCTAGTGAGAATACTTGAATACAATAGAATCCTGTACAAAACTAATACAAGGGCCAGGTATTCATATACACTAACAATTCCGCACCAAGTCATACAAATGAGTAGTGCATTTCATGCAGAAATTCACAAGGAATCTAAATATATCATCAGTTTGAACAAGAGAGGTGGTGAACTTAATCAAAATGCGATTATAAAGTCCGAAATCGTGTTTAGGTTTTGGAAATTGTGGAAAAGCTCAAAACTCAACAAAAATTCATCAAATAATTTGCAATAGGTGCGAATTAGTGCAGGAAGTTAATGCTAGAAACAATGATCAAGAAATGATAATGAAATTGGAAACCGAAATCAAGTTTTGAAGCTTTAATTTCTTCACTCGAAATTGATCAATTCTTGCTCGAAATTGACTAGAGACTGACTATTATTTACATAGCCACCTTAAATGTGCCATTGTCTAAATGATTTGATTAAGCAATGTATTTTCCCCTGACTTTAACTTTTTGAGTCTTCTCTTGGCTTTTTTATTCTTTATCTTTGTGACCTTCATCCAAGCTCGAAGTGGGGTCACATTATTATGAGAAGGGAAATTCAATACTAGGAGCAGAAATAGTGGTTGGAGAAATTATTTAGTGTAGATGAGAAATGGGATGTATGAGCTTCAAGGTTTCTCTCAATCTTTCTCTTCTCTACTCTCTCTTCGACTCTCACTCCCACTCTCACTCTTACTCTAAGACTTCTTCTCTCTTTTCATACTCAATGATGGAAATAAAATGAGAAGTGAAGTGGGTCTGAATTGTTTTCCCACTACTCACTTCAGCTAAGTGAATGTGTGTTTGGGCCTAAAAATGGGTTGAGCTAACACCCCAACCCATCAAAAAGGTACTTAAATAAATTTCTATCCACACCTCTCACTCTAACTATCTATTTAATTCTAATGCTCACAAATACACATATAAATCAACTATGAAATATAATTAATCAAGCACAAAAACATTCGATTAAAATAAGTGCATCAATAATGTAATAATCAAAGTAATATCTAATTAATTTGGGAATTACAATATATATATATATATATATATATATATATATATATTGTAAAAGACGACTCTGATGGGAATATTTAGTTATTTTAAAAAATGAGAATATTTAATTATAACCGTTGGATTAAAATCAATGGTCAATATTACGTCATTAATTACAAGATCTCGTATGATTTGTTTCCTTTTTTTTATTAAAGTTCACGAAATATATTGAAATTAATGACAAAATATGAACCATTAATTAAAACAGGGTCGTCTCAAACAATTTGGAGGCCCTGTTCAAGTTTTAAAAATTGGGCCTTTAATATATTTTTATCGAATGAATTACCAAAACTTCAAATTACTTTATTTAAATTTTAAATAACATATAAATACAGCTTTAAACTTGGCATACTAATTTTCAAACGATGAAGGACAAAGATAGAGCTTGGGATAGTTCTTCAAGGGGACAAATTAACATTTATATATTTTCCGTGTGGTGTAACGAGGTTTCATTCCTTGTTTCGACGGTAAGTAATTTGTCAAGCTGGTTTCTCAAATTTGACTCCTATTGTGTTGCTTCTTATTTTTTGAGCAATTTTTTAAAAAAATTACAATTTAGGAATATCCACCTTACATATAAATTACAATTTTTTAAAAATAAGTTACATTCCTTTTCTCCTTATTTTATCTAGAAACATATAAGGAGTGTTAGTTCCAAAAATAAATAAAACCAGGAGAAAAGAATAATGTTAAAAAGGTGTGAATAGTTTCCTCTTCTACTACTAAATGCATATTAATGAATTTTATTGCTTATCAAGCGTAGTCAGCTGCCGCTGGTAAGCTTTTACAAGTATGGCTATACGGCGATACTCTTGTTCGATCCCCTCCGCTACGCCCTTTAAGTAAAAATTTTCATCAAATTAATATTTACACAAAAACACAAACCACTTCGCTATGAAAGATGTCCATTCATAACAGTCATTTTATTTTATATAACACAATATAAAGTCTAAAAAATGAATTGGGGGACCCTAAAAAAATGATATTGGGTTGGGGCCATGTGCGGTAACACAGGCCCATGGCCGGCCCTGAATTAAAATCAAATGGTTATTACTTAATGATCCCATTTCACGTAATAACCAAATGTTTTGAAGATAGTATTTTGTCTAGTTGACTACCTTTATTAAATTTTTACTATATTACATTATTCTATATTTGATAGTAATATTTATTATTTTGTAGTGTTATACTACCTCCAGTCCACTTTATACGAAAAAATCACTTCTTAGGTTCATACAATAAACGATGTATCTAGTATATAATGTAGACTAGATATGTGACACCCCTTACCCCGAAAATAATTATAAGTGAAAAAGTACGGAAAAACAAGTAAATTTGTTTTTCAACTGAATTATCAATCATTTTCTAACACCTAATATTTTCTAATATTGTTCCCTAACACATCAGCTCAAAATAATTTATATAATAAATAACATCTAAAATATTAATATTTCATAAAAATCCTAATCCTAATCCTAATCCTAATCCTAATCCTAATCCTATCCTAATCCTAATCCTAATCCTAATCCTAAGTATATTAAATCAGGAGTTTGTCCACTGAGGCGTCCACGTAAGCAGACAGGAAAAATGCCACGCGCATTATCAAAAAAATACGTGGCATCCACATCATCGATTGGTCTGATCTGAACGGTTATTGACCATTATGAAATATACATGTAAATCTGGACGACCGTAAAATCACGAAATTGCGGCTCCAACATACTGCAAAAAAACCAAATTCAAGACAAACAAATAAATTTGGATGGTTCAGAAACAAACGTATCATATGACGCAAAATCTGACGATTCTCATTCATCAAAATTGCGGCTCCATAATTATGGGGAAAACCGAATTTCAAAAAAATAAAATAAACAATCATTATGGCATTTTAAATATAAAAGAGGAAATTGTGATCTAACATTATGATTTATTTAAACGCTTACTATAATTTCAATGACATCTTTTTTTTGATAAGTAATTGATATTATGAAAGCGGGCACAAGGGGTGCACCAACCCTTACAACGGCGGGGCCTCGTTAAAACCTCCAAGAGCCAAAACCCAAACGGGAAAAAAAACCCCGGAGGAAAGAGTACCCCAAAAACATCAACTACTCATCATTACAAGAGTGTTACAGTTGCTACAAGGTTACAAGGCACATTAAAGTGATAGAAAGCATCCTATTGGGCAATTTAGCCAATCCGTCCATGACACGCTGGTCTTCTTTCCTCTCCTCGCCATAAACCAGCCCCATGAGAAGAATTTGACATCATCCACAATCGCCCGACTCGTCGCCGCCTCCCCCTTAAAGAGAACATTATTCCTAGTCCTCCATATGCACCAATTAACCGCTATCCAAATAAGATGTTTAACCCTTCTCCTTTTCTTGCCTTTCATGATCTTCCCAAAACCCAAAAAACTTTCGACGACATCCTCCTCCACCGCCAAAGACACCCCCAGCCATTGTGAGACCAATCTCCACACATCACGAGTAATTTCACAATCGAGAAACAAATGTAGTAATGTTTCATCTTTCTTGGAACATAGGACGCACCAAAGATCATGGCCGGAAGTAAGGACTCCACGTCGTGCCAAAGCTTCTTTAGTAGCTAGCCTTTTTAACAATAATCTCCAAGAAAAAATTAATGCTTTGGATGGCACATCGTTTCTCCATAGCTTAGTACACGCGCCTGCCACCCGATCCTCCACGACACCTCTAACACCTGCAAAAAAAGACAGCATCCACCCATAGCAATTTTTCACTGAAAATCCGTTAGTAGAATCATTAATCCATCGCCACCTATCCTCCGAGTCACGCACCGGCGCCACTCCCAGCAGGAAGTCTGCTAAGACAGCAGCGTTTTCTTCCTCTTCTGCAGATAACCCAGCACCCCGAGGCACCCTCCAGCACCAGCCCGACGCCTCCCAGCACCCCATTTCAGCCACCGACGCGTTTTTAGAGTCTTGCTTATTGTACAGAGACGGAAACAACTTGTCAAATGAGTCTCTTCCCAACCATATATCAGTCCAGAATTTTATCGATGATCCTCCTCCTAATTTCTTTTTTGCCAGCTCATTGAACCAATTTAACTCCAAATGAGAACCAGCCCCCAATAATTTCAAATCCCTCCACCATATTGAAGAATTCCTCTTGTCCCTATTGTTGTCCATTGAACCATTCCATGATGATACTACACCATATCGTTGTGACAATATTTGTTTCCAAACACAGTCTCCACCTTCCGCTAGCAACCTCCAACGCCGCTTAGATAGGAGAGCTAAGTTGAATGCCTCTAGATTTTTAACACCTAGACCTCCCCGATTTTTTGGCATACAAATCAAATCCCAACTTACCCACGCCATTTTTTTATTTTCACCATCCCCTCCCCATAAGAAATTCCTTTGGAGCTTTACAATATCATTGACAACCTTTCTTGGTGCTTTGTAAAATGAGAAGAGGTATAACGGTAAAGAAGACAATACCGAGTTGATAAGCGTAACTCTCCCTCCAATCGATAATTGCCTACTTCTCCAACTGCTCAACCTCGCCCTTATATTATCAATCACATATTGCCAAGTGGAGCTTCTCCTCGGGCTAGCCCCGACCGGAACCCCCAAGAATTTAAACGGAACTGAACCAATGTTGCATGCTAGGAAACTTGAAACTCCATTCATCACTTCCCTTTCAATATTTATACCAATTACGTTACTCTTTGCGATAATAACTTTGAGCCCGGACACCAATTCGAAACTTCTCAATATTGCTTTTAAACACCATACGCTTTGATCCTTCCCATCACAAAAGAAAATCGTATCATCCGCAAATTGAAGCAATGAAATAGATAGGTGTTCGCCAACCTTAAACCCGGATAGACTATTAGCTTCCTCCCCTTTTCTTACAAGACCCGCTAACCCTTCGGCCACAATTAGAAACAAGAAAGGTGATAAGGGATCACCTTGCTTCAACCCCTTTTGAGCCACAAACTCTCCCGAAGGACTTCCGTTAACTAATACGGATATGGAATTTGACGATACACACTCCATCATCCATTTCCTCCACTTCTCCCCAAACCCCAACCTTCCAAGCATGTAATTCAAGTACCCCCAATTCACGGAGTCATATGCCTTAGCAAAATCGGCCTTCAACACCAAGCACCTTTTCTTCTCCCTTTTTGCCATATCTATGATCTCATTAACTACTGCAACGCCATCCAAGATGTTCCTTCCCGAGAGAAAAGCATTTTGGCAATCCGAAATCACCTTCTTCAAAACCGTCTTCAATCTTACTGCCAAGACCTTAGACAAAATTTTGTACAAGCATCCAATGAGGGATATAGGCCTATACTCATCAAGCCCTTGAGGATTTTTAGACTTTGGAATAAGAATCATGAAGGACGCACTAATCGCTTTGGGCAACTTCGCATTTCTTTGAAACTCATTGATAAACGCCATAATTTCCGGATTAATGATATTCCAACAACTTTTTATAAAATTGAGATTGAAACCATCTGGTCCCGGACATTTATTCCCGTCACATTCCCACACCACTTCTTTGACTTCCTCAATAGATATAGGTGCCGTGAGCATGATGTTATCCTCCAAAGAAATTTGATTGAAAGGAACCCCGTCCAATTTCGGCCTTACACGCATTTCTTCTTTGTAGAACACCTCGAAATGCTCTCTCACGGCCCCTCTCACCCCCTCAACATCTTCCACCCATTCGTCATTCACCTTCAATTTAAGAATTTGGGCTCGCCTTCTATTTCCCCGAATGCATGCATGGAAAAAACGAGTATTAGAATCCCCTTCCGCTAACCACTTCACCCTAGACTTTTGGGCAATCAAGCTTTCTTTCAAGTACAATTCTTTCCAAAAATCAGCCATAAGAGCCTTTCTTTGAAAATCATTACTAGGACCACCATTTGCTGCAAACTCCTCAATGGCGTTCAACTCCTTAATTATTTTGTCAATGTGTAAATCTTTTATCCCAAACACTTCTTTATTCCACCCCCTCAACCTCCCTTTCAACCATTTCAACTTTTCTTTAGCTACAAAATCCCCTCTACCCTTAACCGAACACAAATTCCAACTTTCTTGCACAAACTTCAAGAAATCGTCATGTTCAAGCCAACAATTATTAAATCTAAATGGTTTCGGCCCCCAATTTACCGACGACCCCACCAACCATACTGGGCAATGATCGGAAATGTCCCTTGCTCCCACCCACTGAGCCGAAATGCACCATCTAGACACAATGCCCTCTGTCACCAAAATTCTATCTATACGACTTGCTCTCCCATCAATCCCGAAGCATGTGAACTTTTTCCCCATCACCGGGACATCAACCAGCTCCATATCTTCTATGAAAGTAGCAAACTCCCTCATTTCGGCCTGACTAAAATTAGATGAACATCCTTTTCTTTCCTCTCTAGAAGTGACTGCATTGAAATCTCCCGCGACGCACCAATCTTCCTCTACAAATTCCCTTTTCAGCCCTCTTAATTCATCCCACATCCTCCTTTTTGCAGCCATGTTGCAAGAAGAATATACATTAACCATGTAGAAAAGTGTGCCATTGATCATTGCACCGACACCTACAAAGTGTTCTCCTGAAAAAGAGAATTGAACATCCAAACAACCTGCCTTCCATATACATAACACGCCACCCGATTGACGAGTAGCATTCTTAGAAACCCAATAAGCCTCCAACCATTCTATTAGATACATTGCTGACTTTCGTCTCTTGTAAAAAACAACAATCAAACTCACCTTCATTTATGAATTTCTTCAAGTGCTTCCTCTTTGCAGCACCCCCCATCCTCTCATATTTAGAGTGACTAACTTCATTGAGAAACATTTTTGTCCGCCTTCCTTGCCTTCGCAATCTGATCACGCTTCTCCATAGCCAACAGACTCTCTTGGTAGCCATCATCCTTCCCACACCCAACAACACCCAAATCATCCTTCGCGATACTCCATACCTTTTTTGCTAAAGATATTTCGTGTTCCACCACAACTCGCATGTTACCTTTTCTAATATCTGAGTCTCCCACCGAGTTGTCTCCCATCCTCGCATGTTATCTATTGGTTTACTTTGTAAACCAACAACTCATGAAAATGATTAGTATTCAGCCATCAAACTCAAAAATTTAAACGGATGTTTTTCAAAAATCTGGGAACCTCTAATTTCATCATTTGTAAAGTGAAATTGTTTATTAATCCAACAACCAATATCAATTTTCCATTGCCCATCATTTGATTACCTTCGTTCCTCATGGATCTTCCCAGGTCATTTTTTGATGATTTCCTGACGTGATACGAATACATCAATGTTGGTTTTCTTCATACTGGTCTTCTCCCCCAAGTATTTTTTCTACATTCATCATGGATTTATGAATTATCCTGGGAATTTTTAATCTAACATTGAAATTGGTGCAAGAAGCCCCGTACGTTTTTATGGTGCATATCATTGGCATCGTTCAAACTACTATGTAATATTCCTAATTGATCATAACGTACTGTTATTGATTTTTTCCATTGAAATGTCGTCACGTTTGAATTTTTTGTAGTCGCGGCATTGATGTCATACTTGAAGATCACACGGGGACAAGGGGGATTCGGCCTACCACTTTTACGTACGTACGAAACAAATGAACCGGTAATTTCGTGTTATCATTGTTGTAAATCTGAACGAAAGATATTAATTTTTTGTATGTATCATTTAGGTATATTAAAAAAGTTGCAACTAATCTGAACAATCCACATGTCAACAAACGATATTAATTCAATTTTTGTCTAATTATATATATATAGTTTGATAATAAGAAAAAAAATATGCAAAAAAATTTCAAAACAAAAGGAAAAAAAATATAATTATCAATTTGTTTTCAATATTTAATATTTGAGAATATCAAGTACAATATAATTAGTATCATAATTTTTTCCCTACAACCAAAATTAGGCTCAAAACTGAATGCACAAGCAATGTTTGAGTATACCACTATTAAATTAAAGAAATTATTTCAGTATAAACATTTAGGTATATTAAAAAAGTTGCAACTAATCCAAAGTCACACAATTAAACAACTCAATTTTATTTATGCAAATATAGTATTTCCAATTATCACTGAGAAAGAAAAAGCAAAATGAATTTGCAGTAACTTATTGATTACTACAATGTAGTATTGATTCATTGACACATATTTCTTATTTATAGGCTGGTGGTTATATACAACTTTTATATCTCATCTAACATAAATCTATAATTGTTTTTAAAAATGTAACAACAACATTATAATAATTTTTGTCTAAAAAATTGTATATTTGTGCTGGCACGGGTAATACATGCTAGTAAAATAAATATATAAATATACAATAATAATCATATATTATCAATAGCCTATAAAAATACATTTAAATGTGATTTCAACTAATTTTAATAAATCAAGCAACGATAAATTAAAATAATTTAATCTTATCAAATCAAAATAATGCATAAATCAAGCACACACAAAGGGAACACAACGGACAAAAAAATTGGGGTACCGGTGTTACAAGATACATCATTTATTTAATGTATCTAAAAAGTAATTTTCTCTTATAAAGTGGACCGGAGGGAGTAATTAGTATTGTAATTATGTAGTTTTAATATTTATTACCATATTAATAAATTCATTGATTCCTTTTTTTATCAAAATTCACTAAAGACCTTATAATTAATTACGTAATATGAATCACTAATTAAAATCCGATGATTATTACTTAATATTCCCATTTCACATAATAAACAAATGTTTTGAATATAGCGTTTTGTCTAGTTGACTACTTTTATTAAATTTTTACTATATCACAATATCCTATATTTGATAATAATATTTCTTATTTTGCAGTGTTATTTTACTAGATTTATATTACTTTTTTCGAATGATAAAAATAATTAATATTGTAATTTTGTAATTTGAATATTTATTACCATGTTAATAAATTCATTGATTGCTCTTTTATGTACTAGACGGAGTAACAAATGCCACTTGAAACTCACATACACAATTGTGAGGTTCCGGGTTCGAACCCGGAACATGATATCCAGCCTAACAATTTCGGCATTTGCCACTTGAGATAGGCCTTACAGATATTGACTACATTTTTTTACTAACGCTCACGTAAGATATTGTAATTAATGACGTAATATGAACCATTAATTAAAATCCAATGGTTATAACTTAATGTTCCCATTTTAAGTAATAACCAAATGTTTTGAAGATGGTATTTTGTCTAGTTGACTACTTTTATTAAATATTTAGTATATTACCATATCCTATATTTGATAGTAATATTTATTATTTTGAAGTGTTATTTTACTAGATTTATATTATTTTTTCGAAAGATAAATAATAACTAATATTGTAATTATGTAATTTGAATATTTACTACCATTTAAACATTATAAAAACCATATAGCCATGCCATAGTACTCACAAACAACAAATATCTATTAGTCATTACAATAATGTCATCTCTATTATCTCTAGTTCCTTTCTTTTCTTTTGCTTTTGTCAAGTATCTCTCATAGAGACTTTAAACAACGGCTTAAGCGTTGAATTCATTCATTATGACTCTTTAAAATCATCATTCTTCAATCTAGGTGAAACTGATCAATTCCAACGAGTGTCCAATCTTGTGCATCATTCTATCAATCGTGCCAATTACTTGAAAGAAGTTCTTTCTGTATCCCCTACTATAATATCACAGACCACAATGACACGGTTTACAGGTAATGGTTACATTATGAGTTATTCAATTGGTACCCCACCACTTAAACTTTATGCATGTTTTGATACAGGTAGTGACTTTATTTGGTTTCAGTGCAAGCCATGCGAACAATGTAATAACCAAACATCACCGATGTTCAATCCTATAAAATCCTCAACCTAAAAAACTCTTCTATGCTCTTCCCGTGCATGTATTTCTAATAGGGGACTCACACAATGTTCTTTCAATAATCAACAACATTGTCAATATAATATTAAGTATGGTGATTTAACAAATTCAGAAGGAGTTCTGAGTGTCGATACTCTTATTTTAAACTCCATTAATGGCTCCTCTATCTCATTTCCTAGTTTTGTGGTAGGATGTGGGCACAAAAACCAAGCGACGTTTGGGGGGAAAATCTCTGGTATAGTTGGTTTTGGGCGTGGTCCTCTGTCTTTTGTATCTAAATTGGGTTCTGCCATTGGTGGAAAATTCTCCTATTGTTTGGTGCCATTATTTTCAGATTCAAAGAGCTTAAGCAAACTTTATTTTGGGGATGCAGCCGTGGTTTCTGGTCCTGGAACTGTCTCAACTCCCTTATCTCTGTTGAATGTAATCCAAGTTGGTCGAATTGTTGAATCCAAGTTGGTCGAATTGTTGAATGTAATCCAAGTTGGTCGAATAACTAGTTTTACTCACTAAGTAAATATAGCTAGTTAAGTGTTTCTCATGTAATTTGTTTTAGTGTTGTTCGTGTCATCAGTCCACGTGTATTAGCTAGTTAAGCCTATAAATAAATACAAGTGATGGTGGTAATCGGATCAATTCTTTTTGATCACACACCACAATATTAGTTTTAGAATTTCTGTTATTTTGCTTCATTCGAATACGGTTACACTGCTTTCGACTAACCAACTTTGTGTAACCAAGAACACTCTCTTCTTGGTAAAATTCCTTCGTGATAATTGAGTGAATGTGAGGAACACTGAATGAATTTGTTCCAACAACTGGTATCAGAGCGAGAGTTCGTGATCTTGCGGCATAGACATGGCAAATCAAAACTCCGGCAGTGATCAACTTCCGGCGAAACTTCCAGTTCTTGATTCGAAGAATTAGGACAAATGGATTGTGCAGATGAAGGTGGTGTTCCGGTATCAGGAAGTTCTTGACATTGTGAAGAATGGCATCGTAGAAAATGCAATTGGAGATGAGTTACGTGATCAACAAAAGAAGGACAGCAAAGCGCTGTTCTTGATTCACCAATGCGTGAATTTTGACGCGTTTGAGAGAATCGCAGGGTATGAGACTGCAAAGGAAGCCTGGGATGCGTTGGCTTCAGCCTATTCTGGTGATGCGTCGATGAAGCAAGTGAGGCTACAAACGTTACGCAGGGAGTATGAATTACTTCAAATGGGCGAGAAGGAGACGATTGCTGAGTACTTCAATCGCTTAACGGTGATCACAAATCAGATGCGCACAAATGGCAAGAATGTCACTGATCGAAGAAAGATTGACAAGGTATTGCGAACCTTAACTTCCCAATTTGATTATGTAGTGACCTCAATTGAACAATCTAAGGATCTAAGTACCTTAAAAGTTGCTGAATTACAAGGAATTCTTGAAGCAAATGAGACTAGGATTAGGGCTAGGATGGGTGCCAAACCTAATGAAAAACCTAGTGAGCAAGTGTTGTTGGCTCAATCTCAAAACAAGAAAGGAAATTGGGGTAACAATTGGAAAAACAAGAAAGGGAAGGGAAAATGGAATAAGGGAGTTGGTGAGGGTTCAAGCAAGAATGGTGATCAGAAGCAGAATGATTATCAAAAGAGAAAAGAAGCCTGGAAGAATAAAGAGAAGAAGAATTATAGCAAGAAAGAGGTGCAGTGCTATAATTGTGATAAGTTTGGTCATTATGCAGATGAATGCAAGCAAAAGAACCCTCAAGAAGAGGCTCAATTGGCCAGAGGTGATTCTGATTCTGATGATGAGGTAGTCTTGATGGCTGAAACAGATGCTGTTGATGTTGAATACAGAACTGATAACAAGCAGGAAGAGGCTCAGCTAGCAGGAGGTGATGCTGATGACATAGTATTGATGACTGAGATAGGTGGTAGCAGTGATGATTTGTGGTATCTCGATACAGACTGTTCAAGTCACATGACTGGCAACAAAAGCTGGTTCATCAAACTAGATGAATCAGTGAAGAAAACTATAAGATTTGGTGATGACAGAGTGATAAGAGCAGAAGGAATTGGCATTGTTAAAATCAAGAGAGATGATGGGAAGGTGTGTCTCATCACAGATGTCTTGTTTGTTCCCTCAATGAAGAGCAATTTGATAAGTTTGGGTCAACTCTTAGAAAAGGGATACTCAATGCAAATGGAAGATATGGAATTAAGGCTGTTCAATCCAAAGAAGAAGCTATTGTTGAAGGCAACATTGAATAAGAAGAGGACATTCAAGGTTGGCATGAGTGTAGTCCAAGATGAATGTTTGAAGGAAGTCACTAGTGATGAAGTGTGGAGGTGGCATGAAAGATATGGTCACTTAAACTTCAGAGATTTAAAGAATTTGAACACTCAAGGAATGGTGCATGGCTTGCCTGATATAAGGCTTCCAACTGAGGTGTGTGAGCAATGTTGTGAATCCAAGCAAGCAAGGAGCTCTTACAATGCTGAAATGAAGATCAAGGCATCAAGGAGGCTGGAAGCTGTACACTCAGATGTATGTGGTCCTTTTGATGTGAAGACTCTAGGAGGTAACTGTTATTTCGTTTCATTCATTGATGAATTCACTAGAAAAATGTGGATCTATTTGCTAAGTAAGAAGAGTGATGTATTTGAAGTTTTTAAAGCCTTCAAAATCATGATCGAAAAGGAAAGTGGTTGTTGTATCAGTAGACTTAGAACTGATGGGGGTGGGGAGTATACCTCCACTGAATTTGAAAATTTCTGCAAGCATGAAGGGATCAAACGTGAAATCACAGCACCATATACACCACAACATAATGGCACAGCAGAAAGAAAGAACAGGACTGTGCTTAACATGGTAAGAAGCATGTTGAAAAGTAGACAAATGCCAAACCATTTCTGGGGAGAAGCAGCCACCACTGCAGTGTATATACTCAATAGAAGTCCAACCAAAAGGCTTGACAAGATGACTCCTGAGCAAGCATGGTCTGGTGAGAGACCAAGTGTCAAGCACTTGAGAGTGTTTGGCTCTTTGTGCTTCAGGCATGTGCCTGACCAATTGAGGAAGAAATTGGATGACAAAGCTCAACCAATGGTCCTATTAGGCTATCATTCAACTGGTACATACAAGTTGTATGATCCTAATAGGCATAAAGTTGTGATTAGCAAAGATGTAATCTTTGAAGAATCAAAAGGCTGGCAGTGGAATGACACTACACAGAGGAGTAGCACTACTACTATGTTGCTTGAGGCTGCGAATGAGAATCCAGTGACTATAGCAGTAAATGATGAAAATGAGATGATGCAAGATGCTGCAAATGAAATGGTAAATGAAGAAGTGAGACCTAGAAGGAATAGACAGCCCCCACAAAGATTGAATGAATACCAATTGTTCCCTGACAATGCAATTGGCACTGAAGGTGAATTATTGGAAGAAGCATTTTTGGCAAATTGTGAGCCTGTGACAGTAGAGCAGGCATTAAGTGAAGCAAATTGGAAGCAAGCTATGATAGAAGAAATCAAGTCAATTGAGAAAAATGACACTTGGGTGTTGGTAGATTTGCCCAAGCAGAAGAAAGTAATAGATGTCAAGTGGGTGTTCAAGACAAAAATGAAGCCAAATGGAGAAATTGGAAGGTATAAGGCAAGACTAGTTGCAAGAGGTTTTTTGCAAAAACATGGTTGTGACTACAATGAAGTTTTTGCCCCCGTGGCAAGAATAGAGACTATTAGACTGATCATAGCTGTTACCAGCTTTAGAAATTGGTCTATGTACCAAATGGATGTTAAAGCAGCTTTTCTGAATGGATACCTTGAGGAGGAGGTATACATAAAGCAGCCACCAGGTTTTGAAATAAAAGGAAAGGAGAATAAAGTGTACAAGTTGAGAAAGGCTCTCTATGGACTAAAGCAGGCTCCAAGAGCTTGGAACAAGAGAATTGACTCATTTCTCTTGAAGCAAGATTTTGTAAAATGTGTAAATGAGCATGGCATCTATGTGAAAGGAACAGATGTAGAGAATTGTATGGTGATTTGCCTATATGTTGATGATATGCTTCTAACAGGTACAAGTGAAACTGAGATGGAAAGGTTTAAAAGAAGTATGATGTCAGAATTTGAAATGTCAGATTTGGGAAGACTTACATACTTCCTTGGTATGGAAATTGTTCATTCTGATAAAGGTGTACTTCTACATCAGAAGAAATACACAAGTGATGTGCTAAAAAGATTCAAAATGATGGATTGCAACTCTGCAGCCACCCCAACAGACAATGCAGTGAAATTGGTCACTGACAGCGAAGAAAAGAAGGTTGATCCAACCTTGTACAAACAATTAGTGGGTTCCTTGAGGTACTTGTGTCACACAAGACCTGATATCTGTTATGCAGTGGGACTGATAAGCAGATTCATGGAGCAACCTAGAGTTTCACATCTTGTTGCTGCCAAGAGGATACTTAGATATGTCAAAGGAACAGCAGGACTTGGAGTGTTCTATCCTAGAAGAATTGGTAGATCTGATCAAGAAGTGTATGGCTTCTCTGACTCAGATTGGTGTGGAGATAAAGGGGATAGAAAGAGCACTGCTGCATACGTGTTCATGTGTGGTGAGTCACCAATATCCTGGTGCTCAAAGAAGGAGAGTGTGGTGGCTTTATCATCGTGTGAAGCTGAGTACATTGCTGCAGCTATGGCAGCCTGTCAAGCAAATTGGCTTGATATGTTGCTGAATGAGCTGAAGTTCAATCAGATTGACCATGATGGAATGAGATTGAAGGTCGATAACAAGTCTGCAATAGACCTTGCAAAGCACCCCATATCTCATGGAAGAAGCAAACACATCGAGACCAAGTTTCATTTCTTAAGAGACCAAGTGACAAAGGGAAAACTCAGACTTGAGTACTGCAGCACTGATGACAATTTAGCTGATATGCTAACTAAGCTGTTAAAGGTTAACTAATTTGAAGATTTGAGAAATAAGATGGGCTTGACAAATGTGAACAACTTGAATTAGGAGGTGTGTTGAATGTAATCCAAGTTGGTCGAATTGTTGAATTCAAGTTGGTCGAATTGTTGAATCCAAGTTGGTCGAATTGTTGAATCCAAGTTGGTCGAATTGTTGAATGTAATCCAAGTTGGTCGAATAACTAGTTTTACTCACTAAGTAAATATAGCTAGTTAAGTGTTTCTCATGTAATTTGTTTTAGTGTTGTTCGTGTCATCAGTCCACGTGTATTAGCTAGTTAAGCCTATAAATAAATACAAGTGATGGTGGTAATCGGATCAATTCTTTTCGATCGCACACCACAATATCAGTTTTAGAATTTCTGTTATTTTGCTTCCATCGAATACGGTTACATTGCTTTCGACTAACCAACTTTGTGTAACCAAGAACACTCTCTTCTTGGTAAAATTCCTTCGTGATAATTGAGTGAATGTGAGGAACACTGAGTGAATTTGTTCCAACAATCTCCCACTGGCCCTTACTTCACAAATTTGGAAGCAATTAGTTAGTGTGGGAGACAAAATAATAAAAGTGGCACCCATAGGCTTGAAAAGTACCTTAATTGATACAGGCACAACATTGACTGTTTTGCCAAAGGATGTTTATCATAAGTTAGAATCGACGGTGGCAAGTACAATTAAGTTAAAGCGTGTTAAGGATCCTATTCATAATTTGAGCCTCTGCTATGAAACCACATTTAAAGAGTTGGAGGTTCCTATAATCATTGTACGTTTTGATGGTGGGGATGTCCATTTGAATGCTCAGAGTACCTTTATTCCAGTTGATCACAGGATTGTGTGTTTTGCTTTTAACCCTTCACCTTTTCCATATTCCATCTTTGGGAACTTAGTGCAACAAAACTTGTTGGTAGGCTTTGATCTTCGACAAAACATTGTCTCTTTCAAGCCTACTCTTGTTGCGGAGTTTTTAGAAAAATATACCGAAGAAATTACCGGGTTGAGTCGCGGACTAGGTCGCTCTCTTTAAGACGTTTTGCGACACTGCTCAAGGTGCAAGCAGACTATCAACCACGCCGTCCCCAGGATAAAACAGCCCAGTACGATTATCACTGCACAGTGTATAATCGCTCTAGAAATACACCTCAATATGATCCGTAGATCACTCTGAATATGATCCGTAGATCACTCTGAAATATGATCCGTAGATCACTCTGAAATATGATCCGTAGATCACTCTGAAAGAATGGCTCGTAGGCCGGAGTAGAAAAGAAGAAATTTCGAGAGAGGAGAGAGAGCTTGAGGTATGATTTAACGTCAAGCGGTGTGTCGAATGAACTGAGGGAGGGGCCTATTTATAGGCATCTAACCGGCTTGCTGCGCAAGTCTTGTTGGATAAGGACGGAGCTGCTTGTGCTCCAAGTAGCTCCCGTTCAACGAATCTGTACACAACGGTTAGTTCATCGTATCCGGACGGTTCAACGAATCTGGACGCAACGCACCAAAAAATAAATAATTATTAATTATTTTCGCAAAAAAATTTATTTACACCTCACAAGCCAAGCCCAAGCCCAAGCCCGGCCCGGCCGGTCGGACAGACGGCGGCGGCGGCGCGCGTGGTGGTCAGATGGTGTACGTGCTTGCCCGTTTACAAAACTGGGTACCCTTTGGGCCCCAACCCAAAGGTGTGAAGTCACCACTTATAAGCACTCTTCAAGTGCCTAGTCCAAGCAATGTGGGACTTTTTAATTCACAACCCATGTTCCAACAATCCCCCACTTGAATTTAAAAGGAAGTTCCAGAATTAGCGTCAAATGCCTCTATAGGATTGTGCATAAGCAGAGGTGTCATACGACTTGAACCTTGCATAGCGGTTAAGATTTAGATTCAACAAGAGTGACTCGTAGTCTTGAACTCTATCTCTAATCGTCAAAACCACACACAACCCTTTCAATAGGTGTATTCTCAAATGCCCGTGCTTTTATGGCCATGCACGTCTATCCCAGTTTAGTGAACGCTCTAGGAATTTCTGCCCAAAATTCCATAGGAAGCGGCCCCCACTTCCACATTCACAAAGGTGAGTCTATCAAGAGTACTCCTGTAGCTAGGTACTCCACTCCACATAGAGTATAGATCTCATTAAGAGTTTCTATTATCTCAACCTACTTCGCTTCAGGACTCATGCTTCTTTTCTTTCAATAGCATGTTCATCTCCTATCACTTCACAACTTGTTATTACCCATTGAACCTAATTCTTGGGATCTCCAGTCTTTTAGGTCGGGTTACCATCGTGAGTGACTCATGGTTCTAAAGGCAGTAGTCCCATCTTTTGAGATGTATTGTGGACTTTCTCTCTGGCTAATCCTTTCGTCAAAGGATCGGCTAAGTTCTGATCTGTGCGTACATGATCCACTCTCACAGCTCCTTTTGACATTAACTCTCTAACTGTGCTGTGCTTACGACGTATTTGTCGTCTCTTACCGTTGTAGTAACGATTCTCTATTTTTGCAATAGCCGCGGTACTATCGCAGTGGATCAACACAGCTGGCATCGGTTTTTCCCATAAGGGAATCTCTGCTAGTAGGCATCTTAACCAACTAGCTTCTTCACTGGCTGTGGCCAGTGCTATCATTTCAGACTTCATAGTGGACTGAGCCAATATGGTCTGTTTCTTTGATTTCCAGGAAACAGCACCACCGGCTATACTGAATATATAGCCGCTAGTAGCTTTGGAATCATCAAATAGAGTATTCCAATCAGCATCACTGTACCCTTCAAGTACAGCTGGAAATCTCTGATAATGTAATCCAAGATTCATGGTCCTTTTCAAGTATCTCATGACTCTTTCAATAGCATGCCAATGCTCTATACTAGGTCGACTAGTAAACCTGCACAACAATCCCACAACATAGGCAATGTCGGGTCTAGTACAATCAGTGGCATACCTTAGACTGCCAATGATGCTCGCGAATTCCGTTTGTCTTACACTGTCACCAGTGTTCTTAAAGAGCTTGACACTCGGATCATATGGTGTACACGCAGGTTTACAGTCAAAGTAATTATATTTCTTTAAGATCTTCTCAATGTAATGAGATTGATCCAAAGAAATTCCCTTCTTGGACCTAGTGATCTTAATGCCAAGTATCACACTGGCTTCTCCGAGGTCTTTCATATCAAAGTTGTTGCACAACAATGATTTCACCTTATCAATAGCATGAATGTTTGATCCAAATATGAGTAGGTCGTCTACATAGAGACATGTGATAGTGCAAATGTCATTCTCGGTTTTGTAATAAATGCATTTGTCACTTTCATTCCCTTTAAACCCATTCGATATGATCACATTA
Source organism: Astragalus glycyphyllos (assembly GCA_963573325.1). Taxonomy (NCBI): domain Eukaryota; kingdom Viridiplantae; phylum Streptophyta; class Magnoliopsida; order Fabales; family Fabaceae; genus Astragalus; species Astragalus glycyphyllos. Next base: position 18,225,949 of record OY754314.1, on the reverse strand, counting down.
TCAAACTTCTCGTGCCATTGTTTAGGAGCTTGTTTTAGACCATATAGAGACTTATCCAACTTGCAGACCTTGTGTTCTTGCCCATGAACTACAAACCCTTCAGGTTGCTCCATATAGATTTCTTCTTCTAGTTCGCCATTTAGAAAAGCAGTTTTTACATCCATTTGGTGTACTTCTAAGTTATAAATAGGGCCATCGAAATTAGTACCCTTATAGATGTAATTCTTGTAACGGGCGAAAATGTGTCGAAGAAATCTATATTCTCTCTTTGTCTAAAACCTTTGGCTACAAGGCGAGCCTTGTATTTATCAACAGTGCCATCGGGTTTTAGTTTCTTTTTCAATATCCATTTACAACCAATGGGTTTGCAACCAGGAGGCAAGTCCACTAAGTGCCATGTCTTGTTAGACTCTAGAGAATCCATCTCATCATTTATGGCTTCTTGCCACAAATCAGCATCCAATGAAGACAGAGTTTCTTGAAGGCTCGTAGGATCCTCCTCTAATGTATAGACCTCATAGTCAGGTCCATAGTCTTTAGCAATACGTGCTCTCTTACCTCTTCGAGGCTCTATTTCCCTTTCTTCGTTGTTTTCAACGTTCCTAGGCAATGAAACTTGACCAGTTCCGGTGCCCCCACTATTTCTTGATTTAAAGGGAAATTCACTTTCATAGAAGTCAACATCATTTGACTCTATGATCACTTTTGCATTAAGGTCATAAAACCTGTATGCTTTGCTATTCACTGCATAACCAATGAATATACATTCATAGGCTCTACTGGCAAGTTTAACTCTCTTAGGGTCTGGGATTCTTACATAGGCTAGACAGCCCCATGTTCGAAAATAAGACACATTTGGTTGTCTTTTCTTTATTATTTCATAAGGAGAAATTTTATTCCTAGACTTAGGAACTCTGTTTAGTACATAACATACAGTTAGTAAAATTTCCCCCCACCAGTGAGTTGCAGCTCCAGAGTTGAGCATAATGGCAACCGTCAATTCAGTAAGGGTTCTATTTTTTCTTTCTGCTTTACCATTCATTTCAGGGGAATATGGTGCAGTCGTTTCATGTATGATCCCATTCAACTTATAAAAGTCATTAAATAATTGGGAATCATACTCAGTTCCTCTATCACTTCGAAAACGCTTTATCTTTTTCTCAAATTGATTTTCAATTTCTATTAGAAAGATTTTGAACATGTCAAGCGCTTCACTTTTATTTTTCATAAGATATACAAAGGTATAGTCTGAGCAATCGTCAATAAAAGTGATAAAATAGCGTTTACCATTTCTGGTCAACGTTCCGTCTAGTTCGCAAATATCAGAGTGTATCAAATCTAACAGCTCTGATTCTCTTATAACGCCTTTGTGTGACGCTTTCGTAATTTTGGCTTGACTACAACATTCGCATTTATGAAAATCATTTAACGATACTTTCGGAATTAATCCTAAATTGCTCATATTCGAAATAACGCGCTTATTGACATGACATAAACGAGAGTGCCAAATATTAAAATCACACAACATATAAGCAGAAGGAAAAACTTTATTAATTTCAACATTCAATTTGAACATGCCATCAGTGGCGTACCCTTTCCCAACAAAAATCCCATTTTTAGTCAAGGTATACAAATCCCCTTCAATAGTCTGAGTAAACCCTGCCTTATTCAGAAGGAAGCCTGAAACCAGATTCTTCCTTATCTCTGGAGTGTGCATCACGTCCTTCAAGATTAGAGTCTTTCCAGAGGTGAACTTCAGCTCAACATCTCCAATACCTGCAACAATAGTGGTGTGAGCATTGCCCAACAACACTTTCTTATCCTCAACTGCCTTGTATGTTTTAAACATAGCACGGTTATTGCAAACGTGGCGAGAGGATCCAGTATCATTCCACCAGTCATCAGATCCACCAACCATGTTGATTTCAGTGATCATAGCAGTGAAATTCTCTTCAGTCAGGTTAGCCTGCGGAGCAGGGCTTGGCCCGTTCCTACACTTGCGTGCCATATGACCTGGTCTCCCACATTTGAAACAAACGAAGGGAGCAGCATCATTCTTAGGTGGTGGTGTCTTAGCATTTGGGACCTTTGGAGGGTTCCCATTCTTGTTGTTGCGGTTCTTTTGAATCTGGTTACGGTTCTGATTCTTGAAAGGTTTGCCAGTTGGCTTCAGAACCGCTCCTGGTTTCTTGTTTGGAAGAAACAATACTTCTTCTTGCTGATCTTGCTTCCGAGATTCCTCCTCAATCCGGAGTCGAGTAATCAAACTTTCCAAAGAGAATTCTTTGGTCTTGTGCCTGAGAGAATTCTTGAATTCCTTCCAGGCAGGAGGAAGTTTGTCAATAATAACAGCTACTTGAAATTGTTCATCTAAGGCCATGCCTTCAGAGATAATTTCATGAGCTATTTTCTGTAACTCATGTGACTGAGTCTCTACAGATTTGTTATCTGTCATCTTGTAGTTGAGATAGCGGCTCACAGCATATTTTTTAGTACCTGCTTCCTCAGTGTAATATTTCTTTTTCAGAGCATTCCAGACTTCTTTGGCGGACTTGCAGGTGCTGTAATAATCATAAAGATCATCACTTAGTCCATTGAGAATGAAATTCTTACAAAGATAGTCATGCTCCTTCCAAAGTAGTATTTCTTTGGCTGTTTTAATTCGTACTTCCTGTTCAGCTGTTTCATCTTCCACTGGAATCTCATCGGTCAAGACATTAGCAACTTTCTTCATAGTCAGGAAAAATTCCATCTTTTGTTGCCAACGCTTGAAATGAGATCCCTCAAACCGAAAAGGCTTGTTGTAGTCAGAAACATTGGGTCCAGTAATCTCTTCGGTAGTCATGGTTGATTTCGCAAATATCTGATCGAGCGGCACTTCAGGGCTACTCTTAGATCGTCTCACCTAGCAAGCACTTTAGGGCTACGCTTAGGCTGATTCGAAACGTCTTAAAATTGTTGTTGCGGAGTTTTTAGAAAAATATACCGAAGAAATAACCGGGTTGAGTCGCGGACTAGGTCGCTCTCTTTAAGACGTTTCGCGGCACTGCTCAAGGTGCAAGCAGACTATCAACCACGCCGTCCCCAGGATAAAACAGCCCAGTACGATTATCACTGCACAGTGTATAATCGCTCTAGAAATACACCTCAATATGATCCGTAGATCACTCTGAATATGATCCGTAGATCACTCTGAAATATGATCCGTAGATCACTCTGAAATATGATCCGTAGATCACTCTAAAAGAATGGCTCGTAGGCCGGAGTAGAAAAGAAGAAATTTCGAGAAAGGAGAGAGAGCTTGAGGTATGATTTAACGTCAAGCGGTGTGTCGAATGAACTGAGGGAGGGGCCTATTTATAGGCATCTAACCGGCTTGCTGCGCAAGTCTTGTTGGATAAGGACGGAGCTGCTTGTGCTCCAAGTAGCTCCCGTTCAACGAATCTGTACACAACGGTTAGTTCATCGTATCCGGACGATTCAACGAATCTGGACGCAACGCACCAAAAAATAAATAATTATTAATTATTTTCGCAAAAAAATTTATTTACACCTCACAAGCCAAGCCCAAGCCCAAGCCCGGCCGGTCGGACGGCGGCGGCGCGCGTGTGGTGGTCAGATGGTGTACGTGCTTGCCCGTTTACAAAACTGGGTACCCTTTGGGCCCCAACCTAAAGGTGTGAAGTCACCACTTATAAGCACTCTCCAAGTGCCTAGTCCAAGCAATGTGGGACTTTTTAATTCACAACCCATGTTCCAACACCTACTGATTGCACTAAGCTTTGATTGAGTTGAGTTGTTTATTAATAAATAGTAAAATCTTCATTTCTATATCATTAAAGTTTAATTTGAAGTGTTTTATGTTTTTTTATGGATTTGTCTTTCACATCCTAAGATGGGGAATGAACTTTATCGTTATTTAATATCCCATCTAACCAATTTATAAGCAAAATTAATCAATTTCATACAAATTAAGAACTACAAATTTATTTCTTGATTTCTTAAATTAACCAAATTAAGAACTACATTAAGAATTACCCTTAATTGTATTTATTCTGACACTTAAAACATTTTCACAAAATATTAATGACAACTCTCTCACACAATATTTCCATTTAAATTTAGTTTCATCCACCTTAATTTCCTAAAAATGTAATATTAAAACTAGTTGTTGAAATACTGGTTTTATCTAGAATTGCCATAGAGTATTAACATGCACCATAAAAGTGAATGATAGCTTCTGTAACATCCTAGACCTTTAATCGGTGATAGAATCCAGAGTATTACCTTTTAGATCTTTCAGAGTACGCATCTATAATTTGGATTAATAAAGACAACCTTAAAGACTCGCCTCGATAGGCTTTTCATAAAATAAAACTTATTTGATAATTAAAACATTACTGAGTTCAAAGGACCTATCGGGGTCGACTCACAACTTAATCCAAGTTACGAATACATAAGTACTTAAATCCTAATACATAACTTCTCATCACATGAGACTTAGCACAAAAATAATATGATAAGTCTAACTTCAAAGTGCTCCCTGAATTTGGATCCTTTTCTTGCCATATCCTTCATTAACTTTAACCTGCTTATTTGAAAAACAACAACAATGAGGGGTGAGATTACATAATTTTAGTGACTCTTTTCGAGACTCCCTTACTATAATACATCTCAAGTATCTTTTATTAATTACCTATGATGTCTCCCCTAATGCAATAGACTTACATAATATAAAAGCTATTACGTACACAATAGGGAACCCGCATTCTATAAATAAATAGAACCCTCTAACTAAGCCTCTTGGGCCTTGAGATAGTTCATGACACCACCTCAAGTACATCATCCATTCATTAGTTCATTTATGGTGTACTTACATAGGTACGAAGTAGCTTTGGTACTCGCATTTTTGAAAAGAATTTGACTCGACTCAAAAACCGTTTAACCATGACCTCCAAGCACATTACAATTCGATACAAGTACCTTAGTAATAATCCTTCAATTATCAACCACATGAACATATAGCCATTTCAATTATAAACCAAATAACTTTAATTGGATTAGGATTGGTGTTGGAGAGGAGTTGGTACCTTAGTTGATGTTAATTTTTTCTTCCGGCGGTTTTGAAGGGGAGGTGAAGAAGGCATACGCTAAATCATTTTAAGTCGACCAAAGAGTTCCATTATAAACTCAACCAGCTTTCTATTTCTGGTGACTACTCAATTCCAAACTCTAATTTTCCAGTTTAAGGATGAAGATGAAGGATAGGAAGATAAAGGAGGAGACAGACCGATGGAGGAGAGAGCGAGGGCAAAGGGAGAGCGATCACAATGGCAGTGATGGTGACGCGGTGGAGAGAGAGTGAATGAGTGGTGGTTCATGGTGGTGGGGTTTGAGGAAGATGATGAAGTTTTTTAGCAAAAGTAAACTTTGGTCCTTTATGTTTCACCAAAATTTCACTTGGTCCTTTGTTTTTTCTCCCAGTCACTAATGTCAACCTTGTGTCCATGTAAATAAAACACAACTTAAAATTAGATATGATAATCCAAACTGACTCTCTCATCCTTTCTTTAGTTTCAAAATAGAACTGCATTAGACATTAGGCATGTAATAACAAAAGCTAATGATAACCTTAAAATTTTGGACACCCATCCCTAAAGATTCTGAACCGTATAATATTATGTAGAAGAATGATGGATAAATACTTCAATATTTCGAACAGAAATGCTAGCAACACTCTCTTTTAGACACTCTTTTCAATCATCACTCTATGACTGGTGAAAATTTATGTAGGTCGCACCACTTTGGAATTGGGATCCATTAATTTAGTGGGACCACATGAATTTTAACCAATCATATTGTGAGTGTTTGAGAGTCTAAAAAAGAGTGTTGCTAGCACTTTTCATGTTTAAGATAGGTGGAAATGCAATATCTTGAAGCTGGAATAACAAAACTGCATCTGCAGCAAATGGCAAAAACATGAGATAACGTGGCATAGGCATAATAACTCAAATGAAATCATCAAAGGGAGAATAAACATAGAAACACTTGAATCAAAATGAAACCAAAATATCAGGGCCGACGCAACAAATTTGGAGACTCAAAACAAACTTTCTAGTGAAGTCTTTAAATAGGAAGACAATAAAAAAGTGACAAATATTAAAGTGAAAAAGTAATACAGAAATTACAAATAATATAAAAATAGAATATTGTACCATCATGGATTTTCGACTCGGTATACTACATGTTGGCACGCCCCACTATAATAGATGAAGGTCTAGGCCCAATGCACAAAGAAGTCCAATTAAGAATGCCCGAGTAATATAGCGGGAAAACGGTTATAGAGGATAAGGAAAATGGCCTCAATAACCACTTGAAGGTTACTCAGACTCTATATAGGGGGCTTAGAAAACAAATAGGGATGTACACATTTATGTACACAAACACTAGAATAGAGCATATCGAGATAGACAAAAGCTATCCGAGTAGTACACAAAACTCAGCGTTTAAGCTTGAGCAAGCTGTGACAACTTGGTTCTTCGCTTGAGGTATCTGTTTTGAGTATTGTTGGGGTGCTAGGGACTAAAAATTTTGACCAGGTCATTGAAACTTGGTTATTCACTTGAGATGCCGACAATCCGTTTAGTGCTTGGATTCTAGAGAGTAAGGCTTGAGACGAAGTTGTGGAAACTTGGTTCTTCACTTGAGACTCCCGTAGTCCGAGTAGTGCTTAGATTTTAGGGACTTAGGCTTGAGGCTAAGTTGTGGAAACTTTGTTCTTCGCTTGAGGTACCTGTTATCAAAGTAGTGCTCACTTTTTAGGGACTTTTAATTAGGGGTCATCAAAGGTTTGGGTAAAACCGAACCAATCGACTGTCTAATCCAAACTGAAGCGTTTGGTTTGAATAATTTTCATGATCGGATCAAAATCGAACCAACCCATAAAAGTCCGTACTTGTTTGGTTCGGATAACAGATTTTAAAAATTAAATCCAATCCAAACCAAGAACCCATATGCATGTCTATTAGCCTTCCTCAATTCTACCCCTCTTTAATGCTTCCCACTCAATTCTCACACCCACAAACCATTCCTTCTTTCAAAGTCAAGAGGGCGTGGTTTCTAGGCAAGAATTCAAGCATTCGAAACACGTGTGAAAGGCCAAACTATAGATAACATAGGAAAACTTGAACGTTGAATATGGACGTACACGTTTGTCATAGTTTAATATATGCTGGGTTCCTATCTTTCTTTGTTCAATTCCATTATAGACCCTAAAAAACATTAATTAATTACTCCATGTAGGATGCATGATTTTTTTTTTTAAAGCATGTAGGATGCATGATTAAACTCTGGTCTTACCTTACTTTCTTCGTTTTTCTTTTATGAATTAGACTAAACTACCATAGTATAATATGTTTTAAAATTTGATAATAGCACATGACCCGTGAGCCCAAGTCCAAACCAACCTATATAATATTGGGTTGGTTTGGTTTGGCTTTTATAAGAAAAAACACGAAATCCAAACCAACCCAAACCAATTAAATATGATTGGTTTGGGTAACAGATTTAGTCAAAATCCATCCAAACCAACCCCTGAACACTCCTACTTGTACTTGAGACCAAGTTGTGGAAACTTGGTTCTTCGCTTAAGATGCCCATTCTACCAATAGTGCTTTGATTCTAGTGACTCGGATACCAGGTATTATTTTTGCCTAATTTACACCCATTGTAAGTTAGCAACCTAATGTAATTTATTAATTTCTCTCTCTTTCTCTACCCATTAATGACATTTTCATCTATTGTTCTTCTTCTTCTCCAAGATGTACCCTAACTAACCACCGAAATCTTGGTGTAATTTATCTATTCTATCATACTCCATTGACGCTAATTTTTTTTTTGTTAATGTTTGATATCTCCATCAGTGACTCACTTCTTCTCCAAAATTTGGGAAAAAGAATTTCCCGCGATTCCAAACCGAAGCGTTTGGTTTGAATAATTTCCGTGATCGGATGTAAATTGAAGCAACCCGTAAAGGTCCCGTACTAGCCTTCTACAATTATACCCCTCTTTAATGCTTCCCACTCAATTCTCACACCCATAAACCATTCCTTCTTTCAAAGTCCAGAGTGCATGGTTTCTAGGCAAAAATTCAAGCATTCAAAACATGTGTCAAAGGCCAAAATATAGATAACATAGGAAAACTTTAACGTTGAATATGTACACGTTTGTCATAGTTCTATATATGCTGGGTGCCTATCTTACTTTGTTCAACTCCATTGTAGAACCTAACAAAACATTAACTAATTACTCCATGTAGGGGTGCATTCTTACCTTACTTTCTTCATTTTCTTTTATGGTTTAGACTAAACTACCATAGTGTAATATGTTTTAAAATTTGATAATAGCACATGACCCGTGAGCCCAAATCTGAACCAACCTATCACGACCCAAATTGGACCATGGCTGGTATACATCGCCTAAGTCTGGCAACCCTTTCCTAAAGTCAATGTTATCTCCAAATATTATTTACTTAATCTGCCTATGCGGCAAACATATGTTTACCCAAATTCATGTGACATCTGTGGCTAACGAGGGCGGGGAGTGATCGAAGATGCCCACAAAGGTGGCATGGCAAAGAGCGACTCCTGGTAGCTTCAAAGCGAAGGGGCGCGTGAATGAACTGAACACGCATAAGAATGAGAGGTATCCTGAGGCTGTGCAGGTATGGGACTGTAGAGTTGAAGGAGGCTTAAAATAATTAATTTGGACTACATATACCAACAAGATGCATCTTCATTTCGGGAGTCATTCCCATAAGAACTCCGTAGTCAAGCGTGCTTGACTTGAACTAGTAATGGGATGGGTGTGTTGGAATAAGAATCTCGTTTTATGTTTTGATGATACAAACTAAGTAAGATTTAGGTTTTCTAGTGAAGTGTGATCTAACATGTTTGCAAAGTACTAAGAACAAGTTTCCTTAATAGCAAAATATGGCTCTACCTTGGGTTAACAAGAATGGTAAAATACAAGGGTAGAAAAACCTTGAGAAGGTTAAAATATGAGAAGTTTAAAACAAGTCAACAGAAGGTTTGACCAAATTACCAAAAGGTTGACCAAAAGTCAACGAAAGGTTTGACTAAAAATCAATAGAAGGTTTGACCAATAGTCAAGAGAAAGTTGACCTCAGAAACATCTTAGAAGTATAAGTTTATACTTGAGAAGGTTAATGTGTAAGAAGAAAGAAGTTTGAGAAGGTTACTAGAAAATGTAACCAATTTAAGACAAACACATTAACTCTTCTTGAATGTTTTTCAGATGCATTAAATGAAGAACCCAAGCAATACAAATGTTGGAAAGTCTCAAGCATTAAAAGAGGGAATGTATGATTATTCCTTTGTTCATTAAAGGTGTTTGTTCCTACTAGGAAGCTTGAGAAGGTTCATTTAAATCAGTTCCAGGCTGGCCAACAGTAGCAACTCAAGTCATAGTTGTTGAGTAGGATACTAGGAGAGTACATATCCAGCAAAAGAAGGTTCAGTTGTGCAGATAAAGCATTAAGCAAGTCTTGAGAAGGTTCAAAAGCTGCCAACTTTTGTACCTTACATCACATCACTCCTATGGACCAATGGTTACTCCAAACGGCTCTTTTCAAGTTTCTAACGGCTATTGTTGCGTTAAAAACACACTTAGAGCAACTGTACTATCTTGCAGATGTAGTATAAAAGATATCGTCTCCACAGGGATTAATTAACAAGTACTAAACTAGTCTAGATTTTATATTGTTTAGACGAACAAATAATTGAGTGTTGTAGAAACTAAAATAAAAAGAAATAATTAACAAGAATTAAAAATAAAGATTTAATTAGTTGAGAGAGGTCTAGGGTCACAGTTTCACTTGTAAGTTTCGACTCCCCTATGTCTAATTCTACCTGAATTCCCTTATTTTATTTAATTACCAAACCCTCTACTAAAGCTATTAACCCGTTTGGTCATTCGGGATTAATATTCTTTTTCCTAAATTAACCCTAGTTTGGTCATGCTAGAATTTAAATTCAAGAAAAGCATAAAGTACAAAAAGGTTGAATGATTGGAAGACTAAATTAAAGTTTGGTCATTCATTAATTATAGCCCCAATTATCCTATAGGTCCACCAACTAATTGCGGTACGGTCACTGATCAACTAATTGATTATGAACATGCAAAGGGTTGTCAATCCTAATTATGTGATAAAGCAATAGGATGATACTAATTGAAATAAAAATTAGGAATTCAAAGCAGAAATTAAAACTTAAAAAGGTCTCTAATCAAGCAAGATCCACCTAAGACCCTAGTAGAGGATTTAGCTATCCATAGTGTTCAAGAACAATGAAGTAAAATTAAAAGTCATGAATTACAGAAGATAAAAATAACCCGAAAACCTTTGTCAAAAAAAAAACCGGGAAATTGAGTAAATTCTGATCTTGTATTCAGTCCCCTTTTTCTGCTCCAAAGCTCTCTCACGGTGTCTAGAACAGTACCCAAAATCTTTTTTTTTCTCTCTTCCACGTCGGTATGCGTTTCTTACTCTTGTGTGCCGCCTACTATAATTGTTAAAAACAGGGCCCTCCCTTTAATTTGTTATACGTGTGTGTCTATATATACACATATATATATATATATATATATATATATATATATATATATATATAGTTTAAAGTGGCTCTGATACCATTTTACAGCGGAAAGAGCAACATGTTTATCTGGATGGGGTCAGTTCATAAGAACCAGCCTACCACAACACTAAATTAGCTCTTCTTGTTTTATGGAAGTTGGTGACTATAGTTACCAAAATAATCAAGTAAAAAATGAAGAACTAATTGAGTTCCCTAATAATTTAGACCAACTTAATAAGTGGACTATTCCCTCTGTACCTTCAAACCAAATATATAAATTTGGCCTATTTGACTTAAAAGCAAAATATGCTATTAAACAACTTGAACAAACAGTCCAAATAACAGAGGACAATCAGACTATCAATCTCCTTAATAAAAAGGACTTAAGTCCTTTTAAGGACTATAATTTCATTCATATTGGACTTATTCAGATTGCCCTCAAGCCTCTGACTTTGCTAGGGTTAAATTCTAGCATTATGGCCTATGTCCGTGATGGCAGATGTAATAACTTCAAACAATCTTTAGCTGCCTTAATTGAGACAAGTTTATGCCATGGACCTGTTTATTTCCAGGTTGCCCCAAACCTGAGTTTATCCATGTCTGATAAAAATTTGTCAGAAGCCCTCCAGCTTAATATTCATACGAATGGGTATGACTATAAGCAAGGTAGTGAAGTCATAGCCATATGCTATAGAGTTTACTATAAGGTTTTAAATACGCTTAACCCAAGGGCTAAGCAAATAACCTTTCCAGGAACAACAACTTTGGTGCAGACAAATCTGCTTACATCGAATGTTGCAACCAATAGGTTGATCAAATGGGAAGAAATTAACTTCTCAGAATCATGGGCACTTCCCCAAGAAGTTGATCCCAAACCTATCCTTAATAAGGATATAGATCAAATCATTCAAAATACTGAAGGAGATATAGAAATTAGATTCAATCCTAATAGGATTACTAGAATTCCAAGGTCCTTATCATCCAGGCACTCTGTGAGTGAGTTTTATTCTACTCCAAGTGTGCTAGGAAGGCCATCCACGTCTCAGTCTAATGAAGAAATAGAGACGGTGGAAAATATCAGAATAAGTAAGAATGATATTCCCCACGTTGTTTATAACACGAAAAGTAGGCTATCACCTACCCAATCAGACATGAGCTTCCATATTGATGGACTTTAGTCCAGGAAGTAGTCTAAGAAAATTCATCAATGCTGAATTTATGAAAGATAAGTACGCCGATTTTAGAAATTGGTATTTTAATTATTTCTCAGCTCCCGAACTGGAAGCCATAAAAAACGAATTTTATGACCAATTAAATATGCAACAAACTTATATGCCTTTTGTTGAATGGTTCTTAACCTATTTTATAAATAGATTAAATTCTGAAATTAGTGTTTTACAAGAGCTAATTTTCGAAACAGCAAAAGGAGAGAAAATCTCTTCTGCTTTTCCTCCTAAGAAAAATGATATTGTTTTAGGAGAAAATGTTGAAGCAAGTGCTTTCATCGGTCTCCAAAAAATTGAAAAGGACCAAGTTACCCTGAAAGAATTAAACTCTATTATCAGGTCTCAAAATTATACAAATGTATTTTTAGTTTGTATGGGAAGCCAGTTCGAGGCCCTAGAAGAAAAAATTTCTTCTTTAAAAAATCTTTTTGAAAATCATATTTCCCAACAGAAGACCATTTTGAAAAATATTTCTCCTATCCCTTTAGTTAAGGAAGAACCTATGGTCCAACCCCTATCAAAATTGAAGGTTTTAAAATTGAGGATAGTAAAAATGATTTTATTAGAATTTTAGAAGAAAAGTTAAAGAACATGAATTTAAATGTCCTTTCTGAAGAAATTTTGTCAGAAGCATCTGATGAAGAAGTTAATAAATTAGCAAGAATGTTTGCTAACCAGGACATCAATGAATCCAATCAAGATGGAGAAATAAATCCCATCTACACTCAACGACAAGTTGAGAAGTATTACTATAAAAGTCCTTCTCCCCAAGACCTTCTTTATGAGGAAAATGATTCCTACCAGAATTCATATTCTGGAAAACAAATCTATGAATGGAACATAGATGGTTTAAATGATAAGCAAGTTATTGATCTAATACATAAAATGATCATGTATTCAACAGTTTGTAAACAGCATGGGAACACCGACAGTTCCATTGCCTCGTTCATAGCTACTGGCTTCATAGGCCAATTAAGAGGCTGGTGGGATCATTACCTTACAGAGGCCCAGAAAAGGGAAATATTATCCCATAAGAAAGAAGTCAAAAGGGAAGATGGTACTTCTTCCAGTACTGGGGAGGAAGATGCAGTCTATACGCTGTGTCTTTCTATTCTTAAGAATTTTGTAGGAACCAATGTTCCTATAGGAGAAAAATTAACCTCTCTTCTTCAAAATCTTTGGTGTCCTTCTTTAACCCATTTTAGATGGTATAAGGATACATTTTTGTCCAGAGTTTTTCAACTTACAAAACCCAATGATATTCATTGGAAGGCAAAATTTATAGATGGTCTCCCCCATCTTTTTGCAGAAAAGGTCAGACATACCTTAAGAAACCAAAATGATGGCATTAATATCAATTACGATATTTTAACTTATGGGCAGATAATAAGCTGCTGCATCAATGAAGGATTAGCCTTATGCAATGACATAAAACTAAAGAATCAATTAAAAAAGCAAAAGTTAACAGAAAAACACCAGTTAGGTGAATTCTGCGAACAATTTGCTTTTGACCTAGGTAAAGTACCTGAGGAGAAGAAGAAAAGTAAAAGAATTTCTTTTAACAAAAAAACAAACAACTTTTATAAAAGCAAAAGAAAGCATTTTAGAAAAAAGAGAGTCTTTTCAGAAAAAGCAAAAGACAAAACGAAAACTTTTCAAAAAAAGAGGAAAACGAAAGGCTAAGAGGCTCGACATTACTTGCCACAAGTGTGGCAAAATAGGCCACTATGCCAATCAGTGCTGGACTAAGAAAGCACTAAATGAAATCCAAGATGAACAATTGCGTTCACAATTAGAAAAAGTCTTATTGGTCAATTCTGAATCAGAATTAGACACGGACATAGAATCTTCAAATGAAGACTTAGAAATGATTCAGACATCCACTGGGTCATCGTCAGAAGACAACAATGATTGTCAATGTAACAAGATAAACTATTGGAAATCCATAGTAGACATGAATGGACTAAATGTCCTTACAAGAGATCAGGATGAAGCCTTAAAGGCTTTAGACTCCATCGAAGATGGAAACATAAAAAGAAAGATGATAGAAGTTCTCATGAGAGAATATTCTAAAAAGGATGCTCCTCTAATGATAGAGGCACCCTACCAAATTAGTGAAGTCCTTAGCAGATTCCATGAGTCTAATACTAAGTAAAAACCAATTTCTATCAATGACCTCCGTAGAGAAGTCAACATTTTGAAAAATGAAATTTCTCAAATTAGAAAAGAAAATGCTCTCCTAACTGGAAGGGTTTCTGCCTTAGAAAACCCAGACAGGCCAGAATCCTCATCAGGAAATTATCTTTCTATATTAAACAGAGTCACTTCACAAAAATGGTTTGTGAAAATCACCTTAATTATCAATAGGTATTTCGTTTTAAAAAATGAAATTGCTCTAGTAGACAGTGGTGCGGATCTAAACTGCATCCAAGAGGGAATTATCCCCACCAAATACTTCTCAAAAACCACTCAATCACTTACCCAAGCTGGAGGTGATAAGTTAAAAATTAATTTCAAACTACCAAAGACCCACATTTGTAATCAGGGAGTATGTATCCCTACTTCCTTTATTTTAGTTAAAAATTTGACCCATAGAATTATCTTGGGTACTCCTTTTCTTCACCAGATTATGCCCTTTACCAATATTGACCAAAAAGGCATAACAACTATTTTAGAAAATAAAGAAGTTATTTTCGAATTTATCACAGACCCCCATACGAGGATGATCAATGAAATCAAAGAGCTTTTAACAAATAAGGAAAAGCAATTGTGCTTCCTTAAAGAAGAAATCAATATTATCAATATTAGCGATCAGCTTAACAGGACTGATATGAAAGACCAAATAAAGGTCTTAGAGAACCAGTTTATAACTGAGGTTTGCAGTGACCTTCCAAATGCTTTTTGGAATAGAAAGAAACACATAGTTTCTTTACCTTACACAGAAGACTTCAATGAAAGTCAGATTCCCACAAAGGCTAGACCAGCCCAGATGAATCAAGAATATCTTGTTTTATGCAAAAAAGAGATAAATTCTCTAATAGAAAAGAACCTCGTAAGAAGTTCCAAGTCACCTTGGAGCTGTACTGCTTTCTATGTTAATAAACATGCAGAACAAGAACGGGGAATCCCCAGATTAGTTATAAATTATAAACCCCTTAATAAGGTGTTAAAATGGATTAGGTATCCTATTCCAAATAAGAAAGACTTATTAGACAGGCTGAGTGAGGCCTTGGTCTTCTCAAAGTTTGATATGAAATCTGGATATTGGCAGATTCAAATAAATGAGTCTGACAAATATAAGACTGCTTTTACAGTCCCGTTTGGCCACTATGAGTGGAACGTGATGCCTTTTGGGCTTAAGAATGCCCCTTCTGAATTCCAAAACATCATGAATGACATATTCAATCCTTATACGGATTATATGATAGTTTATATTGACGATGTTCTAATTTTTTCCAAAACCATAGAACAGCATTTCAAACATCTTAAAAATTTTAAAAGTATTGTTAAGAACAATGGTTTAGCCCTGTCTGCTTCCAAGATGAAGCTTTTTCAAACCAAGGTCAGATTCCTAGGCCATGAAATTAACCAAGGGAAGATTGTCCCAATCAGTAGAAGCATAGAATTTGCTTCCAAATTCCCGGATGAGATTCTGGAAAAGAAGCAATTACAAAGATTTTTGGGTAGTCTAAATTACATCTCAGACTATTACAAAAACTTAGCCCAAGACACAGCCCTTTTATATAATAGGCTTAGAAAAAATGCTGGACCTTGGACTGATGCCCATACAAAGGCAGTCCAATACATCAAGCATAGGGTTAATAGCCTCCCTTGCCTAAATCTAGCTAACCCAAAGTTTCAAAAAATTGTTGAAACAGATGCCTCAAATATTGGGTACGGCGGCATTCTCAAACAACTTGACCCAACCACTTCAAAAGAAGTTTTGGTTAGATTTACTTCGGGCAAATGGAATCCGACCCAAATAAAATACGCAACTGTTAAGAAAGAAATGCTTTCTATCATTAAATGTATCTCTAACTTCCATGATGACTTGTTAAATCAAAAGTTTTTGTTAAGAATTGATTGTAGTTCTGTTAAACAAATTATTGAGAAAGACGTAAAGAATTTGGTCTCCAAACAAATTTTTGCAAATTGGCAAGCTCAATTATCTGTGTTTGATTTTGATATTGAGTATATTAAAGGTGAAAATAACTCACTTGCAGATTTTCTAACCCGTGAATTCTTGCAGGGAACATGACGACCCCCTATAGGGGAAGAGGCAGAGGCCCTGGCCGCGGAAGAGGAAGGAGTAGCAATATGCTACCCTACCAGCAAGAACCTAATGTCCCTCTCTTAGGAGACTGGACAACAATCTACCCTAATAGGAGTAGAAGGATGCAGGCTTTGCCTGCTCCACAAAAGAAGGAAGATATTGCTTCCTCTTCAGGAACTAAAACAAGTTCTTACGCAGAAGCAATGGTTAACCCATCGCAGGAACAAATCCAAGAATACTTTGAAAATCCAATCACTGAGGACATCATGTATATTGATGATGAGGATCTCAGTATAACAAAGGACCCATGGTCCATTAAGACAAGGTATCTAGAATCAAGAGGATACCCGGGTCTTTATGGTAAACCAAGGCCCCATTTAAAAATTCTACTAATAGTTACTGAATCAGTGACTATAACCCATCACCATCAAAACAACAATCCACAAAGTTTTATAAACTTTAGTAAATGCCATATTAACAAAATTCTCCTTCCAAGGGAATGGGGATTAAATCCAAATGGAGAGAAGGCAATAAAAATTGCTGAGAACTCTTATGCTTATTTTAATTACTGGGATTATATCCAAGCCTTTTCAAAAGCGTTCTATTATCAGAACCCAAAGAACAAGCATTCTTGGTTCTTCAGTATAAACCCGGATATCATCACTAAGACCATACCAAACTGGTTCTATAACTGGTGACAGAAATTCGGTCCATCCTTGGAAATCTTACCAAAGGAACTAGTAGAATTATATAATTCCTGGTGTGACAATAGTCCACTTGTTACAAACATTACCTCAAAGAACCTTATTACGGGACAATGTCCTTGCATGTTCTTTACCAAGTTCCAGATACCCTGGATTTGGAGATGGTCAATAACCATAGAAAAGGATAGATATAATATCCCTTTACTTAGAAGAAATTTCTTCTATAAGTGGTGGAACAGAATGGACTCCGAGGACTTAAAAATTTTAATTCGAAAAAATAAAGTCTTCCACTATTGAAGATAAAAATAATGGTCTCCAAAATGTTAACCTCCAAAATTTGTCTATGACAAATCTGAAACATTATTTCCAGAAGAAATACCCTCAGGAAAACGAAGAAGACCGTTGACCATATGAAAGCACAATTTTTTAATACTTTTCTAGTTAAGGACATGTCCACATCCTCCCAAGGATCAGCAGAAATGGAATGCTTGGCTGGAGAGTCCCAAGAGGAAGAAGCTTATCCAGAAGATTTCTGGGATGCCATGATCCAATCCATGGCCCAAAACATGAAGGGAAAAGGTCAAAACTGAGCCAACCAGCTTCAAAGCACCCAATAATGGTGCTACCCACTATGTAATATTATGACGTCCAATAATGATGTCCCCCACTATGTGTTGTTTTTTCTTTCTTTTTCTTTTCTGATGTGACAATGGGGCCCACAAAGTGTACCCGGCATCTTTAAAGAAGTTTTGTCGTTTTTTGACCGGCTACCTGCATGAACAGTAGCCCTTTAACCGGCTTAAATAGTAAGCCTTAGTTTTTCTTTATAAGGCATCCTTCTCCATTAGTTGGAGGCATGCTTTTAGACACACACACTCTCTCTCTCTCTCTCTCTCTCTCTCTCCTCCTTGTAATCTCCCTCACATCTCTGTAATATACCTTCTCTTATAATAAAGTCTGAAGCTTGAAGTCTCTTCCTCTCCTGTCTAAATACTAAGGTAATTATTTATGTGCTTTCATAGCTAATTTAGTGTTGTGGTAGGCTGGTTCTTATGAACTGACCCCATCCAGATAAACATGTTGCTCTTTCCGCTGTAATATATATATATATATATATATATATATATATATATATAAAGTGACTTAAAATTGGACTTTTTTTGTTATTTTTATATTTTCTTTCATTCTGCAAAATAAAGAGCAAATTATGTCAATGATTTATATAATTGCTAAAAATTGCTCTAAAAATAACTCAAACATATCTCTAAAAATGCTCTAAATTAGAGTTTATCAACTCCCCCACACTTAACTTTTGTTTGTCCTCAAGCAAATTTTCTGGCTCAATAAAATTTTCAAAAAAGAATAATAGAGACAGCCAAACAAGAGACCCAAAATTAGAAGCACAATTACAGACAATAGACAATATAACATAGATGAGGTGACTACAAAAAAATTGGTTATTAGCGAGGGAAATTTCCCTCGCAAAATGACCAAAATCCCTCGCTAATGGTCATTTGCGAGGGACCAGTTCCCTCACTAAATCCCTCCTCGCTAATCCCATTAGCGAGGGATTTTGAATACCTCGCTAATGTTTGCCTCAAAATTTGTGCAAATTTTCAAATTCTGACTGACACGTGTCCCAATTTGAATGGCTTGTTTTTTTTATATATTTATTATTATATTTTTTTTGAAGCAATTTATTATTATATTATTAATGAAAATTATATTATATTATTAATTTTGTGGTTGTGGTGGTGGTGGTGGTGGTGGAAGGTGGAGAGAAAGAGGAAAGAAATTCGTAAGTGGTGGTGGTGGTGTCGTGGGTGGTGGTGGTTGTGTGGTGGTGTGGTGGAAGAAGGTGGAGAGAAGAAGAGGGAAAGGGGAAATCGTAAGAGAGAGAGAGAGGAGAGGAAGAGGAAAGAAGGTGGTGGTGGTGTCGTGGGTGGTGGTTGTTGTGTGGTGGTGGTCGTGGGTGGTGGTTGTTGTGTGGTGGTGGGTTAGTGTTTGTAGGTGAGAGAGAGAGAGAGTACAGGAAGAGGAAGGGAAGGGTGAAGAGGAGAGAAGAAAGTGAGGGTGGTTGGTTGGTTGTGTGGTGGTGATGGTGATGGTGGTGGTGGTGGAGAGTAGAGGAAGAGGAAGGGAAGAGGAATGGTGAAGAGGAGAGAAGAAGAGTGAGGGTGTTGTGAGTGAGAAAGAAGAGTGGTTGTGTGGTACACACATATTTAAGTAAAAAAAACATTTAATAATTAGCGAGGGACCAATTCCCTCGCTAATTCACTCGTTAACCATTCCCTCGCTAACGGTCAGATTCACGTTAGCGAGGGACCAATTCCCTCACTAATCCCTCGCTAACCACCTTGTTTTTCGTGCTAAAATTTTCAAATTCACGCCTCCACTTAGCTCGCTACCAGTCCCTCGCTAATGTTGAAAATTTTGTCGCTAACCAGTAGCGAGGGACTGGTCTCTCGCTAATTCCCTCGCTAATGTCAGTTTTAGCGAGGGAATCACATTCCCTCACTAATTTCCTCGCTAAAGTCAGTTTTAGCGAGGGAGTGTTATTCCCTTGCTAATGTCCCTCGCAAATAAGCGTTTTTCATGTCCCTGAAGAATACATTTATGTGAATAATGGCACTCGCTCACAATCTCTCTAAGTGTTTAGGGACTATGGAAATATACACTCGAGTTTCGACAAAATGCACATTACCATATGTTTGTAATTTGACCAAATCTCCACTAAATAGTTAACATGCAAAACAAGCTTGAAAAAATGCTATCAACATATGTGGTGGGTATGTGCATTAATAGAGATCAAGTGACAAAAAATAAACTCTCCTCCCCCACACTAGCAAGAAGCACTTCTTCAATGCAAAATGATCAAGTAGAAACAAAAGAAAATAAATGAGAGAGAGAGAGAGAGAGTAAGAGTGACTTCCCTGAGAGAGCTTGCAAACTGAGTTAATTCCTAAAAAATCAAAACAAAACAAAAACAAAATGAAAATAACTGAAAATAAAACACAGGTTGCCTCTTGCGAAGCGCTTATTTAACGTCGTGAGCCTGACGATAGTTGGTGCTCAATCAGGGGGATCTCTAAGAGCAAATTTAACATCTAACGCAGTGCACCTTCTTAACTTTCTAACCATGTGGTTCACATTGTTCTTTCTTTTTCCACGTGGTGGGTGAACTTCAAAGGATTGTGGAATTTTTATTTTGTCTCCATCCACCACTATGCTAGGATCCTGCAAATTAATTTTTTTTTCCAAAAGGTCCTGCATCTTCAAATCACTAAAAATATTAGTTTTAACCACATCATTAAAAGGATGAGAAGTAAAAGGAGAGAAATTTTCCCTAGAATTTAAAGCTTTAATCACATCCTCTTCTTTACCACTCATTAGAGTTACCTTTCCCTTATGGACCTCAATCACAGCGTCACCAATGGTTAAAACAATTTGCCCAAAAACTGAGGCTTTCTCCTCTTTCTGCAACTCATGAACCAATTCATCTTTCTCATTATCCTCACAAATGCTCCTATCAATGAAATCTGTTGTTTCAATTTGACTCCCTTCATTAGGAGTCATCATTTTGATTTGACTCCCTTCAGTAGGAGTCTCTTCATCTTTTTTGAGAGATTCTTCCTCTAAATTAGCTTCTACGGAGAACTCTTCATCACTACTAAGAATATTATCTTTGTATTGCTCAGTGTGTAAATAAGGAGTTTCTTGGGCCTCTCGAGATAATAAAGCAATGATACTTGATAGTTGACCACTCATGAGTCCAATTTGATCCTCCATGCAATCAAGCTTTTCATTTGTTTGCTCCATATTTTTTTCACATCTATCAAGTATTTCATTTGCCTACTTCATTAAGTTGGCCAAGACCTCATTGGTATCCAGTTTTTCCTCCTCTTGCCCAAAAACTTGTAGTTGCTCCTGATTATCCCAATTGGAGGAATAAGGTGGTGACTCATAGTCATCCCAATAGTCTGAATAAAGCTCATAAGGAGGAGGGGAAAATGGGCGTTGACATTGAGACATATACCAAGATAACTTCTCTAAATTCCTTTTCGCCTCTGCCTCTCTAATATAATCTCCAAGTTTCTTAACCATGATTTAAACTTTACTGCAAAAAAGAGTGAACTGCAACGGTCTCTTGGGAAAGTATTAGCAATTTTTTTTTGTATTTTTTTCATTAAGATAAATAATAAACAAAATTAAAACTAAAGCATAAAAAAATGTCTAAAGCAATAAAAATATTTTTTCCTTTAATATTGCTAAATTAATCCCCGGCAACGGCGCTTAAAACTTGTTGCGTTAAAAACACACTTTAGAGCAAGTGTACTCTCTTGCAGAAGTAGTGTAAAAGATATCGTCTCCACAGGATTAATTAACAAGTACTAAACTAGTCTAGATTTTATATTGTTTAGACGAACAAATAATTGAGTGTTGTAGAAACTAAAATAAAAAGAAATAATTAACAAGAATTAAAATTAAAGATTTAATTAGTAGAGAGAGGTCTAGGGTCACGGTTTCTCTTGCAAATTTCGACTCCCCTATGTCTAATTCTACCTGAATTCCCTTATTTTATTTAATTACCAATCCCTCTACTAAAGCTATTAATCCGTTTGGTCATTCGCAATTAATAATCTTTTTCCTAAATTAACCCTAGTTTGGTTATGCTAGAATTTAAATTCAAGAAAAGCATAAAGTTCAAAAATGTTGAATGATTGGAAGACTAAATTAAAGTTTGGTCATTCATTAATTATAGCCCCAATTATCCTATAGGTCCACCAACTAATTGCGGTACGGTCGCCGATCAACTAATTGATTTTGAACGTGCAAAGAGTTGTCAATCCTAATTATGTGATAAAGCAATAGGATGATACTAATTGAAATAAAAATTAGGAATTCAAAGCATAAAAAAAGATTTCTAATCAAGCAATATCCACCTAAGATCCTAGTAGAGGATTTAGCTATCCATTGTGTTCAAGAACAATGAAGTAAAATTAAAAGTCACGAATTACAGAAGATAAAAATAACCCGGAGATCTTGTATTCAGTCCCCTTTTCTGTTTCAAAACTCTCTCACGGTGTCCAGAACTGTACCCAAAATCTTCTTTTACTTCTCTCCGGGTCGGTATGCGTTTCTTACTGTTGTGTGCCGCCTCCTATAATTGTTAAAAACACGGCCCTCCCTTTAATTTGCTGTATCCCCCTTTTATATTAGATCCCTAGGGACTAGGGTATTGTGCCAAGTCCACGTATGTATTTATATATATGTAGTGACTTAAAATTGGACTTTCATCCTTATTTTTATGTTTTCTCTCGTTCTGCAAAATAAAGAGTAAATTATGTCAATGATTTATATAACTGCTAAAAATTACTTTAAAAATAACTAAAACATATCTCTAAAAATGCACTAAATTAGAGTTTATCAGCTATATTCAGCATTTGGGACTATTTAATGGCTTGTTTTCCAGATTTACAAGCATGAGATTGAGTTGGAACCTTCTCATCAATCAAAACCTCTCAAACCTCTCAAACATCCAACCTTTTCATCCCACACTCAAAGCTTCTAAAGTTAAATTTCTAGGATATCTTTGTTGAGTGTGTGTTAGCTTGATAAGCATCATTGTATACACTTTGTGTAATTCATCTTCAAGCTCTTAAACATCCCAAAACCAAAAACCTAAACCCTTATTGTAAACATCTCACCAAACTACCTAAAGAGATGTGAGGGTTGGTGGTGATTCTACTTGATAAGGTGACTCTTAGGAAACTAGTAGAGAGTTTCTAAGAGGTTGAAAACAGCTTGGTGTAGCTGTATAAGAGATCACTTGTCTTTTATTGTGTTGATCAAAAGTAAGTGGTCTTGTAAGTTTTTTGTGGTTAAGCAAAAGCAAGGAAGTCTTTTGTGGTGGTAGAGAAAAAGCAAGTGTAGTAGCTATTTGGGAAATAGTGGAAATACTCACAAGAAAGTGGGGAGAGGAGTTAGCCAAGGATTGGGTGAACCTCTATAATTCTACAGACTACTGTGTTATTTACTTGCTTTCCATATTATTATCCTACTTGTTATTACTTGCTTTTGTTTTTCAAACTAAGAGAAGGTTCGTTTCTCCAACCTTCTCAAAACTGTTTTAAACTAGCAAATCCTTTCAACAACTCTAAAAGTAATTTAAGGCTTATTCTCTCTTTACACGCTAAAAGCTATTCATAATCATTCATGTTATTTTCAAGTCAAGAGAAGGTTAATTTCATCAACCTTCTCAAGACAGTTTTTGAACTAATACTTGTTCTATCAACCTATCATCTTTGTTTGAAAACTACTTATCTTACATAGTTAATATCTATCGTGCAATCATTGCTAGTCTTCATCTTTCAAGGGTCTATACTTGCTTATAAATCACCTGCTGGTTTTCAAACTAAGAGAATGTTATATCATTCAACCTTCTCCATTTAGTTTCAACTAAAGCAAATTCGTTTTAAACCTAAAACCAAGTTAAAACCAACAAATCTCTTATATAGATTTATTACTATTCACCACTTTTCACTAAAGAAGGTTTGTCTCTAAGTGACGAAATTTTTATCACTAACCTTCTCATATCCAAGTTCATCTTGAGAAATACTTTAAGAAGTTTTTCAGGTATCCAGTTTTAAAAGGGAACACAATTCAATCCCCCTTCTTGTGTAATTTAGTCATTTCAGGGTGACCTTCTGGGAAGTTTCCTTGAAAGCATGCTAGTGAGGACAACACATGCTGAAAAGATACGTGTTGGTTTGTGAGGGGCAGTCAACAGTTCTGGAAGCAGTTTGGGATGTTACAAATGGTATCAGAGCAGCAGACCTCTCTTAGTACGGTGTGGTTGGGGGGCGAACTAAGCGGAAGCTGGTGGGCATGTGACATCCGTGGCTGACGAGGGCAGGGAGTGATCGATGATGCCCAAAAATGTGGGCAAAGAGTGGCGCCTGGCAGCTTCAATGCGAAGCGGCGCGTGAATGAAACAAACATGCACCGGAATGAGAGGGATCCTGAGGCTGTGCAGGTATGGGACTGTACAGTTGAAGGAAGACTTAAAAGAATTAATTTGGACTACCAATACCAACAAGATGCATCTTCTTTTCGGGAGCCCTTCCCATAAAAACTCCATAGTTAAGCGTACTTGACTTGAAGTTGTAGTGGGATGAGTGACCTTTTGAGAAGTTTCCTAGAAAGCATGCAAGTGAGGACAGCACATGCTGAAAAGACACGTGTTGGTTTGTGTGGGCAGTCAACAGTTCTGGAAGAAATCTGGGATGTTACACAACCTATATAATATTGGGGTGGTTTGGCTCAGATTTTATAAGAAAAAACATGAAATCCAAACCAACCGGAACCAATTAAATATGATTAGTTCGGGCAACAGGTTTAGTCAAAATCCATCCAAACCAACTCGTGAACACTCCTAGTTGTACTTGAGACCAAGTTGTGGAAACTTGGTTCTTCACTTAAGATACCCATTCTACGTGTAGTGCTTTGATTCCAGGGACTTATGCTTGAGGCAAAGTTGATCAAACTTGGTTCTTTGCTTGAGGTATCCGTTCTGAGTACTGCTCGGGTACTAGGGACTTGGACTTCAGACAAAGCTATCCAAGTTGGCATCCTATAGTGTTGGCATCTCACGTCCACATAGGCTTTTAAATTAATAATAATTATTTTTAATTATTTTTTAAAAAAATTGAGATGGATATCATCTTCAAGCCCAGAAATTAAATGATGAGAGAGCAATAACGATGGATAAACGAGTTTGTTGAGGGAGTTGTGGTAGAATGGATCTAATGCCTAAAAGAATCAATAAGCTTCACGGTGGAAGTAGATGAGTAAAAGAAGCTTTTTAGTTTTGGGTTGGTTTGGATCACTCGGTTGAACGGGTGGACATGGACCCATGTACACCCCAATTTAGTTGGACATCCTCAACGAAATAGATTACAAACAAAGCCCAGCTGCAATTAGACTCAGGGCCTTTTTTATGTAACCCCACCATTTTCCCATATACCCCACGTACCCAGCGAAAAGACCAAAATACCGTTCACAAAATTTAAAAAAACACCAACATATCCCCTGTTCAAAAATAAATAAATAAAAAATTGGAAATCGGATATAGGTAAATCCGAATATCCCCTAATAATTTTAAAAAATTAAAATCGGATTTATCTAAGGTGGGGGTACATCCGATTTTAAAAATAACAAAATCGGATGTACCCCCACCCATAGGTAAATCTGATTTTGTAGCCCAAATAATAAATAAATAAATTATTTAAAAAATTAAAATTATATTTTTTATAGAAAAATAAATTAGATATGAATAATATGAATATCGGCCGTTTTTTGGTTCTGTTTAGGGTGTAGTTTGTTAACACGTGACGATGTTATACGTCGAGCGAATAATTTAGGCTAAAAAATCGGTTTTCCGGCAACCTACTCCGATTGTAACGAAACCACAGCCAAATCCGAAAAAAATCAAGGATCAACACTCCCGTAGAAGGGACTTCTTGCAGCAAGACTGGGGGGCTTAAAATCCCAAATTCCATCGTTTATTATTTTTTATTAATTTTTTTAATTTTTCATAGGCTCCAAAAAATCTAAAAAAATTTGCATAGCCTTATTTTGGTTTTATTAGATTTTTAGTGGTGTTTTTATAATTTTTTGATTAGTTTTGACTCTTTAACGAATTTTTAGTAGCGTTTTTATAACCCTTTTTAAAAATGTACAAACCGTATATACCTATGGGCGGGGATATATACGATTTGTAAAATACAAATCGTATATACCTCAGCCATATGTATATACGACTTGTTATTTTAAATCTAATCGTATATAATGAAATTTACGTATCTACGATTTCAAATTGTCAAAGTCAGATATATATATATATATATATATACATATATATATATATATATATACGATTTTGGTTTAGGGGTATTTTTGTCAAAAAAGTCTTGTGGAGGTATATGGGAAGATGGTGGGGGTAAAAAAAAACCCTTAGATTCAAGGGTCAACAAGAAGACATACCAGAGTAGTTAACAAAATCAACCCATTAATCCAACAAAAGAAAAATAGAAACCAAAAAGAAAGAAAAAAACACAGAGAGAATCAAATAGTACACGGATCAAACCCTCCTTTGACCAGGGATAACACAGAGAGAATCAAGTATGTGAGGAATTGAAAGATGGATTTAAAGAAATAACAAAAAATATTGTCAGAGTGGCTCGCCACACACCGGCGACCTGGTGATAATCAAAGATACACAAGAAATAGAATGATAGATCTTCCCCCTCTAAACCGGGTTGACAGGGCCATCCGCAACCTCCGCAGGCTCAGGATTAGCAACACCAGGGTCGGCAGCAGGGGCACCCGCCAGGCAGAGGCGAAAATTCTCCCATGAAGCGGCGGCCAATTGCATTCCATTTTGGCCGCGATCTCTGTCAAAAATGGCAATGTCCCGTTGAGGATGAGATGCCTGAATGTGTCGGCCCAAGGGTTTGCTTCGGTGGAAGACACGGGACTGCTCCGCCAAGGTCTGCTCCAGTCGTCCGGCGGCCACCCCATGGCGGGCACGCAGAACCTCGAGATCATGTTGAAGCTGCGTCAGTGAGGAGTGTGTTGTGCTCGGCCTGCAGAGTGTTTAGGCCATCTAGTGCCTCCTGAGCAGTATCTTGGATGGCGCTGGCCGCCAAATAGGCTTGAGAAATTGCTGGGAGACGATAAGCTATGTCCTTAAGGGCTCTCCGTTGTCGTTCCGGCAGGCCTTCTTGGGAGGTCAGCCTGAAGATCAGGGATCGGAGGTCCATAAGTTAAGAGGCGTCGATGGGGATGCCGCCACGAAGAGCCGTCTCCAACCTTTGTGATTCCTCGGAAGTAAGAGGGTGAACCCGAAGTTGGCATCGAGCAGCTAAATGTTGAGCCACCTCAGCGTCCACCACCGGTTGGGGACCTAATTGGGGGTTGGAAGAAAGGAGTGGGGATGGATCTGGGAGAGGGGGATCCACGACCAAGGGAGCGACCACCTGTAGTGATATAGGGAAACAGCGGTAAGACAAACCCTAATAGCCTGCGAAATGCAAGGAGGAGACCACGAAAGATACCTTAGGATTCTTGGAAGAGCGAAGAGTGGCGACTGCCACCACAGCACCTCTTTTCGCCACTGATTCCGAAGGGGCCTTCATCGTCTGACACTTAGGGGGCCGCCGAAATGTTATGGGGTCGTCGTCGTCGTCCTCGATGACAGGCGCTACATAGGCACATGAGATGATGAGAGGAGAAAAGCAAGGGAGAAGACAAATATATCAGGAAAAAGGAGGCATACCTGGGTTTGGCTGAGATCTTGTGGGAGGACGCCTAGCCACCTGCTTTGGCAAAGTTATCGGGACTGGCAGAGACAGGGGCGGTACCGGAGCTGGCGCCACTGGCTAACACTGGCTAAGTCGAAATCCTATGGGGGCGGCCCAGGTATTGGGATAACAGCTCGTCAGTCATTTGAGGGAAGACTAAACCCTTGACTCCGTGCCACCAATTAGTGAAGGCACTGGTCACGCCTGGGCACGTGGCATAGTGCGCCCACACAAGTTCAGCAATCCACTACTGCTTAACGGCAACCATCTCGCATACCCGAGCATCGATCAGCCCTTCACAGCACAGGGGGGTCCCTCAAAGACGAATACGGCAGGGGAATGTGTTGCACGAAGCCGAACTGCCTACAGACGAAGTTGGGGAAATAATACTCCGAGGAGGAGGTGATGCGCTGGGAGGTCACATACCCAATTGGTAGATCCCGGGCCACCAAGGCGGAATTCCAGCTATATCTGGCGTAGGTGCGAACGGCTGTAAAGTAGGTAGCCGGGGGCTTTGGGGGGACAAATATCCACAGAGGGCCAAACCCTTTGTCCAACACAGGGCACCAGGTCGTAAACGGGGCATCCGCCCGGAGGAGCTCCTTCCCAAAACGAGTAGGAGTCAGCCTGTGACAGGGAGAACCCTAGAGTTTAGGACCCAGGCACACTTGGGAGACGACTCCGGGAACCTCCAACCCTGCGGGGAAAAGGGTGGGAAAGTAGAGGATGACCCACAGTTGCAAAAACCACATGGGACCTCGAACCTGGGTGACTTGGCCGTGCTCCCGAATTTGGTCGAGCACGTTCTGGATGCCACGATAGAGCTCGCCGAGGAAAAAGGGGGCCCAAGCGTAGCGCGTATCACTGGTCATCATAACCGTGAAGGACTGTAAGTCCTGGATAATACCCGCAGAGCCAGTGCCATAGAAGAACTTGCAAAAGAACTATAGGAGAAAGGCAAGATGTTCGTCATCGGAAACTTCCGGAGCATCCTGATCAGTGCATTTTAATGCACTCTTTATAGCTTTCCATTTGATGTTTTTAATTGTTCTTTGTGCCTAATATTTACTTGGTCCTTTGTTTTTTCTCCCAGTCATTAATGTCAACCTTGTGTCCATGTAAAAAAATAGAAATTAAAATTAGATATGATAATCCAAATTGCCTCTCTCCAGGGCCGGCCCAACACTTTTTGAGGCCTAAAGTGAATTCTAAATAGAGGCCTTTTTTAAGTAATAATAATAATAATAATAATAATTTATAAACAAATGATTTTTATATAAAGGTGGTTTTTTAAATTTATAAAAAGATTATTTTGGTCAAAAAAATAATAAGATTATTTTTTATCTAAATTGTCAAAATAATCAAAAAAATTGTACCATAAATAATAGGCAAAATACTTCCTCAGGTCCCTTAACTTATTTATTTGCAACGATTAGGTCCCTTATCTTTTTTTTTATAACGCACAAGTCCCTTAACTTTAAAAAACGTAACGCATAAGTCGCTTTTAACGTTTTTTTGTTAACACCGTTAAAAAAAACTTAAGTGGCTGACATGGCATATCCACCTAAGATTTTAATTAAATATTAGTTTTTTATTCAAAACTGAAAAACCCAAAATACCCCTCTATTACTATTCATCATCTTCATCCTCTTCATCTTCTCAACTTAGATCCTCTTCATATTCTTAATTAAATACCCCTTTAGTGGCACCACATGAATTTCAACCAATCATAGTGTGAGTGTTTGAGAGTCTAAAAAAGAGTGTTGCTAACACTTTTTATGTTTAAGATAGGTGGAAATGCAATTTCTTGAAGCTGGAATAACAAAATTGTATCTGCTGCAAATGGTAAAAACATGAGATAACATGGCATAGACCTAATAACTCAAATGAAATCATCAAAAGGAAAATAAACATAGAAATACCTGAATCAAAATGAAAACAAAATATCAGGGCGGACCCAACCAATTTGGAGCCTCAAAGCAATCTTTCTATTGAGGTCTTTAAATAGGAAGATAAAATAAAAGCGACAAACATTAAAGTGAAAAAGTAATATAGAAATTACAAATAATATAAAAATAGAATATTGTAAATGGGTCGAGTTCGTGTATTCAAGATCATAAACCCATTACCCGAACAAAACCACTTCGGAAATGAACGTGTTGGTCGAGTTCGACCTGAACTCAAATGGGTTGAGTAAAATACGGATTGGGTTGGTTTGGATCACTCGGTTGAACGGGTGGACATGGACCAATTTAGTTGGACTTCGCTCTTGTAACTTGGAACGACATCCTCAACGAAATAGATTACAAACAAAAAAGTCGCAATTAGATTCACGGGTCAACAAGAAGACATACCAGAGTAGTTAACAAAATCATCCCATCAATCCAACAAAAGAAAAATACAAAGCAATAAGAAAGAAAAAAACACAGAGAGAATCACATAGTAAATGGATCAAACCCTCCTTTGACCATCTTCTCAAGTGGCCAAAACAAAGGGTGTGGAAGATCCTCCCATTCAAACCAATCCCAACCTTCTCACTTTTCAGGCTCCATATTCTGAACCACTTGTTCTTCTTCTGCATCCAACACTGCTCTCATGAAGATTGTAACAAAGTGACACTTTTTTGTTTGCTCCAAAAACACGTTGTTGGTCACAGTCAAATACTCCATTTTCCCTAATTCTAATCCAGTTTCTTCTTTCACTTCTCTTGCTGCGCATTCCTCAAAGCTTTCCCCTGAAAACCCCCCAATAAAAAATCAAAAATCAGTAAAATATAATAGGTTTAATATTTATATGTTTTCTCATGAAATAAAAGGTGAGGTTGACTAGAAAATAAAGAGAGTAGAGACCGAATTCGAGGTGGCCGCCGGGAAGAGCGAAGGTAGAGTCCCCTTCTCTTTGTTTCGGTGGTGCAGAGGCCGAACCGGTTCGGTGCTGCGTGCGCCAAACCCACTGAGTTCGGTCAGCCGTGCGCCGAACCAACGTCAGTTCGGATCACCCAAGTCTGAACCGTATTGAGTCCTTACTGTTAGTTTTTTGCAGGTATGGCCCCATGCATGACCACCATTGAACGAGATGCTGGGAGTATTTTTATCCCAGACAACATTCGCAGCCAAGGGTTGCCTAAAGATTTATTTTTTTCTTGGATGTTGGCGTTATGATTACAGGTGTCAACAACATGCGCGATGGCAACATCGTTACTGATACGCATCGCATACGCTAGGCGTATGGGGGTGCTCAGCGTGTGAGAGCCAAAGTGACATACATTAGAGACTGGCGCTTCAATGTCGCCAGCTAGTTGAGGCCTTTACCCTCTGATGAGAGTGACTCAAGTGACTCCACTGATCCTGATTACCGGGCTTTTTTGGCCGGCTACGATGGGAGTGACGACGTCAGTGATACGGCGGGTACAGTTGGATCCGCCTCTGTTGTGACTCAATTGTAGTTTTTTAATTATGTTTAACATCTAATTGTAATCGTATTGATGAATAAAAATTGAGTAATGAATAAAAATTGAGTGCTATTTAAATTTCTCGACAATTTTATTATTTAAAATGTGTAACCGTACATAAAACTAGAAATACTTGAAAAAATACTCGAAATACACGATAAAAAAACAACATAAGTAAAATAAACGACACTACTACTGATTTTTGGGGAGCGTGCTCTCCATAATATAAATTATCTCTTTTGGAGTGCGCATAGTTTCGACAAACAGCTCAATGATTTGACGTCCCAAAGGAACATTACGATGATGCTCCAACATTGCGCGAACATCGTCGTCGCTGCGGATATCCATAGCTTCATAGCGGAGAGTGTTTGTGGATTTATGGGTTGGGCACAACTGCCATTCCATTAAATCTTCCATTTTAGCTGGTGGGTTTAGGGTGTTTATGAAGAAGCAAAGAAGATGAATCAAAAATGGGTTGTGTGAATATCAGTGAAGAGTGAGGGCCTATTTATAATAGGTGTGATCAAGCGTGAGCCGATTTAAAACGATCGGAACCGTTAAAATTATAACAGTTGGGTCTAATTTCCAATTTGAATATAAACCGTTGTTGTGACCCAAAACTTTCATTCCTTGTTGTGTTGGTTTTGTGGCTTAGCCCAATTTATATAAACCAGTTCAGTTGATAATAAAAAAAAGTCTCAATTAGATTCAAGGGTCAACAAGAAGACATACCAGTACTTAACAAAATCATCCCATTAATCCAACAAAAGAAAAATACAAACCAAAAAGAAAGAAAAAAACACAGAGAGAATCACATAGTAAATGGATCAAACCCTCCTTTGACCATCTTCTCAAGTGGCCAAAACAAAGGGTGTGGAAGATCCTCCCATTCAAACCAATCCCAACCTTCACACTTTTCAGGTTCCATATTCTGAACCACTTGTTCTTCTTCTGCATCCAACACTGCTCTCATGAAGATTGTAACAAAGTGACACTTTTTGGGTTGCTCCAAAAACACGTTGTTGGTCACAGTCAAATACTCCATTTTCCCTAACTCTAATCCAGTTTCTTCTTTCACTTCCCTCGCTGCACATTCCTCAAAGCTTTCCCCTGAAAACCCCCAATAAAAATTCAAATATCAGTAAAATATAATAGTTTTAATATTTATATGTTTTCTCATGAAATAAAAGGTGAGGTTGACGGATAAAATAAAAAGAGTAGAGACCGAATTCGAGGTGGCCGCCGGGAAGAGCGAAGGTTGAGTTTCCAACGGAGGAGCGACGGCGACCGAGGAGGACCGATTTGCCCTTCAATATAAACACGACAACAGCTACTCTGGGTACCGGCGGCGACGTTAACGGGTCTCCGTTGTTGCTCTGCATCTTAGTTCTTTTTGAGGGTGTTCCTCTCGTACGGTATTGCACCAATGGATTTTGGTTTTATTGCTTTTCTTTTGGGTCTTTTCTCGGAAACTGAGTGTGCTTTGCCTCCAAGCAACTAAATTATTTTTTTAATGTAAAGTAAAAAAAGATGTTTTAATTTTGGAAATGACTCCCTAGCTTAGAAGAGACTCACGTTTGATAAAAAATAAGACCAAATATCTCCTAGAGTCCCTTATTTTCAATTAACAAATAGGTTTTCTAAGTTTTTTTTAATGAAAAGATTTCTTATGTTTAAAAATGTTGCACTATTGTCCTTTTCAACGAGTAGGTTCTAAAGTTGCTCAAATTAGCCACTCACAGGCTCAGCTTTCTTTGCAACCAACTTTAGTTTTGGTGTCATCGTAAGCGGAACTTTAAATAAGAATGAAACAAAAATATTGTTTGATGTTCTCAAGAGATATCCTAAAACCATAGAGTATACGATTGATGATATTAAAGGAATTAATCCCTAGGGACGGAGCCAGACCCGCAAGTTTTATGGGGCAGATTTTTTTTATAAGCAAGGGTGGGTAACCATGTCATTCTAATAAACAATTTTTTTAATAAATTTAATTTTTCTTTATCCTAATTCTTAAATGACAAACTTGATCTTTGCAAAGACTAAACTTTTGTCTAAAAAAATTTGCAACAGCTAAAACAATTTTTTTTATTTAAATAAGCAATACTTTCATTGAAGGGAGCACAAGGGGTGCCCAACCCTTACAATGGGAATAAAGGAAATGGGGAGGGCCTCCTCAAAACCTCCCTAAGCCAAAACCCAATGGGAAAAAGACTCAGGGAGGAAAAAGAGTACCTCGTACCACCTGCACTACAGTGAGCATAAGCAACCTAACTCACTGTTTCTCCCCCTAAAGACTACAAATTGTTTAAGCATTGTAGTGGATTAGACCACCACATTGAAATGGAAAAGGAGGAATTACAATTCAATCTATAAATACACCAACACCAAGAAAGACTTTTAATACGATTCACCACCATCTCGATATTAGGCTCCTCATTATTGAAAATAGCTCCATTCCTCGCCAGCCATATGCTCCAACAAGTAGTTAACCAAATCACGTGCTTCGTGCGTTTTGCTTTCTTCCCCTTACACAAGCAGCAACACTGGTGGACAAGACCAACAACATCCAGAGAGAAATCAAGAGCAACACCAATCCAAGATGTAACACACTTCCAAATCGAATTCGCGAACCCGCAATGGAGGAACAGATGATTCACGGACTCACGCTAAACGTGACAGAATGAGCAACGAGCATCGTCTTCCAAGTGGAGAACATTCCCGCGCAATAGTTGCTCGCGCAACGGCAATGTATCCAACAACAACCGCCAGCCAAAAAACCAACACTTTCGAAGGCACTGTTGATTTCCATAAACCAGCAAAAAAATTCTGCTGCACCGAGACATTAGAGAATAAATCACCACGGACCAGCTGAATATAAAAGGTTTTAACCGAATAATTCTTCGATTTATCGAGCGGCCAAATCCAAGAATCCATCTTCATTCTCGTTGGAGCCACGGGCTGGAGAATATCTCGCAGAATATCTGCCTTAGTTGTTCGGACAGCATCATTACCGAGATGCCAAGGTTCCAACCAACGCCAAGAATCATTATGCCAGACATCGGATTCAGCCACCGTTAAATTCTGCTGTCCAACACCATTATACAGGAGAGGAAAGACCTTAAACAAAGGGTCAATCCCAAGCCATTGGTCTTTCCAGAAATTAATTGAAGCACCATCACCCAAACCTCTTCTAACACACCAAACAAACCTTCTTTGTTCCTCTGCATTAACATCCAAGTTCACCAAGTCCCTCCACCAAATGGATCCCGAGTCCCTACGACGATTACCATCCACCAAATCCTGAACTAATGAAGAGGCCAAATCTCCGTACCTACAAGATAACATACGACTCCAACTTACACAGGGATCCGATAAAGCTCTCCATTTCCACTTAGACAAACAAAGCTATATTAAATAATTCCAGGTTTTTGATCCCGAGACCTCTCTCTTCCTTTGGTTTACAAATACTATCCCAAGCCACCCAACACATTCCCCTCTCCCCCTCTTTGATACCCCAAAGAAAATCCCTTTGGATTTTAACCATCTTTTTTATTACTACCTTCGGAGCTTTATTGAAAGAAAACATATATAGCGGCATGCTATTAAGAACGGAGTTTATAAGAGTTACCCGGCCTCCAATGGATAGAAATCGACCATTCCACAAAGACAACCGCTTTGTAACTGCTCCTAAGACATAGCTCCAAGTTGCTTCCCTCCTCGGATTAGCGCCAATTGGGATTCCCAGAAACTTGAAGGGGATAGATTACGTTCTACAAAATAGGAAAGTGCTAGCTCTCTCCAAAAACCCATCCGGATTGTGGATACCTATAAGCTTGCTCTTGTGAAAATTTACCTTCAAACCGGAAACAAGCTCAAAGGATCTCAAAATAGACTTGATACTCCAAAGATTTGCCCAAGAAGCTTTGCCCACAAACATTGTGTCATCCGCAAATTGAAGAATAGAAAAGTTCAAATCCTCATTGAAAGAAAAACCTTGATAATCACCAATATCCACCGCCTTCATCATCATCACCGACAAGGCCTCTGCCACTATAAGAAAGAGGAAAGGCGACAAAGGGTCCCCTTGTCGCAGACCATGCTGAACTTTGAAATCTTGAGTTGGGCTACCATTCACTAGAACCGACATGGAGCTAGTACACACACAAGACTTAATCCAAGCAATTCAACGTTGGGGGAAACCCAATCTAGTCAACATGTAAAACAAGAAATTCCAAGAGATGGAATCATAAGCTTTTTCAAAGTCCACCTTGAACAACATACATTCTTCCTTGCTTCTTTTGGCATAATCAACCAACTCGTTCGCCACCACAACACCGTCAAGAATTTGTCGCCCCCCTATAAATGCTGATTGATGATGAGAAATAATACTTGGCATAACTTTCTTGAGCCGAGAAGCTAAGACCTTGGCCAATATTTTGTATATGCACCCAATCAAGCATATAGGCCTAAACTCCCCCAAACCTTGCGGATTATCGTTCTTAGGAACCAAGGCGATGAATGAAGCCGAGATAGCTTTGGGGAGGAAAGCATTCGCGAAAAACTCATTGAAAAAACCTACCACATCCTCTTCATGAAACTCCAACCAGACTTAATGAAGTTGAGATTGAACCCATCCGGACCCGGATTTTTATCCCCATCACACTCCCAGACACCCATCCTTATTTCTTCCTCAGTAAAAGGTTGAATCAAAGATTCCGCTTGAGATGAAGTCAAACGCTTGAATTGAAGACTGCCCAAAAGTGGCCTATTATGATTTGCCTCAGAGAAGCACTTCTCAAAATGTTGTTTTACAAAAGATTTCACCGCATCCACCTCCTCCACCTGCTCCCCGTTATCTTTAAGAATAACCACACCACACCGTCTTCTTCTATACCTCATTAGAGAGTGGAAGTATTTTGAATTCATATCCCCCTCCTTTATCCACCTTGCTCTAGACTTTTGAGCCAAGAAAGATTCCTTCGCACGAATTTCCTTCCAAAGCGAGGCAGAAACTTTTCTTCTGTTTGCCACGACGTCACTATCCCACCCTTCACACAACATATCGTCCAACGAATTCATATCCCGAACTAGAGTATCAATGTTCAAGTCGACTTTACCAAAAACCTCTTTATTCCAACTCCGAATGCTTCCTTTGAGAGACTTCAACATTTCTTTTAAAACAAAAGCCTTATGACCTGTATTGCTAAAACCATTCCAACAAGATTGAACAAAAGGTAAAAAGTCATCATGACTCAACCATGTGTTGAAGAAACGAAACGGCTTCGGGCCCTAATCATTCGATGACCGAAGAAGCCAAATAGGTGAATGATCGGAGATGTCCCGATTGCCAATCCACTGACCTGTGATCCCCCAATCAACCAAAAGACCCTCTGAAATCAAAAACCTGTCTAACCTGCTCATAGAGATTCCATTTGAGCAAAACCAAGAGAATTTCTTCCCCGACACCCGAACATCAACAAGATCCATGTCTACAATGAAGCTGTTAAAATCATCTAACCCAACTTGAGAGGTACTCCCACTTCTGCCCCTTCTTTCAGAACTGCTAGAAACAGCATTAAAATCGCCTACAATACACCACACTCCAGCCCCTAGACTTTGTTTAACCGCTAGCAACTCAGCCCACACCCTTCGTCTCGCACCCGCAGAGCACGGTGCATAAATGTTTACCACATGAACAACTTTATTACGAACAACCGCACTAATGCCAAGAAAACCAAGACTAGAAAAATGAGACGTCACCAAACAGGCCCCTTCAAGCCAAGAACATAGAATCCCTCCCGAAGAACCACTTGAGGGTTGATGAAGCCATTGGAAGGATCGGTTCCCCCCATAACATTCCATCCTCTCCCTCTACCATCACCTCCCTTTTCGTCTCCTGAATGCAAACAAAATTGAAAGAACCTGAATTTATAACAGAAACCAATTGGCGACGCTTCCCGCGGTCACCCCCACCCTCTACTATTTAAAGATAAGATATTCATGGATTTCGGTTGTTATGCACCCTCTTACTACTCTCTGCTTCGTCTCTTCTTTCCCCGTTTTCAATCAACTCAATATAATGATTATCCGGTAAGTTACCTTCAACCCCTAAGCGCTTGGCATTTTCCCAGACTTTTCTTGCTACCCCCTTACTCTGGAGGGCCCAGAACTTATTGTTGCACAAACCAATGTCTCCACTCGAAATTGAACCCCCACATAAAACTGTGCCAGCTGAAAACAAAGATGAATCATGCTTACTTACTTGATGGGACGGTTGCGGTTCAACAGCTGCCTGGTTAGACTCACCCGAGACTTCGGCAAGCTCTCGGGTAGCTTTCTTCAGTTTACCGGACGACGGTTTCCTTTTGACTCCTACTCGTAACAATTTTCTCTGCTTTCTTTTCGGTAAGGCATGACCTGGATTTGGAGAAATAAGCACATTTGAAATTGAAGGGAGATCTAGAGATTGACAACCTGTGAGATGTTTCGATGGGCAAGATTGGGGAACCACTTCTTGAGACTTAACTACACGTGATCCTCCCACGGCAGTACCGACCAGCTTGTTAGTGATAGATGGATTTGTTTCCTGCACAAAACTACCAACAGAAACAATAGGGGAGCATCCATTGGACGGACTAACTCCATTGGACATTCTTAGAACTTCGTCGTTGGAGACTCTTAATGCTTCAGTCAAAACGTTAACCATTATGTTCGGGTCAACCTTCCCGGAATTTCGCACGGCATTAAGCAACGCATTCAATTCCAATTCCCCTAGCTCTTCCTCACCATGAACGTCTCCGGTGCCTGCGTACATATGATCTGAATAATCATCACCTAAACTTGAGTCAACGTCATCCCCCTCGTCATAATTTTGTGCCTTGTTACGCCATTCAACCGGACCTCCCCAATCCTCCACAACTTTGATAGAGAAAGAAACATTGTTAATAACCACGTGAATCTCCATATTCACCGTTCCCGGCACCTGAGTACAAACCATAATCCGTGTGACATCATAGGATCTCTTCTTCTCAGTGTTAAGGTCAGCACAAACAAACTCACCAACATGCGCAGCCAACTTGGAAAAAAATAGCGAGTTCCAAGCGTGCACCGGAATGCCATAACACCTTAGCCAACTAGTCCTCTCTGGGTCAACATTCGTTGGCTTCCATGGCCGAATCCATTTGAACCATTGATAAAGCCATACACGAGCATCATCAATGTACTCAAAAAAATTCCCATCTTCTATGTCTCCTTCCAATAGAACCAAGTTGGAACCCATAGGAGTAGCTTTGATTGCAAACACACCCTGCTGAGATAATTCATCCTGTATGAAATAAGATTTCCCTGGAGTAATGACTTCTCCTACCATCGCTAAAGCTAGAAGAGGGTCTGGTTCCATGTTGCATATCCATGCTCCATCCTTATTTCTCCCCTTGGCGTCGGATGCCCCAACGTCGTTTGGCGGTGACTTCTTCACCCAAACTTGCTTGATGGGCTTCGGGTGCCTAGCTGCCGGCTGATGATTAAAACGATCCTTCGGCACCTCCCTTTTGAATCTAGGAAGGTTTACATGAATCTTCTCCCCCTCTATGAATATGTTATCAAGTAAGGTAGCAAGATGGTCCGGGTCTTTAACATCGAGAAAGCGAACAAAATCAAATCTCCTACCTTGCGCATTCCTTCGAGCCGGGATAACCACCTCATGGACTCTTCCTTGCCTATCAAATAGATGAAGCAAATCCCTAGCACGCCAACTCTCCGGAAAAGAGGAAACATAGAGCGATATGACCTCCCCCCGGTATTCTTCCTAGAGCCAAGAGCAACATCAATAGATCTAAAACCTCCACGACCCCCTCCCTTCCTCTCTTGAATGCTTCTAACCCGATGCCACCCATCCTTGTCCGCCGGGGCGAATCTGCCACCCCCTTGTCATACTGAAACTTCAGCACGCACACAGTCACTAGATTGTAGATGCAGAGCTAAGAGTTCGATCACCGATACAGTCGAAGAAACCTTGCCTTTTCTCGGATTCAACAGGGAGTTTGAGAGGTGTTTAACAACTACTCAGTATAATATTTTACACTCGATCGGTATTTCAAAATGTTTTCACCTTAATAATCGAAGATGAATAAGCACAACTCAGGAACTTCACAATACAATTCAAGAGTGGTTTTTCATTTTTGTTTTGTAAAAGCAGTGTAATAGTTAATATTTAATAATTTTGTAAATACTACACTAAACAATCAATTGTTTTAGCTGTTGGAGTTATAGAGGTTCACCCAATATAGGCTACGTCCTCTCCTCACATCCAAGTGAGTATTATCCTGCATAATTGGTATTTTTAAGAAAGAAAAGTATCCTTTCTTGCTCCCGCTGGGACCGGAATACTGTAGGTAATCAAACAACCCACACGCACCACGCCTGAAGAGAGAGAACAGAGCAAGAATTTTGGTTTTGAGAATTTTTACAAACAGTTGGTGTGCAAACTGAAATTCAGTTTAGGCAAAATTACAAACACTTGGTGTGCTTCCAACACAGAGAAAGACCAAGGAAGAATGTGTAAGATTGAGTATAGGATTGCAAATCACTCTCCTCAAATCGTGATTCTCCTTTCAGATGCAAAGGCTCAAAACAATTCCTGAAATCGCCAACATGAAACCCGTAATTGCGATATCCATCTCCGGTTGTAGTATTGATGATTAGATGTTGCAATTTTTGAGTTCAATACGTTGTGACGATTTATTTTTCCATCGGGGTTAATTAGTTCACCCAGTTGTAGCAATTGATTGCCTTCGGCAATTTCTGCGGGAGCAAGAAAGGATACTTTTCTTTCTTAAAAATACCAATTATGCAGGATAATACTCACTTGGATGTGAGGAGAGGACGTAGCCTATATTGGGTGAACCTCTATAACTCCAACAGCTAAAACAATTGATTGTTTAGTGTAGTATTTACAAAATTATTAAATATTAACTATTACACTGCTTTTACAAAACAAAAATGAAAAACCACTCTTGAATTGTATTGTGAAGTTCCTGAGTTGTGCTTATTCATCTTCGATTATTAAGGTGAAAACATTTTGAAATACCGATCGAGTGTAAAATATTATACTGAGTAGTTGAGTACAATGTGCCATTTTATTTTTTGGTACATTATGCCATTGTTTTCTTACAAAGATAAATATAAATATATATTGTGTCAAAAAAAAAATATAAATATATATGAATTGTGAGACGGGAAATTGGAATCGAGGGATTACTCCGGTAAAATCCAGTATCTAAAGTAAGAACTCCAATGATTTAGAATGGAATTCAAAACATTAGAGAAAGTGTAGAGAGAACTAAAGAGTTTTTTAGAGAGAATATAATATTTGTGAAATGTTTGATTGATTATCAAATGAGGCAATAGGCCAAGCTAAATACAACCATCAAGAGCAAAATAGTAAATGACATAAAATAAAATAAACTCATAAAACTAATTATTATATTCCTGTTACAATACTTCCCCTTTCAAACATCCTTGTCCTCAAGGATGAATATTTCCAAGTGCGATGCTTAAGAGGTAAAATCTTCCACTTGAGTATTCTTGGAGGAACACGAATGCGACCCCGATCAATCATTTTTCTGTGAAAAACAGCCACCACAGCACAATTCTGACATTCAAATGTAATCACGAGGAGGAAATCAGCTTCATGAATTTGGAGTTGAAATAATTCATTTTCCTGTTGTTGTATGGTGAAAGGCTTTTCAAAATCATACGCATATATAGCCACTCCTTCTCTTATCAGTTTATAATAATCAATCCAAAGTCGCCAATAACTAACAATCTTTCCTTCTAACACTACTAGAATAGCCATAATAGGATT
Organism: Astragalus glycyphyllos; assembly: GCA_963573325.1. Lineage (NCBI taxonomy): Eukaryota > Viridiplantae > Streptophyta > Magnoliopsida > Fabales > Fabaceae > Astragalus > Astragalus glycyphyllos. The sequence goes on along the minus strand of OY754314.1, from coordinate 18,185,411 downwards.
GTTTAACACTTGGGTCCTTCCATGACCATCCAAGCCATCCCTTACCAGAGTTTCTCTAAGCCATGCTGAACCAAGTGGCTTCCTTGTGCATTTAAAAGGCATATATTCTTTTGTAGTCTCTCAAACAAGTTTGACCAACAAGTTTGTACCAGTAATTACGTTCCCATCAGATTCACCCATTAACATGGTGCTGTTGCAAATAAAGTGATACCAGTTGTAACCAGTTATGGATTCAAGGGAGCTCCAATGCAATATCTCATCATGAGGCCAATTGATAACTGCAGCCAACTCAGGTCCTATTTGTTTAACAAAATATTCAAAGCTAATTAAAGAGCCATGAACCAAAATGGTACAACCATCAACTATAATGTCTTCACCAAGCATAGCAGTAATCTTCCAAGCTTTGCAGGAGATTTCCTCAAACTTGTCACCATACATTGCTGTCAAAGAGATAAAGGTTGTTTCCCTAGACTTCTCATGATCAACATTCCTTAACCACATGCAATTTAAATGATCATTTTCCCACTTGCAAACAAACACTATCAATTCTAGTTTAACTTCAATAGAGATAAATTTAAACAAGCAGCATATAACCTCATCAGTAAAATTTGGACATAGTCATCAATCAATGCATTCCAGGTCATTGTATAAGCGTGTGGCATCATGTTAAATGACATACTAACATCAAAAGCGCTTCAACAATTTGAATACCTCGCAATCAGAATCTTCGCGCTATTGATGAAGTCTTCCCAACATGCCACATAATTTGAAGAATTAAGAGGTGCGAGCATCCATAAACTGTTATACTGAACCTCAACTTTTGAAGTTATTCGAGGACAAACAACAAGAAAAATTCCAACTTCCTTAACATTTAAAGACTCATCATTAGATAACAAGCCCATCTTAATGGCTTCTTCATGATATTGTTTCCATAAACTCACGTCCCAACACATTGAATAAGTCTTGGGACAAGTAGCGGCCTTGAGAAAAGTAGCCATTGTGAAACCAATCAGCATTATCCTTTTTTTCTTCATCACACAGAACAATTCAAAGACCTCCCAGCCATTGCCTTGAGCCACAACACCTTGAATTGATGCAATCCATGAGGTAACATTTTGTTCAGGCATATCATCAAGCATGTGGGAGTTGTTCAATATTGATAGGGATTTGGACTTGACGTAAGCAATAGAGTTGGGTGATCTCCCACCCGAAAGATCAATATTAACAATAAGAGAAACTACAACATCACCAACAATTGAAGTGAAAAGCACAGGGCCAACAGTTTTACTACCACCATTAGTGGAAAACACACAATTGATGAGAGGAGTTAGCAACTTATCAAACACCTGGAATGCATAAATGGAGTAGCCATATTTTAAACAAAACTTGAATAGATAATGTGATAGAGATAGGTTGAGAGGTGATATCGGAGCAGTGATTAAATCTGTTGGTTTCAGTGGTGGGTCGAACCATGGTGATGGCGATGCTGGCGCCATGGTCTGAACAATCATAAGTCTCCTTGGAATTCTATCAAACACTTGGAAGGCAACTAGCATTGATGTAAAGGGAACAATACTTGTGCATTGTATTGTTGATAATTGTTCTGCAGTGATAAGCGACAGAAACCGATTATGTGACGGTGTGGAAGCAACTATCCTATCCGGCGGTTCCGGTGGCGGCAGTAATTGTGGAGAGTGATTAACAGAGCGGTCTGAACGACTAGGAACCTTGAAGCAAGGAAGATGAGTGAGCGAACAAGCAGGTACCTAAACAACCATTTGACCCGTTTCCACCACATCGCGAACTGGATCAGCAACGGGATCGTCTTTCAGTGTTTCACGGTGGTCACGCAACGAGGCTTCAATCGGAGCAACGATTGAGCCTTCGACGCAAAAACACAGATCAGGCTTTTGAGCTTCATTTTTATTTTCCTTTTGAGCTCCATCTTCATCCGACTGAGGTGAATAGTGACGTTCCGGTGGGGAGGATTCAACCTTATTCACGCTGGTGTTGAACGTTGCGATTCTGGGGTGAGGCTCGCGATTCAGAGAGCTTTGAGGTTGTGGATTTCGCATGATTAGAGAATTCGGCCTTGTTGCTGCAGAGTAGACCTCACATTCTTCAATTTCAGGTTCGGTCTCTTCTTCCTTATCTATCACCATGTAGCGAATAGCCTTATGGTGCTGCTTCGAAACTTAACACTCTCAAAATTCTTTTCGGAGCAGCACCAGGTCGATGCTTTGATACCAATTGAGACGGGAAATTAGATTCTAGGGTTTACTCCAGTAAAATTCAGTTTCTAAAGCAGGAACTCCAATGATTTAGAATGAAATTCGGTACATTAGAGAAAGTACTGTAGAGAGAACTAAAGAGTTTTTTAGAGTGAAGATAATAATTGTGAAATGTTTGATTGATTATCAAATGAGGCACTAAGCCAAGCTAAATACAATCATCAAGAGTAAAAGACTAAATGACATAAAATAAAATAAACTCATGAAACTAATTATTATATTCCTGTTACAAATTGGCTTAACAAATATTATATTACTATTATTATGAAAATGAATTATGTTAAGATAGGGAGGGCTCAAGCCCCTGCAAGCTTCAATGTCCTTATGTCCTGTTAATCCCTCAATTTGCATGCATAAAATACTACTTGAAGAGGACTATAAACCCTGTGTTGGACCCACATCATTACAATTATTGGAAATTACAGCAGTGCCATATACCCAATTGTAATTTCCGTAAAGAATTGTATAAACCCTCTTCCGGAAATTACAATTCTTTACGGCAAAAGAGTTTCATTCTGAATCATATACCCAATTCTTTACTACACCTGCATGCTTTCTTTTTCTATTTCCCTTAAGTTCTCTCCTTCTACTAGTTTTTTATACTGATGTTTCGGTTATGACTCATTCTTTGATGGGGAGCAACGTTCTCCAGGGGGACTTCTGAACTGTGTTTTTTTTTATTTTTTCAATAATTATATATTAAAATGATAAAAATTAAATTAATTAAAACAATTGTATTTAGATAATTAATATTTGTAATCCAAATTTCCTAATTAAATTGAAGGGTCAGAAAAAATATTACAACACAATAATTTATTTAAAAGACCAACCGAAAATTACAATTGTTATTTAAAAGAGTAATCCGAAATATTACAACACATCAATTGCGGTTAGGACAGTTGTTTCTGTTGTGACCCTCATTTCTACAAATTCCGTATCTTCTGGTGCGTGTACCCCTTTCTCTTTGATCCATCTCTGTACGAATATGGATAGACTGTGGACGACCCTTTTTATCTCTCCGTTTAGTTGGATCATGCTGTAGTTCTAAAGTATTGAAATAAGGCCATGACGTCTCAGTTGGCAAGTGTGGGAACTCGGCAATGTAAGTATTGAAAACATTCTCCATTGTGTACGGTGGATCCACGAATTGCATGTGGTCGTTATTGCATTTTGAGTATGCTGCGATGACATGTGAACAAGGGTAGTGAAGTGCCTGGAATTCCCCACACTCACACGTTTTTGCTCTGAAGTTCACCACGAATGTTCGCGCAGGTCTACCACTGCATATGCAATTGGGAAGGTGTTGTTTCTTCCATCTTGTGCGATTGCCAAAAGAAGACACCCTTTGTACCTACCGTACAACCATGTTCCATCAACAGAGACAACTGGTTTGCAAAATTGAAAGCCTTTAATGCACGGGCCGAAACTCCAAAAGATGCGGTAGAATACACCTTTGTCGGCAACTAGTTGTCCATTCTCATAGAATGGTTTGTACTGCCAGTCGTGAACTGTGTCTGGAATATAGCAAGAGAAAGCATGTAGCCACCTGGTTACTTCATTGTAAGAGTCCTCCCAATTACCGAAGATAAGCTCGATTGCTTTTTGTTTAGCAATCCAAGCCTTTCTATAGGAACTCTGGTACGTGAACCGCTCCTTGATGTGTGCAATCAACACAGCCACTGATATTGTCGGGTCCTTCCTTACAAGTGGAAGTATATGAGTACACATGAGGGAGGAGGTCAGTTGGCGGTGATTTTGGGAAATATTAGATGTTGTACATGTGTGTGGGTGAGTCAACTGTGTAATACCCCAATATCCAGTTTTTGCTCGTACTCTCACTACACACCTCCACAAACAGGTTTCATGAACACAACAAACGGTCCATGTGTGTGGTTTAGACTCACAGACTTTGTATGCAACTGAATGGTTTAAGTGATATGTTTGGATGAATTGTTGGGCTATTTCTTTTGTGGGAAATTTCATTTTGAGTTTGAGTTCGTTTGGGTCTTCGTTGGATAAGAGTTGGTTCCTGTCCATGGAATGACCAAACTCTACATCATAAGGTTCTGGGTTATCAGCTGTGACGTTTTGAAAGTGTGGTACAGGCTCGCGGAATGCAACACCTATGTTGGGGTTAGCTTCAATTGGTTCCTCATCGACGTCACGCTGAAGGATTTCATCTTCATCTTCGCTATAGTCCCCAACGTCTTCATTATGGACACCAACAAACATATTAACGGTGGGGTATTAGTTTGAGTATGTAGAGGGTGGCTTGTGTTAAGGTCAATGGGTGTGTTTGAGGATGATGGTGCAGAGTGATGGTGAGGTGTTGAAGGACTGTAATGCATGTCAGTTTGGGATGTTGAAGGATTGAATTGCGGGTAAACAGGTTGAATGAAGTCAGTGTATGGTATTTTTGTTTGTTGAGAAAAACGTAAGTTTTGTTGTGATGAAGATGGAATAGAGTGGCCGTGACTTACCAGGTGTAGTTAGAAGGAGCCTCAACCAAATCTGCGTATATTTCTGGTGTACATATACCAAGGTGTCTATCTTCTTTGAAATGCTCTATCATAAGTTCAACATCATCGTCGGAATTTATTTCGAATCCCCCATAAAAGGTATGGCCAGTACTGAGAGTTGTGGGGTACCGATATGTAAGACTAGCAACCATTTTTGAATGGTCAGGAGAGATTTTGTTTTCAATGGCTTGTTTAACTTGAGCTAGTTTGGAATTAGAGTTAAGTTTGACAAGGGTGTTGTTATGACACCTAAAAAATATACCCTCAGTATTTGTTTTTTCAACATAACCATTGTAAAAGACTGTGATGAAAACATTCGTTGGAGCCATTGACGAAGTTGGGAGTAGGAGGGTGTGTTTGAGTTTCAGTTGGTAGTAGGAGAAACTATGGCAGTTGGGTGTTTAGTGGTGAGAGATTTAGGGCCTATTTATTGAAATTTGAATGGTCTAGATCTCACCGATGGTTTTGAAGGCCAGGATTGCACCGACACTTTTAAAGGCCAGGATTGCACCGACACTTTTAAAGGCCAGGATTGCACACGTGACTTTTAAAGGCCAGGATTGCACCGACACTTTTAAAGGCCAGGATTGCACCGACACTTTTAAAGGCCAGGATTGCACACGTGACTTTTGAATTGTTCAATGTGCATTGTTCACTGCTTAGTGCAGAGTGCAGTGTCCAGTGCTTAGGAAAACTCATTTTTTAGACTTAGGAAAAACCGGTTTTAGTCATTGTTTCGAATCTTGTACACGTGGTTATAAGTCCGTTAGTAGTAATTCAAAACATGAAACCGTAGTTCTATAACTCTACTATAATGTCATATCATTTTTTTTAATTTAGTAATTTAACAAAATTGCTTCAAATTGATCTAAACATGGTAAAAAACTCATTTTTTAGACTTACGAAAAACCTTTTTTAGTCATTGTTTCGAATCTTATACACGTGGGTTATAAGTCCGTTAGTACTAATTCAAAACATGAAACCGTAGTTCTATAACTCTACTATAATGTCATATCATTTTTTTTAATTTAGTAATTTAACAAAATTGGTTAAAATTGATCTAAACATGGTAAAAAACTCATTTTTTAGACTTAGGAAAAACCTTTTTTAGTCATTGTTTCAAATCTTGTACACGTGGGTTATAAGTTCGTTAGTACTAATTCAAAACATGAAACCGTAGTTCTATAACTCTACTATAATGTCATATCATTTTTTTTAATTTAGTAATTTAACAAAATTGATTAAAATTGATCTAAACATGGTAAAAAACTCATTTTTTAGACTTACGAAAAACCTTTTTAAGTCATTGTTTCGAAGGCCAGAATTGCACCGACACTTTTAAAGGCCAGGATTGTACCGACACTTTTAAAGGCCAGGATTGCACCGACACTTTTAAAGCCCAGGATTGCACACGTGACTTTTAAAGGCCAGGATTGCACCGACACTTTTAAAGGCCAGGATTGCACCGACACTTTTAAAGGCAAAGATTGCACACGTGACTTTTAAAGGCCAGGATTGCACTGACACTTTTAAAGGCCAGGATTGCACCGACACTTTTGAATTGTTCAATGTGCATTGTGCCTCACTGCTTAAAGGCCAGGACAATAATGCTTAGACTAGAATATATACAACAAAAGGCAGCAACACAACCACGTAACTCAAACATTCAAGTCACCATAACTCTTCAACAACACTTCCTCTAAGAATGTCTTCCTTAATAAACGAAGAACCTCACATTTCCATGCTTCTCAACGATGACCCAATGGAAGTTCACCACGCTTTCAAACTTCCAGAACCAGATGCCTCTATATTACCTTTGATAGAAAGAGCTGGGTTTCGTGACATTGCTTCAATTGGCGCATTCAAAATAAATCCAGCTTTGGTGGCAGCAATGGTCGAACGCTGGAGACCAGAAACACACACTTTTCATCTTCCAGTAGGGGAGTGCACAATAACTCTCGAAGACGTGGCGTTGCAGTTGGGACTTCCCGTTGATGGAAATGCCATTACTAGAAGTTGTGAAAAAAAATTGGGATCGAGTATGCGAACAACTTTTGGGTAAGCCTATCCCAGCAAATGGCATGGTAGGAAACCAAATTAAGTTCACTTGCCTACAACGTGAATTTAATAATGTTCCAGAGAGCGCTTCCAACCAAGTGCGAAGACAATATTGCAGGGCGTACCTATTGCAGTTGATCGGGGGATACATACTCCCAGATAAATCATCAAACAGAGTCAACATAAAATACCTACCCCTAGTGAAAAACTTCGATGAAATTTCTAGTTACAGCTGGGGGTCAGCATGTCTAACGAACTTATACAGAATGTTGTGTAAGACAGCTACATGCTCCTCACGCACAATGGGTGGATGTACTCTTTTGTTACAGTCTTGGGTATGGTACCGCATGCCGTTCCTAGCACCAGACTGCAACCGTCCTTATGAATGGCCACTTGCAAAGAGGTAAAAATTTGGCACAACTTATGAATACTAACAATTATATTTCTTCTTTACATTAACAATTTTTTTTTACCAGATGGGTTCGCACGCCACTTAGCCACACTAAGTGTCCAAAAAGCCTTGTTTTGTACAGATCAACAATAGACCGCATGACACATGAAGAGTTTGAGTGGTTGCCATATCGGGAATTCAATTTGCCAGAAATAGCATATCGGCACCAAGGCATATGACTACCAACACGGCTATGGTCTGTTTCCATATTGTAGAATGGCACCATGCGGATAGAGTGACCTTGCAATTTGGCCTCGTCCAAGACATACCATCAGCACCAATAGATATCAGCCACATGCACAACATCACCATGCAGGGACAGACTGATGTTAATTGGGCTGTATATCACAGCCAGTTAATTGATTTATGGAATGATAGAGAAAATCGATGTGTTGTGGGTCGACCGTGCTTCGCTAAACCAACGCAGTCAGATAAATACATGCGCTGGTTTCTAAAAAAATCAAGGTCATACATTTCAGCCGACCAACATCTAAGGGATCCACGTGGTCTTGTAAATGTTGGTGATGTGGATGAAGATGATGAACAAGACGTGCCAGCTCCCCCAACTACTCAAACCGAAAGTCGAGAACGTAACCGTAATCGACATCGACGTGCACCACCAACTCAACAGAGGACCCAAGAAGATATACCTCACCGCCACTCTATCTCCCACACACCAACATTCGAAGAAGATGTGCCTCACCGCCACTCTATCTCCCACACACCAACATTCCAATATTACGAACAATACAACCAGTCAGTAGAACATACTCCTTTTCAAGATACATATAGACATTTTACCACCGAAAGGGACCCCGATATGTTCTATGAGTGCTTTGATGTCCAACCCGGCTCTGCGCAATCTGTGGCGTTGCTTCGTCAAATTCAAGAGCAGGCCGGCGGTGCTAGTTCTTCATCAGTTCCCCAATATTTTCCAGAGCCACCGCCGTCTGCCCCGACTGAGGAAGAACATCAACCACCACATCGGCATCAACGTCCACGGCGTGTCCCCCAACCTCGAAAGTGTGGAACTGGGTCTCATCTTTGTTAATTTTTTTTCTGTACTGTCTTTTTAGTTTAATTTATCAACTATTGTAATTTTATATTAACTAAGTTATTAATTTTAAGGGTTTAATCTTATGTGACATTTATTACATTTGGATCAATAATTTACTCTTTTATCTTTAACAGTGCTTTGTGCATAGTGCACTATTAAAGTGTGCATTGTGCAGAGTGCATAGTGCAGAGTGCACTATTACAGTGTGCATTGTGCAGAGTGCACTGTTAAAGTGTGGATTGTGCAGAGTGCATAGGTCTTAATTTCTTTAATGACCTAGATTTTGCCGACACTATTTAACGGCCTAGATTTTGCCGACACTCTTTAACCGCCTAGATTTTGCCGACACTCTTTAACGGCCTAGATTTTGCCGACACTAAACCCTAAAATCAATGGTTAAGATCATCCAAAATCAACGGCTTACATACGATCACCCCTATTATAAATACGTTCTCACATTACACTCAAATTCACACCAACAGTTTACCCTCAACCTATATTTCTGATTAATCTTCTTTTCTCTGGTTCTTCCCAAACACCATCGCCCAACCCGCTGAAATGGAATGGCAGTTGTGCCCAACCCAGTACTCAAATGACAAATTCCTAAACGCACTTTATCATAGTGGAACTGTAACCACCGATGAACATGGTGTTGTCTTTCGTTGTCCTAATCATATCTTTTGTAGGATGAATAAGGACATCACATTCGCCCAACTCAAGGAGAAGGCTGAGAGAAAAATACGGCCAGAGGGAGGGTGGCGTAAAGATGTGGAGCGTATCCGTTACAGAAAGTACAATTGTGGAGATGACGGGACATTCTGTTATTCTGTCATGGAGATCCAAAGCGACGACGACGTTCGCGCAATGATGGAAGGTCATGCTAACATTCCAATGGGACGTAGTCTCTTGGAGCTGTACGTAGACACAATACGCACTCCGGAAGAAATCATTCATCTTCTGCGACCACCCCTACCACAACAAGTCATACCGGAAAGAGTCATCAACCACTACTGTACCCTTCACTGTCAGGCCAATTTGCCCTACTTTGGTAAATAACCCACAATGTTCATTATTTTGGTAAATAAGTTTTTTTTTTGCCCCCACATGGTTTTTTTGCCTTCATGTGCGCATCATTATATATTCAAAATAACTTTCTGAATTGTTTTCTAGTAGTAGACATTCCTTGAAGTTTGCAACTGCACTTGACAGAAGTCTTTTTCTTTTAGATAAATAAGAAGTAAAACAAACCCTTGAGAAAAGTCTATTACTGCAACATTAACTAGAGAAGTCTTTTTTTGGTTAGTTTTAATTATGGTACTATGGTGTATGCACAAGCTTCAATAACAAATAAAATTAGCTCACTTATTTGTTTTAACTAGGGGTGGATTACAAGTATGCTTTTAAGATCCTATTTAGTATTTTTTTTTTGTTGAATAGATCCTGTTATAGTATTGTAATACTCAAATTAGTGTAGCGACGGAAAAATCCGATAAAGATTCGTCGAAGTTTAGAATGCAGTCGCCATCAAGTTTAGGTTAAAGAGGCAAATATTGAGAAATCCCATATAAAGGTATATGCGAACACAATATGGGCTCGAGAGTCAGTTATGCATGGGGAAGGTACTAGCTGTTGGTTTTAAGCAAAAACCAAAACACCCTAGCAAACGGCTTTTTACATACAAACCTAGCAGTTAAGAAGCTTGTGGCTGAGAATAGCCTAGTTAGTTACAAAAGAAACAGATTTTCTAGTTACTTTAACGAACTCAAGTTTGTGGCCTAAAACAAACTTGCACTAACAGCTATTTTTTCCCAGAGAAAGCCTTATAAATACAATAGATGTACATATTACATACACAGTTAATGAAAATTTTACATTGAGTTTTTACATTCTTTGTGTACTCTTCTCTTCTCAATCCATCTTCCCACTTTTCAAGCTTCTGTGTGCATCCTCTAAGAGTCTTGTGAGGTTGAGAGAATCTCGCAAAACCGAGAGAAAGAACAAATACAAGTTAGCATTTGTTCTGGATAAAAGGCAGAAAAGAGAAATAGAAAGAAGAAAGGATTAAGAAGGGTTTATACCTGTAACTGATGTTACTTTGCTGAGGACTTCAAAGGCATTGAAGATCCTTGGCCATTTCGTTCAATAGCTCGTACATACAGAGAAATAAATCATCAAACATATTAGGGTTTGAGTGATTTCGTGAAAGAATCAAGAGAGGGTAAAAATAAATGTGTATTTCTACCTGAGTATCAACAGTTTGAAAACCTGAAACTGCACCTTGGAGTAAATATGGCTTATCTTGTGTGTGATTTGTTTTCGTACAATGCTCAAAAGAAGCAATATTGGATTCAGATACTTCACCACTAATGTGTTTGTTCTTGGTGAGTTTGGAAATCAAGGCACCAATAGCTACAACCGACTCGCTATGCCAACGACATTTTGGAAGTTTTGAATTTGGAAGCGATATTTTAACTGAGTCCTTAACTGACATCAAATTCTAATCCAATTCTGGCACGTCATCCAGGTTCAGTTTTTCATTTGATAACACTAGGGTTTTTGACATTTAATTAAACTATTGCTGAAATTCTTCCTGACTAAATTGATTGCCAATCCTCATTGCATGACACCTCACTACACTAATGTGTAATAAATTGGTGTTTAGTGTGCTCGTAGACGGGCATGATAGAAATTGCCGACAAATGTTATTTATCTCTTATCACGTGATCGAAACAAGAATTCATTAATACAATTTCGTTTTCTCACCACTAAACAATGTTTATGTCGCTTATCCCCATGTGGCGTTGTTGTGTGAAAACAATATGAGCAAGTATACACAGTCGCAACAAGTAATAAAGAGTAAGTAGAGATCGTTCCCACGAGGATTGTTGAGTTCTTTTCTGTGTTTAAATTAGTAAGCAAGCTAGTGAGTAAAAGCAAAGTAAAATAACAAGTTGTAGAACTCAATGTTATCAACAAACAGCAAGTAAAATAAATGATTAGTAGAAATCCAGAATGAGAGTATGTTGGGAATGCTTTCACTATGCAAATTCATAATAATGGTCTAATGCTGTATCTGATGTTGCAGTATTAGGTGCTGCAGCAATAGATATATTTTCTCAAATACTTCTCACTAGGGTTTCATCCCAAGAGTTTATCTCTAGACCCTAAAGGATTACGCCCTAGGCTGCTTAGGCACCCGCAGTATTCACCTTATGGCATATGCCCTCCTATCTCTATGTTTTAAGCATGGAACATCAAAATCTCTTTTAATGCACACAAACCATATTATCCTTTGAGATCAATTTATAAACCATCTCTCAATTTATAAACCATCTCTCTCTCTCTCTCTCTCTATATATATATATATATAATTCTATCTTTTAAGTAGCCTTTTTTTGACAAGAATCTTTTAAGTAGCTTTAAAAATGGACTTTTCATTCTTTTTCACATTTTCTTTCTTTCTGCAAAAACAAAGAGCAAATTCAGTAAAAGGCGAAAGAATAGTTCGCTTTGTGCTTTCACAATTGTAGCAGCATATAAGTTGCTGTGAAACTTTTGTGACAATAGTGCAATAGAGGTCTTGAAAGGCATCTGGAAGTTAGATACCAAGGAACAGGTGAGACTGTAACACCCCGGAAATAATTTAATTAAAATAGTTGATTGAATTATTAAAATAATTTGGAGGCGGGATATAGATAAATTAAAAGGTTAATATTTTATATGCGTAGGAGGTGAAACGAGTAAAGGAGGTGGTGACGTAGAGAGCCCAGTGTTTACTGAGCCCTCAACTTAAACCCTGGGGGTTTAAGCCAAACCCTCATTCGCAGCAAGCAAAAGAAAAACGAAAGTGAGAGTGAGAGAGAGGGCACGCGGCGCAAATAGGGAGAGAAGAGGAGGGTTTCGTGAAGAATTTCAAAAGGAGATCGTCCGTGTTGCTGTGGTTTTGTTCGTGTCTCGTTCGTCGTGTTCCGGAGCTTACGTTATTCGAGGTAAGGGTGGGCTTAACCTTGATAATGGGTTGATGATAATTATGTGTGGGTAGTCTAGGGTTTTGTTGAATTGTTCGTGTTGTTGCATATCGTGTTTTCGTTGAGATTGGTGCTTTGATGATTATTGCACGTTATTGTGATTTGTTTCGTTATTTGTTGTTGCGTGATTGTTGTATCACGATGATGGTGTTGTTATTGTTCGTGTTTTTGTTGTTGCTGTGCGTGGTTGATTGTTGTTGTCGCGTTGTCGAATTGTCGTTTTTGTTGTGGTGGTTGCGGTGTCGTTGCCGTTAGGGTTTGGTGTTTGGCAATTTAGCGATTCTGGACACAGGTTCGGTTTTTCTAAAACTGGCGCTGTTTGGTTGATCCAAAAATTATGAGGTTGATTGTTTTTGAAAATAGACTTAACGCCGGTCGTTTTGGCACTGGTTTCGTTAAATTCGGAGTTGTATAGCTCGAGTTATAGGCGATACAAGTTAGGTTAAAATTCTGGAAACGATTTGGGTATAGATTCGGTATTTCGGTGACTGGGAACGTTGTATTGACCGAAAAATTATGTGGTTTATTTTTCTGGAAAATAGACTTAATGCTTGTTAATTTGGCACTGGTTTGGTTGCGTTTAGAGTTGTGTAGCTCGAGATATGAATTCCACAAGTTAGAGTAAGATTCTGGAAACAATCTGGACACAGGGTCAGTGTTTTGGTTACCACGTTTTCAAAAGAACTCCTTTTCGAACGAATCCAATTTCTTTGAAAAATAGACAAAATTTGCCCCAGTTTATGCACAAGTTCCATGCAATTTGATTGAGTTTTGGTCACTTTGGAATTGCTTGAATTTGAAGGACAGAAACTGTCCTCTTTTGCAACTAGCCTGTGTGCTTTTCGAAAACTGTACCTATTGGACACTCTCCTTCAAAAACTGAACTTAGGGATGATAACCAGACCCATAGGGCTTTCCAACAAGTATTTATTTGTTGAAATCCGATGTCGTTTGCTATTTTAATTAATTCGCTGAAGTAGGTGCGATGTGCCTAGGCGCTGTGCGCCAGTCTTGTGCGTGGTGTGCGTGCGTTATGTCCGCGTTGTGGAGCCGTCTGGTGTTAATATTTCAGGTGCGGTGCTGGTATGCTCAGGAGAGTTTAGTGGTAGCTGTGATGCTACAACTTGGTGCTATTTTTGGTGAAATCATTTGTTTTGATTCTGGTGATATAGTATTTATTTTACTTGTTATGGTGAGTTGGTGCATAATCATGGTGTCGCATTGTCATATGCATGTTTTGGTGATATAGGCTCTGCCTCTGGTGTTTATTGGTGATATGCCCGTCGTGGCTCATGTTGGTGATCGGTACCGCATGCATATGCCCACTGGAGGGGTTGCATATCATCCCATTGTCTAGGAATGTTATAATTTTGGTGGTTCACTGTCAAATGGATTTTTCCTTTGGTATCTGGTGCTGTGATATGGTGTAATTGTATTGTGTTGCTGTAGTTACCTGATGCTAGCATATTTTTATCATCTGCTTATTATCTCTGTTAGACTCACCCCTTCTGCTTGGAATGTTGCTCTCATGCGGCAACGCTGCAGGTGATCGCTAGTGCTCGTGGAGGAATTGCTAGGTTTTGCTTCCTCTCTCGTTTGGGTCTGTGTCAGCTCTGATATGTAGCACCGGGGAGTCGTTAGTTATCGTTTTGAACTATTATTTTAGTTATTGGAAATTGTTTTAATTAATTTTGGAGATGTCTTTAATTGTTAATTCTGGAGATGTTTAAACTGGTTAATATTTCCGCTGCTTGGTGATTTCTTTTATATAAATTATTTTGGAGATTTTTTTTTTGGAATAAATGGTGTTTTTTTTTAAATGGTGAAAAATGTAGCGCCCTTCGAGGTGACTCTGAAAATTGTCTATTTAATTGTAATAGTAAAAGGGGAGGTGTTACAGAGACAACATATATATTTGGTTTGCCATGATAGACTACTGACAAACGTACAGAAAGAAAAGATGCACCTTGGCTCATCTGATTGTCACCATTGTATGGGGGAAGAAGAGACATCTATGCATGTCCTAAGGGACTTGCGACTAGCTATGGCTATGGTGATGATGAGGTTACTAATGATGGTGACATCATTCACTTTGCTATGCTTGCTGACTTAGAACCTATTGATTACTTAGAGGCTGTAACTAAGGAAGAATGGAAACAAGCAATGATTGATGAACTAAATTCTATTGAAAAGAATGAGACTTGGACCTTAACTACTCTACCTAAAGGCAAGAAAGCCATTAGTGTGAAGTGGGTCTTTAAGGTTAAATTGGATCCTAATGGCAAGGTGGTCAAGTATAAGGCCAGGCTTGTTGCTAAGGGCTTCCAACAAAAGGAATGGATTGACTATACAGAAGTTTTCTCTCCTGTAGCTAGGCATGAGACCATTAGATTGGTCACTGCCTTAGCTTGCAGTAGAAATTGGGAGCTGTTTCATATGGATGTGAAATCAGCTTTCCTAAATGGACCATTAGAGGAAACTGTGTACATAGCACAACCTCCTGGGTTCATTAAGAAAGGCAGAGAGTCTTATGTATATCACTTACATAAAGCTCTGTATGGTCTAAAGCAGGCACCAAGGGCCTGGAACAAAAGAATTGATGCATTTTTTATGGAAAATGGTTTTACCAAATGCACATCAGAGTATGGTGTATATATCAAAGGTGATATACACTCCTATCTCTTGATTATGTGCCTCTATGTGGATGACCTGTTACTAACAGGAAGTTGTCCTAAGGAATTGGAAAAATTCAAACTATCCATGAAGGATGAGTTTGAGATGACTGATCTTGGGAAACTAACCTATTTCTTAGGTTTAGAGTTTCTAAGAATCAAGGAAGGGATCATACTTCATCAAAGGAAGTATGCCAGTGAAGTTCTTGCTAGGTTTGACCTAGCAAATTGCAACTCTTTTTATTTTTTATTTTTTTGCAACTTAGCTTCTAATCCAGCTGAGGGAAACCTAAGCAAAAAGGAAGAAAGTGAGGGCAGTGACACTGACCCCACTTATTTCAGACAAATTGTGGGCTCATTGAGATATCTATGTCATAGCAGGCCTGATATCCTATATGCCACTGGAATTACAAGCAGATTCATGAATTCTCCTAAACAAATTCACTGGAATGCTGCTAAAAGGATCCTTAGATATATTAAGGGTACTTTAAATTTTGGTTTGTTCTTTCATAACAATGGCTGTATTGGTAAATCTGTTTTGCTAGGTTTTTGTGACTCAGATTGGTGTGGGGATAAAGTTGACAGAAGAGGCACCTCTGGCTACCTATTCCTATTTCAACAGGCACCTATCTCATGGAGTTCTAAGAAGCAGGCCATAGTGGTCCTATCTTCATGTGAAGCAGATTATGTTTCTGCTTGTCATGCAGCTACTCAGGTTGTTTGGCTTGAAACTCTACTTAAGGAACTACATATAGAGCTGACAGAAACTCCTAAGTTGTATATGGACAATAAATCTGCTATTAACTTAGCCAAAAATCCTATTTCTCATGGGAGGACAAAGCATATTGAGACCAGATACCATTATCTCAGGGTACAAGTCTCAAAAGGGAACCTACTACTGGATTACTGCTCAACTAAGGAGCGGGTTGTTGATATCTTCACCAAAGCTCTTAAAGGTGAAGTGTTTACTAAACTAAGGAGGCAGTTAGGTGTCATTACCTTCTAAATCCTAAAGGTAATGATTTTAAAGCTATGTTCTGGGGGCTTGTCCCAGAAAGTCTAGTTCTATGGCCTTACAGGGGGTTGTCTTGGTTGTAGTTCTGTCTCTACTTAGTTTAGCTCTTCTACACTTAAGGAAGGGTTATGTTTTCTTAGTGTTTTTGTTTTTGGCTTAAGGAAGGGTGTTGGTTTTAAGCAAAAACCAAAACACCCTAGCAAACGGCTTTTTACATACAAACCTAGCAGTTAAGAAGCTTGTGGCTGAGAATAGCCTAGTTAGTTACAAAAGAAAAAGATTTTCTAGTTTGTTACTTTAACGAACTCAAGTTTGTGGCCTAAAACAAACTTGCACTAACAACTATTTTTTCCCAAAGAAAGCCTTATAAATACAAAAGATGTACATATTACATACACAGTTAATGAAAATTTTACAATGAGTTTTTACATTCTTTGTGTACTCTTCTCTTCTCATTCCATCTTCCCACTTTTCAAGCTTCTGTGTGCATCCTCTAATAGTCTTGTGAGGTTGAGAGAATCTCGTAAAACAGAGAGAAAGACCAAATACAAGTTAGCATTTGTTCTGGATAAAAGGCAGAAAAGAGAAATAGAAAGAAGAAAGGATTAAGAAGGGTTTATACCTGTAACTGATGTTACTTTGCTGAGGACTTCAAAGGCATTGACGATCCTTGGCCATTTCGTTCAATAGCTCGTACATACAGAGAAATAAATCATCAAACATATTAGGGTTTGAGTGATTTCGTGAAAGAATCAAGAGAGGGTAAAAATAAATGTGTATTTCTACCTGAGTATCAACAGTTTGAAAACCTGAAACTGCACCTTGGAGTAAATATGGCTTATCTTGTGTGTGATTTGTTTTCGTACAATGCTCAAAAGAAGCAATATTGGATTCGGATACTTCACCACTAATGTGTTTGTTCTTGGTGAGTTTGGAAATCAAGGCACCAATAGCTACAACCGACTCGCTATGCCAACGACATTTTGGAAGTTTTGAATTTGGAAGCGATATTTTAACTGAGTCCTTAACTGACATCAAATTCTAATCCAATTCTGGCACGTCATCCAGGTTCAGTTTTTCATTTGATAACACTAGGGTTTTTGACATTTAATTAAACTATTGCTGAAATTCTTCCTGACTAAATTGATTGCCAATCCTCATTGCATGACACCTCACTACACTAATGTGTAATAAATTGGTGTTTAGTGTGCTCGTAGACGGGCATGATAGAAATTGCCGACAAATGTTATTTATCTCTTATCACGTGATCGAAACAAGAATTCATTAATACAATTTCGTTTTCTCACCACTAAACAATGTTTATGTCGCTTATCCCCATGTGGCGTTGTTGTGTGAAAACAATATGAGCAAGTATACACAGTCGCAACAAGTAATAAAGAGTAAGTAGAGATCGTTCCCACGAGGATTGTTGAGTTCTTTTCTGTGTTTAAATTAGTAAGCAAGCTAGTGAGTAAAAGCAAAGTAAAATAACAAGTTGTAGAACTCAATGTTATCAACAAACAGCAAGTAAAATAAATGATTAGTAGAAATCCAGAATGAGAGTATGTTGGGAATGCTTTCACTATGCAAATTCATAATAATGGTCTAATGCTGTATCTGATGTTGCAGTATTAGGTGCTGCAGCAATAGATATATTTTCTCAAATACTTCTCACTAGGGTTTCATCCCAAGAGTTTATCTCTAGACCCTAAAGGATTACGCCCTAGGCTGCTTAGACACCCGCAGTATTCACCTTATGGCATATGCCCTCCTATCTCTATGTTTTAAGCATGGAACATCAAAATCTCTTTTAATGCACACAAACCATATTATCCTTTGAGATCAATTTATAAACCATCTCTGAATCTATAAATGGTACTTATATTTAGGTGATCAATTCTAAAATAAGTTTTGGAAATAGTATCACACAAATGATAAAATGCTAAACATCAAATACATGCATTAAAAACATTAAGACTTCATTACATAGATCTAAACATCCCAACTAAGAGTATTTAGCTCATGATGAGCAACAAACACAAGAAATGCAACTTAAACATAATGTTTAAAGCCATAAATGAGAAAATACAAGGAAGAAATATACTAAGAAGAGGTAGACTGAAGATTGGCTCCAAGAACAGTAGCATGGAGGTTCAGATCAGCTCCCAAATCCACGAAATTCTCCAAGTAAATCAACTCGTGTATTGCTGCAGCATCACTCCCAGCAACAAAATTTCTACTTTTTATTGTGAAAATGGAGTTTGGAACGAAAATGGAGAGAAAGACTATGTCTAAACCTAGCCTCCTTTCTGAACCAGCCTCTAAAATGAAGAAGATGAGCCTTCTTAAATAGTACTAGGGTTTAGTGATCCAAGAAATATCCTTTGGAGGCTCCATTTGTCTTTATGTGTGCCTAGGAGTACAATGTGCCCACAAAAGGGAATATTCTGAGCATATGACAGCCTGGTACCAGCAATAGGGCGTGTCCGTCCTTTTCTGACAGCTCACCACAGCATTTTCTCTCTCATTTGCCACAGGAACACAATGCTGCGGCACCTGATGCTGCAGCAATGAAATAAACACATAAAAGCACAAATGGGGCACCAAAGTGCCAAAATGACTTCAAACCAGAATTAAATATTCTTTTTACACTAAAAAACATATTTTAACTAATTAAACAAAATATTACTTTATAAACTCACGTTAATTTAAGCTAGGAAGGCATAAATAACTTTTATAAATAAGAGTTATCAGGTGTGTATAAATGGTTGGCAAGCTAGGCATGCACTTTCTTTGATCATGAGTTAGAGGAACTTTACACATGTCATAAATCACTCTTAGCAAATCATTTGTCAAAGTTAGATGCATACATCATCCTAATGTCGTTAGATGGATTTTGGTCGAAATGTTGATTTAATAATCACTTTTGATAATCATGATTATTACATTATCTTTTACATCCTCTTTGCCCAAACATAAAGGATTAGCAGGCACATTCACCATATGATACTTCAATCATCAGAATCATGATTAGGTCCACATAGTTTTGAATGGCCGATCTGATGTACTGAGATTTGCTCTATTTCTTTATCGCATCCTGTTATCTATATTTGATAAAATGAGTTCGGTACATTTGCGTTATTATTGCTTTCTTGGCTAACTTGACATTGGTCACTCTAACAACAATGTGTTTCTTTGGAGTTGTTGTCTGGTCTTTTATGATAGGAATTAACGAAGAGTGGGAGCTACTAGAGAGTCTGGACACGACGTACTTCATCGGTACGAAGTTACCACTCCAAACTGCTGTCGTGCCCGACAATCCTAAACACACTAGCCACAAGGCCTAAATCAATGTCATGTATACCTATACGACAAGAAGGTCGGCTCTAGAACAAGAGCGCAATCTAACCATAAGGATCGATTTGACTCAGTGCACCTACATCAGGGAGCTACATTCCATTGTTTCGGCTCGTTTCACCGATATACCGATACTTTATATTGCAGTCGATCGTCATGGCACCAAGTGTTTGGGACATTTGTGAGTTTCGTTCATATTTATATCTCACATGCAAATATATGTATGATCGCTTCTATTGCTTCATTTCAGGCACCAGACATACCCATAGATCCTGGCCGAAGGTCCATGAAACCGAATGAACAGGTCGTTTCATCGTAGACACCTTTGAACCGATGCTTGTGTGCTGGACTAATCCACTGTAACTCTGTGAAGACAAAGTCGTGGCCTTCCGATGGTCACGCCCTCCGACATCTGAGCTAGATCGGGCTGCCCGAAAGCTGGACTAAGCGAGGTCGCCAAAGCCGTGGCCTTCCAATGGCCGCCCTCCGACATCCGAGCTAGATCGGGCCGTGACCTGTAAGCTGGATTAAGTGAGGTTTCCTCGAAATTCGTGGTCTTTTGATGGCCACGCTCTCCGACATCCAAGCTAGATCGGGTCGTGACCCGTAAGCTGAATTAAGCGAGGTTGCCAAAGCCGTGGCCTTCCGATGGTCACGCCCTCCGACATCTGAGCTAGATCAGCTCGTGAGCCGTAAGCTGGATTAAGTGAGGTTTCCTCGAAAATCGTGGTCTTTTGGTGGCCACATCCTCCGACATCCGAGCTAAATCGGGTCATGACCCGTAAGTTGGATTAAGTCAGGTTTCCTCGAAATTCGTGGCCTTTTGATGGCCATGCCCTCCACGGTCCGAGCTATGTTGGGCCGCGACCCGTATGCTGTGTTGCAACTGAGGTGAATCACCGCGCGAGGGCCGGTCTCGTGACTATCTCGACTTTCAGGCGACTTTAAAGGTAGTCGCTCCTCGCTTTGATTCAAGCTAGGCCGAGCCGAGTCTTGGATAACTGAATCAAAGGAGGGCCGGTCTCGTGACCATCTCGACTTTCAAGCGACTTTAAATGTAGTCTCTCCTTGCATTGATTCAAGTTAGGCCGAGTTGAGTCTTAGAAAACTGAATCAAAGGAGGGTCGGTCTTGTGACCATCTCAACTCGATAGTAACGACGTTAGAGGAAAACACAAACCCAATAAACTGCGCTAAAGGACGATGAAGTCGTGCGTCAGTCTTTCTTACCTGGATAATTTTCATGGTCATGTTGTCGTTATACAACCAACATACGACTGAGAAATTAAATCTATGAGAAGGAAAGAGTTTCGTTGCACATGTATTAGTATGTATCACCCGTGCCAACACGGTTATACATTTTCTTTTAACTTAAATTATGAAATTGTTGTTGGGGGATTAAAAAAGAGCCAGTTGAATGTTTACGTATATTATGTCAAAAAAATTGGCTACTTTGGACACCTTAGAAAATAAACCCACCATGACAAATTTTAGTAGGACACGTTTATTAGATTAGATTGTATACTAAAAAATATTATAGTTAAACTAAAAAATCATAGTTTAATATTTTAATATAAAATTTAGTCCTCCTTTTATTTATTGATATTCAAAAATAAAATTAAGAATAAAAGATAGCAGTTAGCACATTTGTATTTTTTATTAATATTTTTAATTAAAAAACACATATAATGTACTCGGACAGCGGAATGGTCCCCGTCCCCATCCTCATCCCAGAGTTGACAGTGGGGGAATTGTCTCTCTCGTCCCCGTCTCCACATAGAAAAATTCCCCATTCACGCTCCACTGTGGGCAGTCCCGTCAAGATTCCCACGTACAAGTAGAAAGCACTCGTTTAGTCGAGGATGAGACTGAGGGAAGGATGAAACAATACATCCATCCAAAAGTATACATAACAAAGATCCTTTGGTCACTCTAAGATCTTCCTCATGATCTTCATCAAACTTCCACCTTGAGTAACACCATGCTTTGCTATCTCCAAACCTTCATCGCAGAGAAAGAGAGTCAGTAAGTTGGAAAAAAGTAGATTAAAAGAATACTTTATTACCAGATATTGGGATGTTTATTATTAATTATTTAAAAAAAAAATTGTTATATTAAAATATTATGTTCTAATTAAAAATTTCATGTGGCACTCAAACATGGGATGCCACGTCATTTAACTTAGTACCACCTCAACCATTAGTGTGACCAATTTCGGCTGGGGGACCAAAATCGTGAATTAACTATTATAGGGGGGCCAAAAATGTAATTAAACCTAAAATATTTGATGTTATAAGTTTGAAAGCAAGATACAAAAAGAAATTAGAATATCGATATTAGTATTGTTTATTCCCCATATCTTCTTTTTTACAAGGGAATTTTTCCCCATATCTTATTTGCCTATAAAGCTCCATAATTAATGAGGTATAAAAAATTTCTAGAATTGACAATAATTTATGATATTTTATTTTAATATGAACATTATATTTTTTAATTAAACCTTATATATTCATTCTATTTTAACATCTATGACTGAATAATTAATAGTTTTTTTTGTAAAAAATAATTAATAGTTGGAGAATGGTAAATATTTTACTTAATAATTAATAAAAACATAATGATGCATTAGATTTGAATTTTTTTATCATACGTGCGATATACAATATTAGTTGGAGAATGATAAATATTTTACTAAATAATCAATAAAAGCATAATGTTGCATTAGATAAGGGTTTTTTTATCATATTGTTAGTATCCAACGACTTTGCCAGCGACTAATCTAATTTTGTAAAAAAAACTAAATATGGAACGATCTATTGCAATCTAATTAGTATTACTCACTATTAGGAATAAGATTTAGAGTGATGATAAAAAAAAGATTGAGAGCAAACAAAAGGAATACAGAGCAACACCGCTTTTCACATCACGCGATAGGGTTTGAGAGAAGTCCCAAATTTAGTGGGATATAGTGACTGTGTGAAGAAAGAACCATTAGTTCAAATTTTATTTTATCTTAGGGTTTCTCTCTTGGTGAAAGCTGTGAAATTGTATCCACGAAACCCTCTTGCATTGACGATCGAGATTGTTTCTAACAGTGTAAGTAATGTTATGGATTATGGTTTGTTGGAAAGTCTTAGCTTAAAACTATGAACGCTATTGAAAATTAAGATTTACGCTTCACCTTAACAACATTTGATTTATCTTTGAACTTTTTAAGCAAGTCCCAATCAATCATAATCCCTCAAACATGAAATGTTTTCTCAAATATATTCTCGATGAGTCCCTCACATGAACTTTGAAGAGAACCTACCAATGAGGTCAGATATGTTCCTAGGAAAACCTATAGGATTTATATTCAACATTATTCAATAAATAAGTATTAGATATTGTTGGATATTCAGTAGTATCTGTTGATCCAAGGTCAAACACTCTTTGTTTTGTATGATAACAAATTACTAATGGTTATAGTTGAACCAAAGCACAGGGCAAGAACCAAAAGCGCAGGGCATGAACCAAAGCACAGAGCATGAACGAAAGCGCTTGACATGATATCTTAAAGTGTAGAAGCTCGGAGGAGAAACTACTAAAGCGTTCAAGACTTATGTGTTATATTACTTTGCGTAGGACGCGTGTAAGATCCTGTCACTTCTGCTTTATAACTTTTGTAGTTGAGAGATGATCTTTCAAAATTGAACTGTCTTGGAAAAATATTTTATATAAAACCATGTTTAATTAGGTTAGGCACAAAGTGTTTTTAAAGAAATAGTTTGAGTCTTGAATTGTTGTTTTTTTACAGAAAATAGATTCATGAGTAAGTGTTTTAAAAGAACTTGTTTTTGAGGTAAAGAATCGATTCTTGTTTTGGTACTTCAGGTTAGAAATCTATTTCCTCTTATTTATAAAGGTAGAAATCGATTTCATTCTTCTTTGTTAAAGCTAGAAATCGATTTGTTGCTTGATTGTTTTTAAAAAGAATTTGTTTTGGAAAGAAAACAATAGATTGATGACTTTGTGTGTTTTAAGCACTAAATCGATTTCCTCTTATTTTTTAAAAGCAAAAAAATCGATTTGTGACTTGCTACATTAAAGTGCAAAATCGATTTCTAGCCTATTCTATTCAAGCAAGCAATCGATTCATGACTTGCTAGTTTTAAAGCTAGCAATCGATTTTGGCTTGCCTCTTTTAAGAAAAGAATCAATTTGTTGCTTGTCTTTTGGAAGCTAACAATCGATTGCCTTCCTCTTGTTTATGAACTTGATTTTCTAAAACTAACAATCGATTGTCTACATGCTTCATTAAGTACAAAATCGATTCCTCTCCTATTTTACTTAAGCACAAAATCGATTTATGTCCTACTTGTTTTAAGCAATCAATCGATTTATGACCTATTTCTTTTAAGCAATCAATCGATTCTTCACTTATCAAATTTGTGTTAAAAAGTGCTTCAACGGTCATATTTTTACAATCCATATAAATAGCACTTAGGGTTTTTACGATCAAATACACAACACACAAATCAAAAAGAAAAGAACGCAAACACTCACCGTCACATTCTTTCTTCACGTTCTTCATCTAGGGTTTCAAATCGCTCATCTCTCTCAACTACATCTTGTTATATTTCTTGAGTGATTGGATCCTAGTTTTAATTTGTAATCGTTAATATTTGGCTGTTGTGAAATCCTGGGAAGTTTTCTTGGGTAATTCAATCGGGGAGATTGAATTGTAACGAAATCCTTAGCGGGGAGCTTGGGTTCTCAATTTGGGGAAAATTGAGATTGGCGTGGTAGCTATAGCGAAGTTGCTTGCTTGTAAGACGTTGAAGAAGTATCTTCTCATATAGTGGTTATTATCAAGTCCGAAGGTTCCAAAGCCGGAGGCCGAGGACGTAGGGCTTTTATCCCGAACCTCGTAAAAATCACGGTGTACTCCTATCCCTTATCTTTACTTTGCGTTTTCTTTTATAATTGTTAACTGTCGTCGCACTTGCTATTATCACGCGCAGATTTGATTATCGTTATAATTATAATTATAATTATTTCTGTCATTGTTATAGTTTGCATAAGTTGTTGCATATAGTTTAAATCCCATTTTCCGCATTCGATTTGAACTAGCATTGTTAATTTTTCAAAAATCCAAAAGAAGTCATATTTAGCATATAACCTTATTCACCCCCCCTCTAAGGTTATCATATAGTCCAACAGTATCCCTATTTAAAACACTAAAAGCTCCTCCGAGAATTCAAGAAGCTCTGAGCAAGACTTTTCAATCAGGCTCACTGCATCGTGATTAAACAGAACAAAAGTTGCAAATTCAATATCATATATATGACACACAACTTCACAATAACCTGAGATAAATTTATATATGACACACAACTTCACAATATCCTAATTGCACTACTATTTATGATAATTTTAATATTTGGATTTGAATAATTGTATTCACTCTATCCGTATGTGTGACTATATTACACGAACTATTATTTCTTTCATTATTTAACTAACTTCAGCAGGTAGAATGTCTTACGAGAAAGACTTTGCTCACAAGTCGACTCCACAACATGTGGAATCGACTTGGGGGGCTACTATTCCGGATCCAACTTTGGCTAGAGATAATGGGCCTAGGAGCCCAGTTGTAAGCAAGCCCAGCCGCACCACTATATACACCACTCCACATCTAAAATATGGTAAGCTTTTTCCACTCATCTCATATGACCCATCATTACTATGAACTGACTTGAGCGTCAGAGTGCCTGCAGGTGGTGGTCTCCCCGTGCTTCACATCGGAGCTTATATCAACTCGGATCTCGGATTTGCATCTCAACATCATCACCGTGAGGTACGGTTTTCTCTCAATGAGTTCCGTTCGGAACAACTCATGATAACGACAACAATCATGTGAGAAATTACAACTTCACGAACCCAACTAGCTTCTACCACTCAAAGGAGCAACCCCAAGCTCCAAATTGAGTCTTCACCCCTTCCCAGCGATTTTTCGATGAAACCACCACCCTCTTGTTCGTATCGTCCCGATCTACACAGCGAGCCAAGTTTCGTCTTCATCATACGATCGACGCGATCCCACACACTGTTTTTCCCTCAACGAAGTTGTCACTGTCGCCACCGTCACAGTCACGCGTGGCGGCGCGTCCATCGTCTTCTTCGACCGATCTTCCATCGCCTAGGTTGGATTTTCCTAGTGATTTCAGATATGTGGTTATTTTTTTTGGGTTTGGTCCCTGGTTATAGGTGTTATAGTGCAAACAGCTTTTTCCTCATGAGTTGTTGTTATTATGGATTCGAAAGAAGTAACCGAGGTTCTTGTATGTTGGAATCAAAGTGGAGTCTTGTATTTCTGAGAGGTTAAGGATTGAATTGTTTTGTGAAACGACAACAGTGGTAATGATGGAGAGGTTTATGTTGGCTTTGGTAAATCAAGGTCCAGAAGGAGAATCATTATTAGGATTTCTTAAGGATTCTAAGTATGTTAATATCTTGCCTGCTTTTGGAAGGAAGCTATTGAATGGGTCGTGCTTGATTTTCTCCCAGCTAGGGCAAGTTGTTACTTTGCAGAAGATGCTTGACTAGTGGTTTTTATTCCTATTTATGTGGTTTTGTTCCCTTAACATTTTCAGGTCATATTATTGGTTCGTTTATGGTCTTTTTCAGCCAAGATACCTATTCTTGATATTGTTGAACAACCTTTATAATGTTCTTGGTCTGTCTATGATTTGTTTGTGTTCTTGGTCTATTTCGGGTTTGTTTTCAATGTTCTTGGTCTATTTCTAGTCCGTTTTAGTCAAGATATATCAATTCTTGGCCCTCTGTTTCTACATTTATGTCACATCAACTTCTCAATCACGATGTATTGCTTTCAGGTATCGTTTCGCACATCTTTTTGTTTCAGGTTGTTCGTTGGTTTATGTTTTTTTGTTGGTCATCTGTCTAAGTCACTTTTATCAAGTGTGCTTTGTGCCTTGTCTCAAATCGGTCTCTAATAGCAAGCTCTCTAGTTAACAATCCGAGCACACTCTAGATAGTTCATTGGTAGTCCCGTTGTCCAACCAACATCAAGGTTGAGTCCTTGGCCCCAATAACAAATGAAATAATCCATTGGTCGTTCTGTTTTCCAACCATGTCAAGGTTGGGTTGTTGGCCCCAATCATAGATGAAATAGTCCATTGGTAGTCTCGTGGTCCAAGTTGAGTCCTTGACACCAATCACATATGAAATGTTTCAGTTTGGTTTGGAGTTGTTACACCTTCAGTTAGGACTTCAGCAGCTGTAAGCGCTGGTCCAATATTGTTTCTTGTTTG
Source organism: Astragalus glycyphyllos (assembly GCA_963573325.1). NCBI lineage: Eukaryota > Viridiplantae > Streptophyta > Magnoliopsida > Fabales > Fabaceae > Astragalus > Astragalus glycyphyllos. Next base: position 18,158,648 of record OY754314.1, on the reverse strand, counting down.
GTTTGAAGATGTACTTCTCCCATTTGGGGCTTCAGCTGCTAATAGCGCTGGTCCAATATTGTTTTTGGTTTGGTTTGAAGATGTGACATTTCCTGTGAAGGTTTGAGTTGCCAAAGTGAGCACTTGCCTAATATCTTCTTTGTTTTGAAGTTGTGACACTTCTAGTCAGGGTTTCAGCTGCCGGAGTGAGCGCTGGCCCAATATCATTATGGTTTGGTTTGAAGTGGCGGCACCTTCAAAAAGGCTTCAGTTGTCAAGCATTGGCTCAATATCATTGAAGTTTTTGGTAGCGTTTATCTTATGATGGTTTGGTATTTCTCATTGGTTTGGTTTGAAGTTGTGATATCATTGGTTGATTGTTCTCCCACTATTTATTGGATTGTCCAAGATATCTTTTTAGGCCTGATTCTCTTTCAAAGGGGCATAATTGTAACAAGCTTAAAACTTAGTAAGTTTTTGCTTGAGGGGGAGTGTTATAATACACATAGTATCTAGGAAATCTTGAATTATCTCATAGGATTAGCCCCTGTTTGGATTAGCTTATTTTTGAGCTTATGAGAAATAACTTATGGAGATAAATAAGTTTTTATGTTGATTCACAAGTTCTCACTAAAAAAAGTTATATCTCCATATGATGTTTTTCCATAAACCACCTTAACAAACTTATGAATAATACATAAAACCTTATTTATTTGCATAAGTTGTTTTGCATAAGCTCAAAATAAGCTCTATCCAAACGGGCCCTTAGTCTCATATCTTTTAGTATCATAGAGTATCTCCTAGGATACGTTTTCATATTACGTCATTATTATTATGATTTGTTTCCTGATTTAGTTATTTAGGGTTGAGTCTATTTATCCCTATAAATAGGGATTAGTGTTTAGTGTTTTGTAATCAACCAAGCTATCAAAAGCATTCTCTATTATATTCAAGTCTTTATTATTTCAACAAGCTCATCTAAACTTCAAAAATCAGATTGTAGCTCTAAAATTTATTCCTTGAATGATCTAACTCCAGAAACAAACTTCTAAACAATGTTTCGAGTATCAACTCTTAACCCCTCCATGGAAAAACCCATTTTTTAAGACAACACACAAAACCGAAAACTCTGAACTTCAGCTTCTATCTTCCCTTTTTCTAACTTGCTACTGCACCCTAAATGTGACTTTGGCTCCAAGTTTAACTAGCTTTAACTCGCTTCTTAGCACTTGAATCCCTTTCAAATCATTACATGCAGCAGAAATTTTCCCAAGGAGAAAAGTGTTTTCCAAACTGGTTTTGGACAGATTTAGCACCCTCTAATAACAATGTAGTTCCAGCTTCGATATTCTCCTTCAAGGTTTCCTCTATCATGAAATAGCAACTCAGCTCTTGAATCCTCCACCACAAGAACATGCAACAGTTATATTTTCTCAAGAAGAAAAGTGTCCAAAACTGTTTTGGGTTGGGTTTTTGATTCTGTTTTGTTGTAAAATTGAGGTGGAAGGTGTGCTGAATTAATGTTGAAATGGTGGTGATGTTGTTAGTGAGGTTTTGTGGCTTGAAGTTGGGAACAAATATTTTGGAGTGGAAAGATGAAGTAGTGTTTCGAATTTCTCTTGTTGTCTTTTTCTTTTTTTTCCTTTTAAGTGATGAGAGTCGTGTGTGGGAGTGTGGCGTTTGTTTTTGAGCTGGGAGTGTTTTAAATAAAAAGGAAGTACCCTTTTTACCCTTATGCTACTTATGTTACTCGCACCCTACTATTACTTATATACTATCCCATTTAGTTTACCCAAACTAGCACACAAGCATTCAATTATTTCGTTTAGCCATGAATTCAAACAATTTAAATTATCAACCATGGACTCAAACAAAACAATCAACCACTCAATTAGCAACAATTATTTAAAATTAGTCACTAATCAAAACATCTAGATCAATCACTTTGGGGGATGTTACACATCGGCTCTAAAGTTTCTCTCAATCTTTCTCTTCTCTACTCTCTCTCCCTCTCCCTCTATCTAAGACCTCTCTCTTTTCAAATTCAATGATTGTAATAAAAGGAGAAATGAAGTGGGTTTGAATTGTTTTCCCACTACTCAGTTCAGCTGAGTGGATGTGTGTTTGGGCCTAAAAATGGGTTGGGCTAGTGCCCCAGCCCATCAAGAAGGTGCTCAAATAAATTTCTAAACGTAAAGTAATAATAGGGTTCACTAGAGCTCTGCTAGGGTTTGGTACTTCTTAGGAAGTCACGTTTCGTTGCGCTACTGCATGATACGGTGGATTCTTTGTTTATCTGACGGTTAACGGTTACCCTAGCATGGTCTAACTATATTTCACGCTTGGTTTTTGCCCTTGATACCACCACAACCCTAGCGTCGCCCTCTCCACCTACCAACCTTAGACTACCATAGCTGAGCCATTCCATCACCTCCAACACCCTAAACCTCCATGTTTAATCTTGCAAAAGAAAAGCATTTCAATAATCAAACAACACTAATGAAATCACTACTAGCTATTACAGACCAATCCTCTCCCTTTCAATAAACGAAACAACCTCTCCAAAGTTACAAACCAATACAAGTCAAAAATCGCTGGTTCAATATCCTAGTCCTTCACCCCATATAAATAGCCTATTCTCTGCCTCTTGTCAATGTTGTACCACCATCCTTCTCTCATGGCTTCATCCTAAAATGCCCATCAACCCTTGCGAAAACCAGATGAAACCCTCCTTACGGCTCTACCTGCAAGCAGAGCATCAGTAAACTTAGTAAAGAAAGAGTTAGTGGCAAAGATTCTTACTACAAAAATACATAATAGGAATGCAGCGAAAGAGATTTTATATAAGGCATGACAAGCCTATAAAGGCCTCTTAATAATTGATAAAGGGCCAAACATGTTCTTATTAACTTTCAAGGAAGAAATACATGCTAAGGATGTCATGATGAAAGCACCATGGTATGCTATGAATCACTTGGTGAGCCTCCAATACTGGATCCCTGAGGCGGCTATAGCTGAACTTGACTTTGCTCTCAATCCTTTTTGGATACAAATCCAAAACCTTCCACTTGAGAACTTAAGCATTCAAAGTGCTGCCACTTTGTTGCACAAAGTGGGGAAGATAGTGGAGATTGAAGATCCTTTAGTGGAAGGCAACTTGGTTAGGGACTTTGTCCAAGGGAAAGTATTGGTTGATGTATCTAAACCCTTGCCTATGGGTTGCTGGATCCCTAGAGTGGACATACTAAGATTATGGGTTGTTTACAAGTATGAGAGACTACAGGACCTCTGTTTTAACTGTGGGATTATAGGACATGAGCAAAAACAGTGCAAACATCCTAAAGCTATGTCCACCCTTAACCCTACCATTCCAAAATACAACCAAAGCCAGTGTGTCCCAACAGCTAGGCTTGTGGCTAACTTATTGGCAGAAAACTAGAGGAGAAGAAACAGACAGACCCAACCACCAACTCCAAAAGCCACCCATGAACCTCAACCTACACCAAATGAACAACCACAAACTGACCGTAACCTCCAAGCCTTCTATAATGAGGTAATGGGAAATGTCTTTGCTTGGAAAAATAGGCAAGAGGATCTAAAAAGATTCCTAACCTCCTGCTTTCCCTTCTCTCAGCCAGACCAAAATCACATGAATCCCCCACAACTACCCTAGAGTAACAACCCCACCCCCACAGTAGAAGGAGTTCCCTACCATGTGAACAGAATTTGTGACTCTCCCCCTGTCAACACTGAACCAGAAAATGAACTTGAAGCTAAACATAGGGCCATTCTATCTGCTAACTAAAAGTCAATCAGGAGAGTGATAGAGCAAACATCACAGAACCAAAACAACATACCCAGTCCTATCCAAGAGCCTAACCCTAACCTCACTGAAACACAAGTCACCTCTAGCATCACTGAACCACCCCCATCCATCCAACAGAGAGTAAAGCTACCCTCAATTGTGAGGAAACTAAACTACTCACCATTCACTAATCCTATGGATTTACAAAGTATGATTGAGGAGGAACGAGATGTGTGGATTGCTAACCACCGAGCAACATGCAGAAGGATGGAAATCACCTCCTAAACTCAAAGTAATGAGCAAGTTCTAGAGGAACTAAGTGTTAACGACATTAGAAAAATGAAGAACAGACCAGACGTGGCTACTATACATGCTATCAAAGGACTATCAGCTATCCAAAATAATACAACACTTGGGCAAGTAGGAATTGAAGAGGAAGACTATGAGAACTTTCCAACATACTCAGAAGATGCTGTGAAGAAGCTACTGGTAAGGAAGTGGTGCACTCTGATGATGACATCAGTGAGAAGCTGAGAACATTTATCACCACCCCCTACCCATACAATAAGGGGTATAAAGATGAACAGGATCTCTCAGGTAAGGTGCCTACTATGGATATTCAAAAGACCACTAAGGAGCTACCATCTCCATAGAAGGTTACAGACATTATGATGCTCAAGGGTGAGGGCTCTAATGCCCAACAAGGCACAGACTACTATGTGGAGTTCCCTCAAGAGATTATCAATGAGAGTCCAAAGAAGATCAGCATACTAGAGGCAGAGGAAAACCAACTTGCTGCCAACTTGTCAACCAATATGGTGCTAAGGAAGAGAGACTCCTCGGATATCACAAAAAATGATATGGAGCCTAGAGCTAAAGAAGGCAAGAAGATAAAGACTGAGGAACCAACTACACAAACTTGGAAACCTATGCTAGAAGACATTGAGAGATTATGTATGGGACTATTCTCTAAGGCTGAGGAGGCGGGCCAATCCATGACCCCACCCTCAAAATGACCTACCTAAGTTGGAACTGTCGTGGTTTGGCGGCTGCCACGACCAATAGGGAGCTTAATGCCCTATTGCCAATTCAAAAGCCGGTAGTGGTCTTCTTAATGGAGACTAGAGCAACAAAATCTAGAGTAGAGAGAATAAGGAGGAGGTTCAGATTCCACCATGCCTTCTGTGTGGAAGCTCAAGGTACTTCAGGAGGACTGTCCCTTTTATGGAATGAGGACTATGATATACAAGTTACAGACTCTTGCATGAATTACACACATGCTTTTTTGATTGAGAGGAGAACTGGGAATCATTTTGCTGCTACCTTTATCTATGGGAACCCAATAGTTCAAAGAAGAAGACACATTTGGCCTACGATACTGCACTTTCAACCTCCCAACCAGGACCCTTGGTGTTGCATAGGGGATATGAATGAAATGCTCCATTCTCATGAGAAGGATGGTATTAGACCGATTGAAGCCAATAGGATCAGCATATTTCAAAAGTTTCTTGATGATGCTCAACTAATGGATGTGGAGCTCCAAGGGTGTAAGTACACATGGATAAGCAATCCTAGAGACGGGGAAGTTACAAGACAGAAGATTGACAGATTTCTAGCCAATGGTTCTTGGAGAAGGTTATTCCCTCATGCTACTTCTATAGTTATGCCTATAGTAAACTCTGATCACTCACCAATTCTCTTGAAACCTAAACCTCCACTTTCTAGTGGGGTAAATTTTAAATATGAGGCATTCTGGGAAGACCATGAGGATTGTAGGAATGCGGTGAGATCAAGCTGGGATAAGGAAACAGGTTCTCAAGAAAGACAACTGAGAACTTATGGTGAAACTATGTGTAAGAAACTTAGCAAGTGCAGAGCAGATCTTAAACATTGGAGCAAAACAACATTTTAAAATGCTGCAAAGGAAATTGCGCAGCTAAAGGCTAGGTTACAAATGGTCCTCAACTTACCTAGACAAGCTATCAACTGGGATGAGCTCACAGACTTGAGGAAAACTATTGATCATCTCTGGAAGAATCATACTGGAGTCAGCGCTCTAGAGTCAAATGGTTACAATGTGGGGATAAAAACTCAATTTTTTTTCATGTAACTACTATTCAAAGAAGAAGTAGGAATAGATTGGAAAGAATACCAGACCAAAGATGTAATTGGCTGGAAGGGCAGAGTCAAATCATGATAGGTATTGTTGATTTCTATTCAAATTTATACATGGCTAACCCTATAAGTGATGTTGAAAATTGCATTGATTGTATCCCAAACCTGGTATCCGGTCCTATGAATGAAGCTCTTATGGCTCTAGTTACTAGGTCTGAAATGGAGAAGGCTGTCTTCTCTATGGGGGCTCAGAATGCCCTTGGGCCTGATGGTTTCAATGGACTCTTTTTCCAAATGAACTGGGATTCTCTTAAAGATGATGTCATTAATCTGGTCACTGAGTTCTTTGAGCATGGCAGTCTTCATGATGATCTTAATTCTACCATAGTTGCCTTAGTACCTAAGATCCCAATGCCCGAATCTCTATCACAACTTCGCCCTATTAGCTGCTGTGATTATGTATACAAAATAATATCTAAGGTGATTGTCAATAGCCTGAAACCACACATGAATGCCTTGTTCTCCCCCCAGCTAGAGGTCTCGGGAGGGGTCTTGCACTAAAATGTGACATCAATAAAGCATATGATAGATTGGAATGGGGTTTTCTTGAGGCAGTCTTGAAAAAATTTGGTTTCTGTAATATTTGGGTGGATAGAGTTATGAAACTATTCTCTACAGTCTCATATGTCTATCAGGTGAATGGCTTTAAAACTAGGAAGCTAACTCCAACTAGGGGATTGAGACAAGGACACCCCATCTTTCCTTGCCTCTTTATCCTAGCTTTTGATGTCCTCTCTAGAATGATTACAAACACTAATACTGAAGGCACATTCAAAGGATTACAACTAGCCCATAATGCTCCTAATTTAACACACTTATTCTTTGCAGATGATGCTATTGTATTCTCTCAGGATTCACCAGAAAGTATTGCTGCTCTCACCAATATTATCAACAAGTTAACCAATGCCTCCTGTCAAAGACTCAATCTATCAAAATCAGGTATCATTTTTGGTGGAAATACACCTAGTCTCATAAAGACCAGAGTTACTGATGTTATCAATATTTCTGTTTGGGCATCTCCAGGTAACTATCTGGGTATACCGGCTGACTGGGGGTGCTCAAAGGTTCAAAACCTCCAATGGTTGCATGAAAAAATAATGAATAGAATGGAGGGTTGGAAAAGTAGCCTTTTCAACCTTTCCGGGAAGGAGATATTAATCAAATCAGTTATAAAAGCCATCCCTAGTTATATTATGTCTATTGTCAAACTTGCTAAAGTTTTTTGTGATAAACTAACTGCTGCAGCTATTAGTTTTTGGTGGAGTAAGGCTAGAAACAAACGCAGTATACATTGAAAGAGGAAGGAGATTCTGTGCTCTCCAAAATAGGAAGGAGGAATGGGATTTAAAGATTTTGATGCTATGAATGTTGCACTTTTAACTAAACAAGCCTGGAGGATCATCCAAGAACCTAATTCTTACTGGGCATCCACTCTAAAAGGTATATATTTCCCCTCAACTAATTTTTGGGAAGCAAAAGAGTCCAAAATAAGTTCTTGGGTTTAGAAGAGCTTACTAACAGGAAGAGACCTCTTAAAAATAGATGGAAGATGGAATGTGGGAGCTTCAACCGACTTATCTATCACTAGAGATTTATGGCTAGCATCTAGAGAAAAGGCTCATTTGCAACAAGGGGCTACTTGCACTAATCTTAAAGACCTGGTAAGTGATAACCTAACCTGGGATACTCAAGCCCTGAGAGCTAATCTCCTCCCTAATACTACTATTCAAGCAATGAAAACACCTATATCATGGTTCAATCCCAATGACTCTCTATTATGGCCTCACACGAGTGAGAGGAACTATACTGTGAAATCAGGGTATAAGGCTTTGCTTATTAACAAGCCTACACTAAATAATCAAGTATCTACATCTAATCCTATTCAGGAGGAATGCTGGGGGCTAATCTGGGGATCTCAAGTGCCCTAAAAATCAAGCATTTCATGTGGAAAGCCTGTCACAATGCCCTACCAACTAAAGAAAACCTCACAGGAAGGAAACTCTCTAGGGATACTCTATGCCCTATCTGTAAGCAACAACCAGAGACAGTAGAACATATGCTACTACTCTGTGAATGGACTAAGCCTATCTGGTTTGGTATGGGTCTTCACCCTACACCAAATACCAGCAATGTTACAAACCTACCTAATTGGCTAATCCATCTTTTAAATTCATGGAAAAACAATGATATTGATGTCAATACAAATATGGCTCTTGTAATGCAGGGTATGTGGAACATTTGGAAAGAGAGAAATGATAAAGTTTTCAGCTCAAAGGTACCAAAGCCTACTGGTACTCTTATTATGGCCAAAAATCAGACTTTTGAGTTCATACAAGTAAATAACAACAACCAAACAACAACACAGAACACCCACATAACCAACAGACCAAGACGGTGGCGACCCCCAGTTGAAGGTTTGATAAAAATTAACTTTGATGCTGCATTCACAGCAACAACAGGTAAGGGAAGTTATGCAATAGTGGGCAGAGATCATCAAGGCCAAATTATTACCTTACAAGCAGCTCGTCTCTTTGCTCAATCTCCCCTAGCAGCAGAAGCTCTAAGCCTTAGAGAAGGCAAGAAAATTGCACAGTGCCTCCAGATCTAGAAAGTCGTCTTTGAGAGTGACAATCTTCGCCTCGTACAAACTTGCAATCAAAGTCACCAAATTCGTGAGATACAAGGCATTATTGATGACATTCTTCATATGAAATTATGGTTTGAAAGCTACAACTTTACCTGGATATGTCGTGAAGGAAACGGAGCTGCCCACGAGCTTGCTTCACTGTGTTCGCAACAACAACTGATTGGAAATTGGGTGAATCAACTACCCCTCTCTCTAAAACAAATTGTAGATCGTGAGAGATCTAGCTTGGGTCTTAACCTAAATGCTGTGCCTTACCATCAAAGAATATGATTGTGGAGGAAGACGCGCGAGTTATTGGTAGGATCTGATGAATGAAACTCCTGCTCAATTATGAGTGCAATTGCCGAATTAGGGTAAGATGAAGAGAGGAAACAAGGGATGCGCCTCTGGAAGATCTATTTTGGTGTAAGTTGTTGGATGGTCTTAAGTGCTAGTACCGGGTTGATGGGCCTCTCTTATGGGTTGTTTTTGCTTGTTTTTTGCGAGCTACTTGATGGCTGGACATCACTTCTTTTCTTATTGCACCTCTATTATTTGCTAATTTGTATCTCATTTGATATCTTGTAACCTATTTGGAACCTCTAAGGACACAGGTCCAACTGCTGCACTACTAGTGTGTGTAATATTTGTGGCTTTGCCCAACTAATATGAAATGTTACACATTTGACCCCAAAAAAAACCTCTCACTCTTACAATCTATTTAATTCTAATGCTCACAAATACACATTTAAATCAGCTATGAAATATAATTCATCAAGCACAAAAACATTCGGATTTATATATATAAATATATATATATATATATATATATATATATATATAGATATATAGATATATATATATATAAGAATACTTAGGTGAGAATATTTAGTTATTATAAAAATGAGAATATTTAATTATAACTATTGGATTAAAATCAATGGTCAAGATTACATCATTAATTACAAAATCTCGTCCGATTTGTTTCCTTTCTTATTAAAGTTCACGAAAAATCTTGAAATTAACGACGGAATATGAACCATTAAGTAAAATCCAACAGTTCTTACTTAACGTTCCCATTTCAGGTAATAACCAAATGCTTTGAAGATAGTATTTTGTCTACTTGACTACTTTTATTAAATCTTTACTATATTACAATATCCTATATTTGATAATAATATTTTTTATTTTGGAGTGTTATTTTACTAGATTGCCATTACTTTTTTTTCGAGTGATATATAAATAATAATTCATATTGTAATTATGTAATTTGATATTTATTACCATGTTAATAAATTCATCGATTCCTTTTCATTAAAGTTCACAGAATATCTTGTAATTAATGATGTAATATGAACCATTAATTAAAATTCAATGGTTATTGCTTAATGTTCCAATCTCACGTAATAACCAAATGTTTTGAAAATATTTTGTCTTGTTGACTACTTTTAATAAATATTTACTATATTACAATATCCTATATTTTACAATAATATTTATTATTTTGCAGTGTTATTTTACTAGATTTATATTACTTTTTTTTCAAATGATAAATTATAATTAATATTGTAATTATGTAATTTGAATTTTTATTAACATGTTAATAATTTCATTGATTAATTTTCTTTAAAGTTCATGAAAGATCTTGTAATTAATGACGTAAATGAACCATTAATTAAAATCCCATGGTTATTAATTTATGTTCCAATTCACGTAATAACAAAATATTTTGAAGATATTCTGTCTAATTGACTATTTTTATTAAGTATTTACTATATTAAAATATCCTATATTTTGTAATAATAATAATATTTATTATTTTGCAGTGTTATTTTACTATATTTATATTACTTTTTTTCTAATGGTAAATTATAATTAATATTGTAATTTTGTAATTTGAATTTTTATTAACATGTTAATAATTTCATTGATTAATTTTCTTTAAAGTTCACGAAAGATCTTGTAATTAATGACGTAAATGAACCATTAATTAAAATCCAATGGTTATTAATTTATGTTCCAATTCACGTAATAACCAAATATTTTGAAGATATTCTGTCTAATTGACTATTTTTATTAAGTATTTACTATATTACAATATCCTATATTTTGTAATAATAATAATAATATTTATTATTTTGCAGTGTTATTTTACTATATTTATATTACTTTTTCCAAAATGATAAGTAATAATTAATATTGTAATTATGCAATTTTTAATATTTATTACCATGTTATTAAATTCATTGATTCCTTTTTTATTAAAGTTCATGAAAGATATTGTAATTAATTTTTTTGACCAAAGATATTGTAATCAATGACGTAATATGAAACATTAATTAAAATTCAATGGTTATTAATCTTTTTTGAAGCATCAAATGGTAATTACTTAATGTCTCAATTTCACGTAATAACCAAATATTTTTAAGATAGTATTTTGTCTAGTTGACTACTTTTATTAAATCTTTACTATATTACAATATCCTATATTTGATAATAATATTTATTATTTTGCAGTGCTATTTTACTATATTTATATTACTATTTTTTGAATGATAATAATAATTAATATTGCAATTATGTAATTTGAATATTTATTACCATCTTAACATTATAAAAACAATCTAGCCATGCCATAGTACTCACACAAACAACAGATATTTAGTAGTCATTACAACAATGTCATCTCTATCATCTCTAGTTCTTCTTTTCTTTTGCTTTTGTCAAGTATCTCTCATGGAGACTTTAAGCAATGGCTTAAGCGTGGAACTCATCCATTATGAGTCTCTAAAATCATCCATCTACAATCTAGGCGAAACTGATCGATTCCAACGAGTGTCCAGTCTTGTGCATCATTCTATCAATCGTGTCAATTACTTGAAAGAAGTTCTTTCTGTATCCCCAACTATGATATCACAGACCACAATGACACGATTTACAGGTAATGCTTACGTTATGAGTTATTCAATTGGTACCCCACCACTTAAACTTTATGCAGGTTTTGATACGGGTAGTTCTTTTATTTGGTTTCAGTGCAAGCCTTGTGCACAATGTAATAACCAAACATCACCGATGTTCGATCCTTTAAAATCCTCAACCTATAAAGCCCTTCCTTGCTCTTCTAGTGCATGTAATTATAGGGATTCTATTGCAATCACACATTGTTCTTCCAACAATCAACAACATTGTGAATATAATGTTACGTATGGCGATTTGACAAATTCAATAGGAGTTCTTAGTGTCGATACTCTTACTTTAAACTCCACAAATGGCTCTACTATCTCATTTCCTAGTTTTGTGGTAGGATGTGGGCACAAAAACCAAGCGACATTTGGGGGAAAAATCTCTGGTATAATTGGTTTTGGGCGTGGTCATTTGTCTTTTGTATCTCAATTGGATTCTACCATTGGTGGAAAATTCTCCTATTGTTTAGTGCCATTATTTTCAGATACAAAAACCTTAAGCAAACTTTATTTTGGGGATGAAGCTGTGGTTTCTGGTCCGGGAACTATCTCAACTCCCTTATTAGACTATCCCACTGGCCCTTACTTCACAAATTTGGAAGCACTTAGTGTGGGAAACAACACAATAAAAGTGGCACCCATAAGCTTTAAAAATACCTTAATTGATACAGGGTCAACATTGACTTATTTGCCTGGGGATGTTTATCATAAGTTAGAATCGGCAGTGGCAAGTATGGTTAAGTTAAAGCGTGTTAAGGATCCTACTCATAATTTGAGCCTCTGCTATACTCATAATTTGAGCCTCTGCTATGAAACCACATTTAAAGAGTTGGAGGTTCCTATAATCATTGCACATTTTGATGGTGGAGATGTCCATTTGAATGCTCAGAGCACCTTTATTCCGGTTGATCAAAGGATTGCATGCTTTGCTTTTTGTCCTTCACAATATCCAGGAATTTCCATATTTGGAAACGTAGTGCAACAAAACTTGTTGGTAGGCTTTGACCTTCGACGAAAAATTGTCTCTTTCAAGCCTACCGATTGTACCAAGCTTTGATTGAGTTGGGTTGTTTATTAATAAATAAATAGTAAAATCTTCATGACGATAATTTTTAATTCGAAGTATTTTATGTTTTTTTTATAGAATTCTCTTTGATATCCTAAGATGGAGAATGAACTTTATCGTTATTTATTATCCCCTCTAACTAATTTCATACAAATCAATTTTCTGGATTTCTTAAATTAACCAATTTAATAACTACATTAGTTTGTATGAAATTGATTAATTTGTAGTTCTTAATTTGTATGAAATTGATTAATTTGTATGAAAATGTTCACAAGATTTCATACAATATTAATGGCAAAATCTTTCTCGCGGCTTATCAATGTAACACGGGTACATTTCAACAAAATTGAAATTTATAATGTAAAAAAAAAAACTAAGGGCAGGCAAATAAAATCTACAAAAAAAAAAAAACTCCAAGGTCTCAGGTCTTCTGCTCTCTAGTCTATCTTAAACAAAAGTAAACAACGATATCTGAGAATCCCAATAAACCCATGCATCCAAGTTATTTGATTTTATTAACTAACTATACAATTCTAAGTTATCACTAAATGAGACGCTGTGATAAAATCAAATATGATGACGTCCCCTCTATACAATTCTAAGTTATTATCCCCTCTATCTAATTTCATATAACAGGAATTGGATGTTTCTGCTTGTTCATGTTGAGTCCCTTTTGGTCATCGATGTTAATCCCTCATGAAGCACTTAACAATTAACTTATTGCCTCTTCCATTAAAGCAACGAACGAACCTGAAGAGTAAAAACCCTTAAACATTAAAAGGTTTTTAAACTGAAGAAAAAGAATAAATGCTTCATGAATCTGAAATTTTGTTTGGATTGTGGGCTATTGGAAGTCATTTGCAGCAAATATGCATATAATGGACCATGCTCTGTATAAAATGGATGCCATTAAGTTCGGTTGCACAACTCAACTGCAGCAGATGTGCATAACTAGAAACAGAGTTACCTTTTTGCATCCTTGTGGCAGATTCAATTCCCCTTGGAGTCTACATTTATGATGGGTTTGGAGGTTTGCTTTGCACAAGCTATGTTTGTGTTTGTAAATGTGTCAATTTGCTAATCCCAAAATGACCTCGGTTTTGCCAAGTGGGATATTTCATACGTGAGTTAGTGGTATAAATTACTATTAGATTTCTTCGGTACAGGAGTACGGTTTGTTACCTCAGATTGAAGCGTGCCGCGAGGATGATGAATTGACTTCGGATGGTAGGACTTGAACCTCGGATGGGGTATCTGCAAACACTTCGATGCCTAAGTCAGCAAGGGAAGAGAAGAAGCATTTGAGACGGTAATGAGTGCGTACCTGGAAATGGTGGGTGACCCTTGTATTTATAGGATGCGGCGCCGTATCCGCGCCGTTGGATCGGGCAAATGAATCTGGACCCTTGGATACGGGTCAGACGCGGATTCGGCCATGATGAATACGGTAATGGGCCGGGCCCAAGCTTCGTGTGAAGTTTGGCCCAATCCGGAACAGTGGCCCCCTAAGTCGAGGTCGGAATGCGATTGGCTTCGGCCTCGGCTTGAAGCGAGTTCCTTCGTCAGCGGCTTTGATCGTTGCGCCACGTGTCCTCTATTAGCATGTGACGTTTGAGGAATCTGAGGCAAGAATCATGATTACGGTGTAGTTTCCCAAGTCAAGAACTGATCAAGCGCATTGATTAAACGTGACGGTTTGTCTTCCGAGGCTCAGTGGTATTTAGACTCGTCGAGAGCTCTCTATTTTCACTTGTCGTCTTTGAGCGAATTGAATTTTCTCTCCGCGCAAGGTCATTCTTGATACTTTGCGGCAAGCGTTCCGACGTGACGCTTTGGTTCCGAGATCAAAAGTTCCCTTTCTGCGCCAGACTTTTGAGATGTCGAGCTCATTTACTGAAGATCAGAGAGATTCCCTTTTAGAGGGGTCCCCATAGGGGTTAGCGCCCGAGGTCCGTGATTCTAACACGGTGGTGCCTGATGTTGTGGAATACAAGTACAATCCGAGCTCCTACAACTATGTCTCCGCGAAGGTAGTGGATGCTAAGTCCAAGCTGACTACTGCTGAAATTTCTGAGTTGGAGGCGTATGTTGTTGCTTCTTCAGATTAGAAATAGAGGTTGGAGCATCCGGGGCAGCTCCCCGCCTGTACCAAGTTACCGTCAAAGGAGATCGGTTATTTCTTCTACAAGAGGTGCCTGGACACAATGGGGATCAAGATCCCGCTGTTTGAGTTCCAGCAGAGCGTTCTGGATCACTTGCTGGTGGCCCTTCTCAGTTGGCCCCCAACGCTTGGGGGGTATGTCAAAGCCTTTGAGAATGTCATGGCCTACCTCAGGCGGACTCCATCAGTAAGAGTCTTCTTCTGCATTTTCGAAGTCTTCCGTCAGCCAGCAAGACGGATGCCACTCGCCACGGTCACGTTTGCCTTCGTGGGAGGCGGAAACAGGCTTACTTTCTTCCGATGAATGACTCCAACAAGGGCTTTAAGAAGTTCTTTATCTTTATCCGAGCTACAAATAAGAAAGCCAAACATGCCATTGCTGATTACGAGGGGTCGGAGGCGGCTAAGCCCCACTTTTCTTTATCTTGGGACGAGAATCATTACGACCACGTCAACAAGACTTTCTCCGTGAACTCGAAGTCGCTTTGGGGTGAGGAAGCAGAGAGTTTTAGAGTCCTCGAGGAATGGGGCGACAAGCTTCTGAAGGTTGGGCTAATGTTCTGTTGTGCCGACATCATTGGAGCCAAGTCCGCTAATGAGCTGAAGTCGTTGCTAGGTAACGTAGAATTTCGGAAAGTTTGTTTAAATCCTTTTGCTAGCCCCGGTCGTCTTAACCTCTGTCTTTTTGCGCAAATGTCTTGGCAACTTGCCCCGTTCCTGATCCTGCTTTCGAGGTCTAGCTTAAAAAGTGCTCTTCTAAGCGGAGAACAAGCAAAGGTTCCTCCTGGGGGAAACAGGCCACTGTAGACACAAAGGTCCTCCGTCCTCCTAAAAGATCCAAAACTGTTAGTGCCCAAGAGCTGGTTTTACCTGCTGAGGTTGCAGTAGAGCTCCCTTCCGAGGTTCCATCCGACGCCGACCTGGAGGCTTGTCTCAGGGTAGCTGAAACTGCGCTAAAGTTGTTCCAAGAGCTGGAGGAGTTGGAGTCGGACTTGGAAGTTCTTAAGATTTCTAGGAGGTTGGAAAGGGCTGAAGCCATTAATTGTGAGCTTGAAGGGGATTTCCTGGACCGTACAGATAAGTTGGAGTACTACAGGGATGTTCGTATTCCAGAGCTCATAGAAGAAAATCGCCTGCTCCGTGCTTCTATTAACTCCCTTGGTTCGGCGGAGGAACAAATCGCCAGCCTTGAGCTTCAGTTGTAGCCGCGTAAAGCCGAGGCAGACGAAGCAGAGGAGGTTCAGGATCAGCTTGCGGCGATTAAAGCGAGAGAGGCCTGTGCTTTGGAGGAGATCGCCGCTCTTGACGCCGAGGTTGATAAGCTTCAAGGCGACTGCTCCTCTGCCGAGGCCAAGGTGGACAATTCGGCTGCGCTTGGTTTTGAGAGATGCAGGAGCCTTCTTTCCGTGGTGAGTCCGGATCTGCCAATGGATCTGCTGGTTCCCGAGAACGAGGCCTTTGAAGGAAACCTGGTGAAGCCGGTACCCGGCGCTCCCTTGGACCAAGCTCAATTGCTTTTCATCGGATCCGAGACGGAGGTTCCTAAATGAAGACTGGTCTCCTGTTTTCTTTATATTTTGTGAATGTAAATATTGGGCGACGGCCCTCCTTATGTAATATCTTACAATATCAATGAAAGTTTAGTTTTCTCTGCAACTCGTCATTTACTTATTCTGTTTGCAATTCATTTAGTAAGATGTGAATAGTCGAGGCCAAGAGTAGGATTACCTGGGTGTCATTGCTTGAACCCTCGTAAGTTCTTCTTGCTCCTTGATGGAGCGTGGAGCTCAGAGATTAGGGAGGTCTTTGTCCCCTGATGGAGCACGAAGCTCGGTGATCAGGGGAGTCTTTATCCCATGATGGAGCGCGGAGCTCGGAGATCATGGGGTCTTTCGCCTCTGATGGAGCGTTTAGTTCGGAGATCAGAGGTCCCTTCGGCCACTGATGGAGCGCGGAGCTCAGACACCAGAGGAAAGTCTTTGGTCGAAGCCGCTGGGGACTTCTTCCTTCGGCCACTGATGGAGCATTGGAGCTTGGAGATCAGAGGGAAGGTTGCTCGCTTGTTGCGAGAATAAGGGTCGCTGTGGACCTGAGCCGCTGTGGACCTGAGCTCGGAGTCGGGAAGGACATGGGCCTCGCCTCTCACCGTTGTCCATTGAGTGGCCAGCTCAGGTCAGACTCGGGTAAGAGGGGCTTCGCGGAATTGGAGAACCTGCGTGTTAGTTCAAGTATTAAAATAGAGAGTGAAGGCATACTTCTGCAATTTTTTTATTGAAGACAAAGATTAAGGTCGGGTACAGTTTAATGCTTAGTTTCTTGTCCTTTTTAATTCCTTTCCTAGGCTGTCACCCTCACTGTTCTTTCTTGATCTTCGGGTTGGCTATAGCGAGTGCCTGCTGCTTCTCGGCTTGTCGTTCCGACTTCAGGATAGGTATTGGCACCTCTTTGCCCCGTCGAGATCCACCAGGACCGTGAACACCTCTTCCTGTTCCGAGAAGAACTTCATTTTGAGGTGGACCGTTGAGGTCACGGCCCCGAGCTTCCCCAACGTCGGTCGGCCGACAATGCAGTGATACGGGGAGGGGCAAGGCAGTACCAAGAACCTTGTTTTTATGGTTTTTGACAGCTTGTCCTCTCTGTAGGTTACCTTCAGTTTGAGGTAGCCTAGAGGCCGGGTTCTAGAACCGTTGAATCCCACCAGGTCGGATCCTTCGTATTCGGACATGTCTTTCTCGGAGATTTTTAGCCTGGGGAGTAGTTCCTTGAAAAAAATGTCTACTGAACTCCCTTGGTCGTCCAAGATCCTCTTCACATCGACCCTGGCTAAGAGTGCGGAAATGACCAAAGGGATTTCTTCGTTGGGTTTTCCTCGGAGAAGATCAGAGTCGGCGAAGGATATAGGAGGTTTGTTTGTTTTGATCGTAGGGGAGTTCGGGTCGGTTCCGACGCTGAGGACCTCCTGCCCAGTGTCGCTTGATGGATCGCTTGGTTCACCTTACTTCCATGGAGTAGCCTCCCATAATAACCATTGCTACGGGTCGCGGCCTCTGGGACCTCGGCGCATCCTCCGCGGAGTCGCTGCTATCTGCGGGGGACTTGTTTACCTCATTGACCGCAGACTTTGGCTTCCGGGGTGAAGGTCTCGAAGATCTCTCCCTTTTCTTGTCGTCCGACCTCAAATACTGTTTGAGCTTCCCTTTCTAAATCAGGTCTTCGATGTCGTCCTTTAGTACTCTGCAGGCCTCTGTGTCGTGGCCGCTGCTCCGATGGTACCTGCGGTACACCTTCTTGTTGGTGTTCCCCCGCTGGGGAATTGGAGCCGGCCATTTCATGTCCCGAAACTCGGTGCTGGCACACTCAGCCAGGATTCTTTCCATCGTGGTGTTGAGGTCAGAATATTCAACATGTCTGTCGTTCCACTCTTTCATGCCGGTTCCAGAGTCCTTCTTTCCTTTCTCTTTGCGTGACGTCGGGGCCGGATTGTCCGCATCCGCCTCTTCGTAGTCGATATAGTGTTGTGCTCGTCTCAAAAATTCATCGAGGGTTCTCGGCTTGCTACCTGGTGTGCATCGTCTGCTACTTGGTGTGCATAGTCCCTTAGGGATTCCTTTTCCCCTTGCCGGATCCCCTGCAGTACATCTTCCGACTTGGGCTTCACCCTGGAGGCGGTGAAGCGAGATGAGAATAGCTTTCTGAACTGCTTCCAGCAAGAGATTGATCCCGGCGGGAGGTCACGATACCACTTTAGGGCACATTTGCTCAGGGAAAGAGGGAAGAGCTTACATCGAACGTGGTCCGAGGCATCACGATAATTGAGCATCAGGTCAATGGTGTCAACATGCTCGTCAGGGTCACCCCTGCCGTCGTACACATTTAGCCTGGGGGCTTCTCCAGGGATTTCGGGATTCGGTAGTTTACGATCTCGGGGATGAATGGACTTGCTCGGGAGCTCCCATTCTTTTTCTTGGACTTACCATTGTGAGTTCCTCTATTGCGGGGAGAAGGGTCCCGGGACGAAGAGGAAGAGTTAGGGGAAGGGTTATCTAAGCTATCAGAAGTTTCTGATCTCAGTGGTGATGGTGGAGTCGGGGGTTTACCACGCCGCTTCTCTCTGCGAATCGGCAGAGAGATGTCGCTTGGGATGTTGGCTTGAGGTGATGACCGACGTCTCCGAGATGCCACGATCCGAGGTGGAGACTGGGAGGTCGGTCCACGGGCTCGGGTTGAGCCGCGGCAGCCCGGGCGACGGCGGCCATCTCCTGCTGCATTAATCCTTGACTGCGTCGCTCCAGCGCGTCGAGGAGCTTGCTGACGGCTTGGAGTTGTGTCGGGATGGTGTTGATTGGTGGAACTAGAATAGGTGGTGGAAGTCGGCCAGAGCTGTGAATCGTCGGGACTTCTTCGAGGTCGGTCCGAACATGACATTCAGGAGTGGTCTGGGGCTGTACCCCGGGATTTGCACTCTGAGCTCGAGATTGGGATCGAGTGGGCGGTCGTCCTCGTGGAGGCATGGCTAAATGAGGATGCGAGTTCGGACACGAGTGAATGTACTCCCACTGTGGTCGCCAATGTTCGGTACCGGAGTACGGTTTGTTACCTTGGATTGAAGCGTGCAGCGAGGATGATGAGTTGACTTCGGATGGTAGGACTTGAACCTCAGATGGACCGATGTGGTCTTTTCCCGCGCCTCGGGTGGGGTACCTGCAAGCACTCTGATGCCTAAGTCAACAAGGGAAGAGAAGAGGTATTTGAGACGGTAATGAGTGCGTACCTAGAAATGGTGGGTGACCCTTGTATTTATAGGATGCGGTGCCGTATCCGCGCCGTTGGATCGGGGAGAATGAATCCGGACCCTTGGATACGGGTCAGACGCAGATTCAGCCATGATGAATACGGTAATGGGCCGAGCCCAAGCTTCGTGGGAAGTTTGGCCCAATCCGGAACAAGATTAGATTATTATGAGTAATGATATTTGACAACCAATTTTTACAAATATACCTATGTCGCATACTATACGTATAGTACTAAATAAGTATTAGCCACACTTGAATAGTGAATATGTTCTGGAGTGGCCCACTAAGATGGGCGAAAGAGCGGAAAGACAGATCAACGGCTCTGATGAGTCCGTACAGCAATCCAACGATCGCACACGATTCATGGACACTATATAAGCATTCATTACGTCAGTTGTCAGGTACACACTATTCACTAGTATTGTTACTCTGCTCGTTCGCTCCTGACTTGAGCGTTGGAGTGTATTTGCAGGTATACCCGCCATCTTTCTCTAGGCGTGGAGCACGGTCAGAGCAGCAAGCAGATAAAGTTTGGTACCCGGAGAATTACCCATCCAGCGAGCTCAGGTACAAATCAGAATAGTTGTAGACAAAGTTGTAAAATCTAGTTGTGAAAAAAACATTTTTGATTATGTATTATGTATTATCTACATTAATTAACTATCCAAATTATTATCATCGAGTTAAAACATTTGGGTATTATTAATGATTGAATTGACCAAGTAAGAGTTTGTTACAGACCGTGATGAGTGAGAAACGAAGAGTCACAATTTCACAACGGTCCCTTCGTTCCCGCCATGGTTGCCACTTGTTAGTTATTGTTTTCTTTAACTAACCAATTTGCCACTCACTCTCTTTCTCTTTGTGTTTGATTTGGTACGGAGTGAAAATGACGGACACTACTGACGACATTGCGGAGGAAATCTCCTTTCAGAGCTTCGACGATGATTGTAGATTGCTTGGCAATCTTCTCAATGACATTTTGCAGCGAGAAGTTGGTACCGTTTTTGTTGAGAAACTAGAGAAAATTCGAGTCCTTGCCAAGGTTTTTCTTCTTCCTCCCCTTTTGTTCCCTCTTTTAAATTCCAATTCTGTTTTGTTGTTGTTTTCAAATTGGTTTTGGTTGTTTGCATGTTGCTCGAATATTCAATTTATTCTCAGTTGTTAGTGATTTCAACGTTGATTTTGTTTTTTCTCCAGTGATATATGGTTTATTTTATATTAATTTGTTGATTAAACCATCAATTTATTCCTTATTGATCACTAAATGTCGGGAAAGTTTGTGAATTTATCACACTAAGCTCAAAAAAATTGTGAAATCCATCACATTAGTCCTTATAAATTAAAGGTTTATTCTATTTTATTTTTTGTTTTTGTTGTGATTTCCTTACTGTTTCCTGGGGATCCTGTTAGAAATAGTTATATGCATTTGGTGTTTTATGATGTATGCATGTGGGCCTTTGGGTGAAAATCAAAGACCCAAAAATGATGATGAAAGAACTAATCCTTTATGATGGAATTTTTTGCTATTTTTTGGGCTCCTCAAGTTATTAAAGGTCTGCCATATTCTTTGTTAAAATGTATAAAGATAATTGCTTTTGGTTACATTTGGCTACCAAGTCAAAAGTAGCAAGGTTACATTTTGTTGTGTTTTTCTTCCTCCCCAGAGTGCTTGTAATATGAGACGGGCAGGGATTGAGGACATGGCAAAGCTTATAGAGAAGCAGATAGCTTCAGAATTGTCACAAATGACATTAGATGAAGCTCAGACCCTTGGTCGTGCCTTCAGCCATTACCTTACTTTGACAGGCATTGCTGAAACCCACCATAGGTAAAAGGATTCCCAGTATAATTTCAAATTGTAATTACATTCACTAATATACTAGTTGATAATTTGTCTGTCTCAATAGGGTAGTCTTTCTGACCAACTAGTTATGTTTAGGGTTCGAAAAGGAGCAAACATTGCAAATTTTGCAAAATCTTGTGATGACATCTTTAATCAGCTGGTGCAAGGTGGAGTTTCCCCAGATGAGCTTTATAACACAGTTTGCAAGCAGGTGTGTTTTTTTTTCTTTCCTACTGTGCTGAGTTTGTGAAGAACATTGAAAATAAGCAACTGGCCTTTCATTCATTGTCATCATTTTGGATTTTAAACAAATGTGAAATGCACTAACAAGCAGAGATTAAAATACGTTATTATCTGCTTTCCAGGCAATTATTTTTCTTATTAATTTAGTGAAATGTTGTAGACTGTTTTGTTATTCAAGATGGAATGTTTTTGTTGCCACAGGGGGTTGAAATTGTTCTTACAGCTCATCCGACACAAATCAATCGTCGTACCTTGCAATACAAACACATTAAAATTGCTGTGAGTTTATTTATGTTTGTTTTTTAAAAAAATTGTTTACCTTCCATAAAATAATCGGGCCATGAACTTTCTATCTCAAATGTCATCAAGTGTTTTGTCTCTGACCACTTTTTGCCCTTCATGCAGCATCTCTTGGATTATAATGATCGACCTGATCTTAGCCAGGAAGATCGTGAAATGGTGATTGAAGATCTGGTACAATATACCCCCAAAAATGTCCCGTGTAGTGCCTTAGGATGGAAAAATATATATCTTTTTTTATCTTTTAATGTGAAAGGGTAGTGCAATTCCTTTTTTGAGTACCACTTTCTTCTTTTCTCATTGGCAATATTTTGTTTGATAGGTGAGAGAGATAACTTCAATATGGCAAACAGATGAGCTTAGGCGTCAAAAACTTACGTCAGTTGATGAAGCTAGATCTGGTAGGCCACTTAATCAGTATATGTTAGATATTAGATATAAAACCACTCATAATCCATAGAAAATGGTTCTCAATATTACTTCAATTATGTGCAATTACATTTACTAATCATGATTAGATAGACAAGCTAAGACTAGTTAAACCCAATAGGCTGATTAATGGTCCTATTACAATGAAGGCTAATAATTACACAATACATGGTAGTAACTACTATTGAAAACATCCCCCCTCAAACTGCGAAGTGGATATCTATCGTTCTCAACATGCAAGTAAGTTGTCTGACACATTTTGTTAGCAAGCCTTTTGTTAACACATCATCGAGTTGTTGCCCATAAGGGACTTACTCCGTTGCTATCAATCCATTATATAGCTTTTCATTGATAAATTGTTAGTCTATCTCTATGTGTTTTGCCCAGTCGCGTTGAATAAGATTATGAGCAATATTGATAATCCATTTGTTGTCAACAACTTCATAGGGCTTTCATACTTTATCTTCAAGTCATCTAACACAATCTTCATCCAGATTTGCTTCCTATTCCTCCTTAGCAATAAGGTTCCTACATAAAAATGTACAATAGCCTATGATGGATCTTCTCTCACAAACCAAACTTGCATTATCTGCATCAATATATGCCTCCGTAGTCTGACATCCACCTTAGCTTGAACAAGAGTTGTTTCTTCAGAGTGACTTGGAGATACTTTAGGACACGATTTACCACTTGTAGGTGTCTTCCTCTTGGATCATGCATGAACTGCCTCACAACACTGATAACATATGCCAAGTCCGGTCTAGTGTGGGGCTGTGGGCTACGTAGATCAACTTCCATACTATTCCCTGATATTGGACTTTGTCTGGTTATATAGACAACTGACAAGCTAACTTAGTTAAGACTAGCTAAACGTAGTGGACCTGATTAATGGCCCTATTACAATGAAGGCTAATATTACACAATATATGGTAATAGCTGCTGCTACTTCCAACTCAAGCATGTATCTTAAAAGCTTAAGATTTTAAGTTAATCCTTAACAATGGTTTATGGCCACTCGGACGAGAACGGTCATGAGTTTGGCCCTTCTTTCTCCAGAAGGCTCTTGTGTAGCTTAATCTTTTAGAAGATCTTGTCCGTGATGATGTTATGCATGTGAGCTCTTGCCAAAATTGATTCACTGTAAAAAAAGAACCCACAATTATTTTCTCAATTCTCCCAGGATTGAATATTGTGGAGCAATCACTGTGGAAAGCTGTTCCTCTTTATTTACGTCGAGTCAGCAATGCTCTAAAAAAGGTATGTTCATCTTTAACTATGCAGATTAACTTGTTTATTATTTCTTTTTAAGATTTTGAATGCAACTTTTCTTTCCATGCAGCATACGGGAAAACCACTTCCATTGACTTGCACTCCCATTAAGTTTGGATCATGGATGGGAGGGGACAGAGATGGAAACCCAAATGTGACAGCAAAGGTAGGGCATATTTACTTTACTACCCTTGTTTTATGTTTTCATTTTCCTCCAAAACTAAAAATCATCATAGATAGCAAATCCATCATTTTCAAAAAAAGTTGTTTTCATTGTTTCCAAAAAAGTTGTAATTTGTTTCCTTTTCTTCTTCAGGTAACAAAAGATGTTTCTCTTTTGTCAAGATGGATGGCAATTGACCTCTATGTTCGGGAAGTTGATAGCCTGAGATTTGAGCTGTCCATGAAAAGGTGCTCTGAGAAGTTTTCTAAACTGGCACATGCAGCTTTAGAAGGTTTGTATGTTTAAGTTTGTTTTTGGTGATATCTTTCAAATGCTAATGGACATAGCGGTCATCTTTGTTTATATCAAAAGACCACTGAATACTGTTTGTTATAATATGAATTTGATTGTCCTTTATAAAGCCTTACTATTATTATGTCACTGTTTAGATGAATGATGATATTTTCTGACACATATATTCTTGCTCTTGTGGCTCTGGTAATGCATTAGATCCTTGTCTTGTCTTTTTTATGTATTACTTGCATGGTGGATTGAGGCGGTTCCCTCCTGGTTTGGAATTTCGATTACTGGTGGATACCCCTTTTTTGCTATTCTAATAATTCAACTTATCAAAACTTTCAAGTGTTTGTATGTTTTGCCTTTCTCCTTTTGTTTTGAAAAGACATGAACGTGTTGTCATATATATCTAATCAACTCTCTAATCTCATCCAACATAAAGATATACTTGAGAGAGTTCTTCTGTGGTATCCTGGGAATGTTTTCTAGAGCTGCAACCCGTGGCAGAACTAGTTCGGTGGCCAGATTTATTTGGGCTAGTAATAGATTAATGAGATTCTTCTTGTTCTTGTTGGTCTTTCATCGAGGTTATACTCTGTTTGGTCTCTGACTTTTTAAAAATGTTCAATTTAGTGTGCAACATTTATGAGTGTCAATTTAGTTCTTCCACCAACCATGTTAATTAACACTGCTGACGGAGCTGAGATGGGAAATCACTTATTTTTGTTCAGAAGCAAACAAAGAGACTCGGCGTGAGAATTGGAATGAATCACAGAGTAGAAGTCAGTTGAAACCTCAAAATCAACAAGCTTCGTTACTTCCAACCAAACTTCCACCTAGAGCTCATTTACCCTCTTGCGCTGCTGGTAACACAATTTTCTCAAAGTGGCTAGCTGTTTATTCATTAATTATTACTTTGGATATTGATGTTCTTATTGAATACATTCTTTCACATAGAAAATGGTGTATCTGATCATCCCAGACTGGACATCCCCGGCAAGGTAGTTCAATTCAGTAATTAATTGTAAGGGTTTCTGGATTGATTTTACCTTTGAATTTTTGAAAATATATATGTGTGTGCATTTTTCACTGACAGGATGCTAAGACTTCAAATTCAAGTATCAGCAACGCTGGAATGAAACGTGCTCCTTCTTTCAACTCTAGTCAACAACTTCTTGCTCAGAGGAAATTGTATGCAGAATCCCAAATAGGAAGAACTAGTTTTCAAAAGCTTTTGGAGCCAAACCTACCTCAGCTTCCAGGAATTGCTCCTTATAGAGTTTTCCTCGGCAATGTAAAAGACAAGGTATCAATTCTCATCCTAAATCCTAAACCATATTTCTGCTTTTGTAGTTTGTACAATACTATGCCATATGCTTTGAACTAGAGTCTTGATATTTTCTCTATTACAAAATACAGACCCATGATGAGTCATTGATTTTTATGCATTATTATTAGGAGCTACCATTGATCATTATCATTAGCTGTCAAATTATGTTGAGATCAAGCAAGCCTATTGCTATCTTCCAAGGCTTTCTCAAGACAGATAGATGGTTACTTGAATATATAGTGCTATATATGTTAACAGATTTACTATATGAAATACATAATTACCCAAATTTTGTTTGAATACTTGTCCATAGAGGCTTTGTTTCTGGTGTGTTGTCTCATATCTGCATAGTAAATGAAAGTATCTTCTCTTCCTTGTGTTTAGCTTCTTAAAACTCGTAGACGGTTGGAGCTTCTTCTCGAAGACTGTCCATGTGAACTTGATCCTTTGCTTTACTATGAAACAACTGATCAACTTTTGGAACCTCTGCTCCTCTGTTATGAATCCCTGGTACCTTCTTCTTTCTACCCTTCTTCCATCCATCCAAGGTTTTTCAGAATTATTACTATTATTTACCTCTTCATTTCTTCTAGCAATCTTGTGGATCTGGGGCATTAGCCGACGGCCGACTTGCTGATCTCATTCGGAGAGTTGCTACCTTTGGCATGGTGTTAATGAAGCTTGACTTGCGTCAGGTCCAATTCAAATAGCTTACTTGATTCTACTTTTTTAAACAATTTTTTGATTTTTTAAGTTAAAAGAACAAAATTTACTGTTTCTTAATTTGATAAAAACACAGCAGTTTTTTAAAGATCTGCTAAAACATACACAAAGTGCTTTGTGTATTATTTGTTGGAAAGTCAGTTGTGGCCTGAAACTACCAGTGTGACAGGAATCTGGCAGACATGCTGAAACACTTGATGCAATTACAAAGTATTTGGATTTGGGTACATTCAGTGAATGGGATGAAGAAAAGAAACTGGGATTCTTAACCAAAGAACTAAAAGGGAAGAGGCCACTGGTTCCTCCTAATATTGAGGTGAGATGGTTAGATTGTACACTAAGCACCAAGTTTTAAAAGTCCTTTTTCTAGTATGATGGTAAAACTTCTTGTTTTAAAAAAGAAACAAGTTGATATTCTGCAACTTTTAGCCTATTTTCTTTGCACTTTTCTATAATGATTAATCCAGCCTTGGGCATGAAACATTGTTAAATCTCTTGAGGAAGAGCTTTTCCGCACATTGTTAAAAAAAAAAAATCAAAATTTAAATGTTTATGTCCTATAACTCCTTTCTTGTTCATTTTAGGTTCAAAGTGAATTAGAAAGATTGTTTTGATTCTAAACTCCAGATTGCGGAATTTAGTTTCGCGTAAATTGTAGCTGTACTACAATGTTGGGGAGCTTAGTAGAAATCTATTATTAGATTTCCCATTATGCTAATGAAAAGGAAAGAGAAAACCATGATTTACTGCATGCTTGAAGCACTTCTTAAATAAATGCCTTAAATCTGATGAGCGTTTCACATTGAGTGGTAATACGGCCTGATAGGTAGTTTTATATTGCTCCCAAATTCTAAGATGGTATACAAGTCAATTCTAAACTGTTTTACCCTAAATTATGCCTAATAGTCTTTTTTGCGCTAGGGTGTGATGAGAAAAATCCAAGTCCTAAATTGAGCGAATCACAAATATCTAGTTATGCAAACTTTACACTCCAGATGTTTTGCCTCGGGTGTGAGTGCGTGTGTTGCAACTTGCAAGCTCCACATTGAATGGTAATAGGGTTTGAATAGTGGTTATAAGGGAGGGGACAACCCTCACAACATGAGTAGCTTTTGGGGTTGAAGGATATGTGTCCTGAAACATTATTTAGAACCAATTTGGTGGATCTGATCCATGATTCAAGTTCTACTTAAGAGGAACAACAGGACACTTCAATATTACATCCTTTCCATGTCAAACTAGTTTGACCTGGTTATTTATTTCTTCCTAGGTTAAAATTCAAAATTTTGTTCTTTCTGTACTATGTCCGAGTTTCTGTTTTTGATTGGAATCTTGGTTTATTCTTTTTAGGTTTCTCCAGATGTTAAAGAAGTTTTGGATACGTTTAAAATTGCTGCTGAGCTAGGGAGTGATTCGCTTGGAGCCTATGTGATCTCTATGGCCTCAAATGTACATTAACTGCTATCTCTCGTACAAATTATCTATGGTGTTTGTTTTACAATAAATAGTTATTTTTTTGTTATAAACTTCGCAGCTGATTTTAACAATTTGGTTGTCTAATATATTTTGTGGCAGTTTAAGTCTGCAAGGGTACAATACAACTATGAAAGAAATCATCTAGGGATATAGTAGTGTTTTAAAATGTTCGATTTGATACGAAATATTTTGGAATTTGGTTGATTGGCAGGCAAGTGATGTCCTTGCAGTGGAGCTTTTACAGAAGGATGCACGGCTTACAGTTTGTGGGGAGTTAGGAAGAGCATGTCCTGGTGGAACGTAAGTACGGAACTTTAGATGTTTGTATCAGATAAAAAGGGTGTCTGAGATGTAAATTTGTACTTGTAAATTACATCTTCATATGTATATTACTTTTCAAGTAAGAACCTATAGTAAATCTTTTGCATAAATAAATGTCTTATGCCTGCAAATTTTAGACTATAGTTATGTGCTTCTCCTGATTTGCATTATTTTTTTATTGAATTTTAATTACATACATATATCCAACACAGGCTTCGGGTGGTTCCTCTATTTGAAACTGTGAAGGACCTGAGAGGAGCTGGTTCAGTTATCAGAAAACTTCTATCAATAGATTGGTACCGCCAGCACATCGTTAAAAATCATAACGGACATCAAGAGGTGATTTTTAGTGGCAGGTTCATTTCATTTATGTTATAGGTTATTATGGGAAAATCATGTATGTGGTAATATTATAAATGCCTTTATGCAGGTTATGGTTGGGTATTCTGATTCTGGTAAAGATGCTGGGCGCTTTACTGCTGCTTGGGAACTATACAAAGCTCAAGAGGATGTTGTTGCTGCTTGCAATGAGTTCGGTATTAAGGTTACCCTGTTCCATGGCCGTGGAGGAAGTATTGGTCGCGGCGGGGGTCCAACGTATCTGGCTATTCAGTCCCAGCCACCTGGCTCTGTGATGGTGGGCTATGCAACTTAACTATAATTGCTGCCTAAGTCCCTTATTTCTTCTAAAAAAATTAGCTGTTTGAAACTGGTAATATTAATCTATATTTTGTTTGGGAGAGGGGAGGACTTATGACTAAAAAATTATTAATAATAAGGAGAAAATGACTCTTTAAACCCTTCAAAGCCCTGTCCTAGTTCATTTTTTGAGTTCTTTAAATTTGGAGGAACTCAAAAAATGAACAAGAAGATGATTTGAAGGGTAAATATTTTCCATATTACTAATACATTATAAGCGTTCCCTTCCCCTCGTTTCCAAACTCCCATGTAGATCCTTATTTTTTCGGCACATGCCTAGAATCCAAAATAACACTTCAAGGGGCTGGGTTGTTTGTTAATTCAAAAGACCTCCTTTACTCAAGACCCTATCATAGCACCGCCTATGAGAGCCGACGTCCTTGGCGATTGCAGTCCACGACACTTCAATCCATGACACTTTACTCAACTTCCTCGTTGGTCAAAACCCTCCATCGGTCAGAACTCTCAATGGTTAGCCGTCTCCCAAACACCTGCTCTAATACCAGTTGATAAGCACCTAAGCACTTGGGGAACTCTCCCTTAAAAGCCAGCAGTTAAATACTCCTCCCACCGAGCATCCCGTACTACTTCATGTGGGACCTAGGGATTCCATAATACCAAGACCCTATCAGATTATGTAACATCTGGACTCTTGAACTGCTGGTAGAGTAAGGGTTAACTAAGAAACAAGATCATTCATTTTTTTGGTTTCTTTTGTTTAAAACATTGAGCTGTTGACTTTTA
The DNA here is from genome assembly GCA_963573325.1 of Astragalus glycyphyllos. Taxonomy (NCBI): domain Eukaryota; kingdom Viridiplantae; phylum Streptophyta; class Magnoliopsida; order Fabales; family Fabaceae; genus Astragalus; species Astragalus glycyphyllos. The sequence goes on along the minus strand of OY754314.1, from coordinate 18,129,240 downwards.
TAGACCATGAGATTGTCAAGATTGACTATTGTTTAACCATAACACTTAGCAAGCCAAAGAATGATTGATATTAGAAGAGCATCTGGAGTTTTTTTATTTACTTGAAGCTAAATTATACCTTTGGTTATCATGAAATAGATTATAGATTATCCATCCATGTAGTCTCCGGAACCAGTTTTAATTTTTAAAGTCTGTTACCTGCATCGATGCAGAAAGCACATATTCGCCCTTACATTGCATCCAATCATAACAATTCTATAAACTCAATGATACATATCTGGATTTACATGAAACATTGCAGGGAACCCTTCGGTCAACTGAGCAGGGAGAGATGGTGCAGGCCAAGTTTGGGTTGCCACAGACAGCTGTTAGACAGCTTGAAATTTATACAACAGCTGTGCTACTTGCTACCCTTCGTCCACCTCTCCCACCGCGAGAAGCAAAATGGCGAAATCTCATGGATGACATTTCAAAAATCAGTTGCCAGTGTTACCGCAATGTAGTTTATGAAGATCCAGAATTCCTGTCCTACTTCCATGAAGCCACACCTCAGGCAGAGCTTGGCTTCCTCAACATAGGTAGCCGCCCTTACTATCTATACATTACCAGTGACATGTGAACTCTATTGAGTGCATCATTAGGGTTTGATGTTTTGTTTCTTCCGGCATTAGTATTTTCTTTTGGTCTAACTATTGTTCTTGTTCTTTGTGTGGCTTGTGTTTGGGTTGGAGTAACACTAATGTATTTTGTCATTAAAAAAACACAGGTAGTCGCCCCACAAGAAGAAAGAGCTCCACTGGAATTGGACACCTTCGCGCTATTCCCTGGATATTTGCATGGACTCAAACCAGATTTGTGCTTCCTGCTTGGCTTGGAATTGGAACAGGTTTAAAAAGTGCTTGTGAGAAAGGACAAACAGAAGAATTAAAAGCCATGTACAAAGAGTGGCCTTTCTTTCGAAGCCTAATAGACCTTATTGAGATGGTTTTGGGAAAAGCAGATATTTCTATTGCTAAGCACTATGACGAGGTTCTTGTCTCACCGAAGAGACAAGAACTCGGTTCTCAACTAAGGAACGAGCTCTTAACAACTACGAAATTCGTAGGAGTGATTTGTGGACACGAAAAACTTCTGCAGAATAACAGAACCTTGAGGCGGTTGATTGAGAATAGACTTCCTTTTCTCAATCCCATGAACATGTTGCAGGTGGAGATACTTAAGAGGCTAAGATGTGATGATGACAACCTTCAAGCCAGAGATGCTTTGCTTATAACCATTAATGGTATTGCTGCTGGGATGAGGAACACTGGTTAACTTCTCAAGAACTATAGTTTTCATACATTCTGTCGCTTCACATGTTCACCTCCAGTTTTCCCTCCTCATTTAATCACTGTTGCTAGAATTAGGCATACTAATGAAATATTAATATAACCATAACCAAAAATTTTTGTTTTTTACTTTGGGCAAAGGGAATATAATATCAAAATATAATGTAAAAGTATTTTATGTGAGTTTAATTATCTTATTAATTAATTGGTTTGGATGCCTGTTTGTAGTTTTTTTTATACTTACATTTGTGTCGACAAATGTGAATTTGTGTGAAATTTAATTGTACATTTCTCTAAGGCCATTTATTTATCAATCAATAAAGCAATTCATGGTGATCTATCTTAATTGTACATTTCTCTTTTGAAAGTTTCTCCTTTAGAACATAATATTTAAGCACCTTCAAAGGGGGAGTCAACAAAATTAGCGACAATGTTAGTAACTTAGTATTAGTGGTCATGCAATCAAAATCTTTAAAAAAATTAAGAATTGATGGCCCTTCCAACTTTGTTCCAAGTTCCTCCCTACTTCCAACTTTTCTAACCTTATTAGGAGTTTCCTCTTTCTCTATTTCTTTTCAGATGTACTCTCAAGTTTTCCGTCACTCTCTTTTTTAAATTCTTCTTTTCTTTCAAAGCTAACTTTTCTACTCTTTCTGCCTCATTTTCCCTCTCACTATCATCAAGACACTACACATCTTTTGGATCCATCACAAAATTCCGAAGATACATTTCATATTTACTTGAATTTCTTTCTCTTTCTCTCCTCTCACACTTCATTTTATTCTCCTTATTTTTTCTATTCCTCCTATGTCTCCGATACCTAGGGTGTTCTTCCTTCTCTTCCTCGTCATCATACTCATGGCGTGGAGAATAATGCCTATGCCTTGACCTCTCCTCCAACATAGTCATCCTCCTCTTCAAATCATCTCAAACCCTTTGAATGCACCTTTGTGTTTTCCTTTGTATTTCGTCCATGTAAGCCAAAATAGAAGCCATCTTTGGTGATGGTGGTGTGGTAGAACTCATGATTTCAAGCTCAACGCTACATGAAAACAATATTGGTACAAAACAAAAATAAGAGTGACTCTCAACATCACAAGTGTTTCACTCCTCTCGTGTTTATACTCAATTTGGCTTTTTCAAGGTGTTTGCTCTTGACTTTTTTCACCTTAAAACAAAATCTCTTTCCAATTGAACACCTTGATGTTGATATTTTGAAGCTCAAGGGATTGCACACTTATTTCACAAGAAAACAATTAAAAGAAACTACAATGAAAAAACACAAGAAATTTTACAGACAAACAAGAAAATATAAATAATAGAAGTACACTCTAATAGAGCCCAAAAGATAATATATGAAACTATTAAGAAGAAATGCAATTGACCAAAAAAAAAAAGAAGATATGCTAAAAAAAAAATTAACTGACAAAGCAAACATAGGGACTAAAATGGTAACTTTGTGGTGTAGAAGGGTAAAACAGGCAATACATGCTCCAAAATTTTTGAGAAGTTTCTTGAAATTCCAAATGCAGTTGAATAGTTTTGTAAATGGCAGTCTAATTATTTATTTTTATTTTCAAAAAAAAAATTATAGTAGAATATTCCTCATCTTTTGTTCAACTAGCCTTTTGAAATTTTAAAAAACGAGTTATATTGAGTCAATAAACAACAAAATAAATTTTGACACTCACAACTAAGATCCAAACTGAAAAATAGGTTGAAGATGAAAATGAATCAATCAATAACACAAGAACATGTGCAGTGAAACAAAAAAGCTAACATGCTCAAAAAATTCTGTAGAATCAAAATCTAACAACATTCAACCATTAGAACAGCAAAAAACAAAATTGGATTTCGATCAGAAACCAAGAACCAATTCAGATCTTAATAGATTCAGAAATATGAAAAATGTGAATACGTTTTTGATTGATTTAGAATAGAGCATGATGCACTATTTCTACAAGAAGAGTTTGCCATTCATATTCTACAGATTTAATGTTGGCCTTTCATATCCTACAAAACTAAAGTTGGCCTTTTATATCCTGAGTTAGTGTTGGCCTTTCATATCCTAAGTTATAACTGAATATTAACTCTAGGATACATCTGCTACAACTTTACTATTACAATGTGAGATAGGAGTAGAACTCGTATTCTCTATTACTCCCCTCGCAAACTCAGTGGTGTTTGGCACTCTAAGTCTGTCTCTAAGAAAACAAAACTGAGAAGGAGTCGGAGATTTAATGAGAATATCTGCAATTTGAAACTGTGCAGGAACATGTTCAACTATCAGCGATTTGTTGAGTAGTTTTTCCCTGACAAAGAATATGTCTAACTCCATATACTTTGTACTTGAATGCAACGAGAATTGTGGCTAAGTGCAACTGTACTCTGATTATCACAGTAGATGATAGGAGTAGGAATAGGCAAACACAATTCTTGAAGCAAGGATTGAACCCACAAAATTTCAGAGGCAGCGAGAGCAAGGCTGCGATATTCTACTTCAGCAAAGATTTGGCAACAAGAGTTTTCTTTTTTGACCACCAAGAGATGAGGTTAGGTCCCAAAAATACACAACCGCCAGAAGTTGAGCATCTGTCATCCATATTTCATGCCCAATCAACATCACAGTAGGCCCTGAGATGAATAAGAACATTAGAACTAGGTGGTTTAAACACCAATAGTCACTTGTACCTTTAAGATACCTTAGAATTCTCTTTACTACACACTAATGAGAAACCAAAGGCTGAGATATAAATTTGCACAGCTTATTCACACAGAGTAACCCATCGTAGGTCGAGTGATTGTAACATATTATAGAGCACCTACAATGCTCTTATAAAGTGCCAGATCTTCAAAGAAATTAGCACCAGCTTTAGAGAGTTTAATTGCAGCAGGTGGGGGTGTAGTAATACCTTTGCAGCCATCTATCTTAGATCTTTGCAAAAGATCTCTCACATATTTTCCTTGAGACAGTAGTAAATTACCATTGCACTTAACCTCAATTCCAAGAAAATAGTCTAGATCACCTAGCTATTTGAGAGAGAAAACACTATTCAGTTTGGTAATGAGTTGCTGAATCTTAATAGGTGAGGAAACAGTGAGTATAATGTCATCTACATAGATAAGCATGTAGATGCAACAGCCATTTTTGTTGAATATGAGAAAAGAAGGATCATACCTGCACTGCTAAAAACCAAAACTAATCAATGTTTTGGTGAGTCGATCATACCAGACCCTTGGGGCTTGTTTTCACCCACAGATTTCCTTGTTATGTTTACAAATCAGAGAGGCATAACTAGAGATAAAACCAGGAGGCTGTGTCATGTATACATCCTCATCAAGATAGTCATTAAGAAAAGCATTGTTCGAATCAACATGCTTAAGAGGCCAATTGTTTGTGAGAGCAATGGTAAGAATAATTCTGACAGTGATGGGCTTAACAACTCATGAGAAGGTTTCTATGTAGTCACACCCATATTTTTGAAGGAAAACCTTAGCTAAAAGCCTTGCCTTGTATTTGTTCACAGAGCCATCAGGGTTCTCTTTGACACGAAAAACCCATTTACACCATGCAACAGTCTTTCCAGTGGGTACTGAAGTTAGAGTTCAAGTGTTGTTTGCCATACGAGCATTATACTCAGTTTCCATTGCTTGAGTCCACTGAGGTGAGGTAAGGGCTTATTTTACAGTTAGAAGCTAGGTAGGAAACTAATGCGGTATGGAGGAGGATATAGGGTTGGACTGTGAAGGTAGTTTGGGATAGTTAAAAGGAAATACAAACTCATTGAACAACACATACTTCGAGATGAATAGCCTGCCAGATGCATCAAGGCATTTGTAGCCTTTATGCGAGGGTGAATAACTAGGAAAAGTACACTCTGAGGACCTAAATTGCAGTTTATGACTGTTTTAGGGTCTAAGTAATGGAAAACAGGGACAACCAAACACTGTGAGAAAAGAATAGTTTGGTGGTTTGTTAAACAAAACTTGGACAGGAAATAGACTAGTGTGTGAAGTAGGCAACCTATTAATTAGATAAACTGCAGTATGGAATGCATGGTCCCAAAAATGATAGGGAAGAGAATATTGAGACAACCCGTTTTGAACAATATCTCTATGTTTCCTTTCAACAACCCGTTTTGATTGTGAGTTTGAGGGCAAATCAGTCTGTGGACAAATGCCTAGATCAGCTAGGAAGTGTTTGAAAGGTCTAAACTCAGCCCCAATATGTTTGTATGGCCTTAAGCTTAGTGTTTAATTGAAACTCAACTAGACTCTTAAACTTCTTAAATTTTGACAATGTTTCATTCTTTGTTTTCAGAAAATATATCCATATATGACGACTGAAGGCATCAATAAAGGACACATAGTAATTATATCCCATAGAAGACACCATTGGTGCTGGACCCCACAAATCACAATATACAAGTTTAAGAGGCTCAATATAAACAATTTTAGAGGTTGAGAAGTTTACCTATGAGACTTTCCCATGCAAGAAGCAACACAAAAGTCCATATTATTTTGTGGAATGGCAACGAGGTTACACAACTTCAAAACAGAATTTAAAGTTACAGAATTAGGATATCCTAGTCGATTATGCCAAAGAGATTCTAGAGTGAGTGTGTGTGTGAGGTGATACCGTGTAATTCACTCGGGAAGGGGAAACATTATTGAGGGATGAAACAGATTTGAAACGGGTACTGTCTAGAGGATATCGACCATTGGCAGCTACTGGACCTTGAAGGAGAGGAGCATTATCAGTCTGCAATTTCACAACATAGTTGTGAATTTGGAAATAAGAGTTATTATCATAAGCAAACTTGTGAACACTAATTAGGTCTTTAGTGAATGAAGGAACATGTAGGATATCTTCTAGATGTAATTAAATTTTAGGATTAATAGGAGATGGGAAGGACTTAGAGCTAATGGAATGAACACGCAAACCTTGGCCATTTCCTAGAAAGACATTTTCTAGGTGATGAAGGGGCGAGACTCCGGTGTTGTTAGGTTCTGGCTGGGAACTCACTTCGTTTGTGGCACCTGTATCAAAGAAAGGAACATGTGCAATAGGGTTAGTAGCATTGGTAAACATAGCTTGAGGAGCCAAGGGAGGAGGACCTAGAGGCACATGCATGGTCCAAGCAAAAGGTTGTTGTGGTTGAGATGTAGCATTAGCTGTGTAATTTGCAGCAGTAGATCTCACATGCTTATAGGGATTGCCATAGGGATTACCATAGTTACCATAAGCAGGAGAAGTAGGATACTGACCTTGTGGAGTGTATTGAGTATTGAAGCGATGGTAACAAATGGATGTATCATGACCATACTTGTAGAAGACTTAACGTTGAACATTTCCACAGCCAAAGCCATGACCACGACCACGACCAAAAAGGCCACCGTAAAAACTACGACCAGAACCAGCATTCTCAGACTTAGAATTGTCATTTGACGAAGTGTCAACAGTGTTGTTTGCTTGAGAAGTGAGATTCTGCTTGCTTGAAGACGCTTCTTGAGTCACGTTTAGCGAAGCAACTTCTTCAACAATCTTCTATTTGTTGACTCGTTGTTTATACACAAGCAATAATGCTTTGAGCTCATCAAGATCAAACAATCAACCATACTGTTAATGAGTATAACTAGAGATTTGTATTCTGAAGGTGAAGACGAAAAGCGACGATTGAAGCCACGAGAGGAGCAACTGATCTTGCACCTCCGACGCAGGGAATGTAGGATTCACATTATCAACAAGACGATCTGCTTCGGACAAGTACTGGTCAAGAATTTGCAGAGCAACGCAATACTGGTGAGGACGGTGTGCTCATAGCACCGGTTCTACTTGTTGTAACCACACTAGATAGTTCTTATCATCTAGTTTTTCAGTAAATTTGTAGTTGAAAGTAGCGAAAGGAGTATTCGATGTCGTAGACGAGAGCGCCAGTGATGATAGACTCGCCATGAGAGACGCACGACAAGCACAGAGCGGAAGACGAAGGTGCAGGATCTACGAAGCCACAGTCGTGGTGCAAAATGCTCTGATACCATAATAGATTCAAAAATATGAAAAATGTGAATCAATTTTTGATTGATTAGGAATAGAGCATGATGCTCTATTTTTACAAGAAAAACCAACCCTTCATATTCTACGGGATTTCATTCATATTCTACTGAGTTAAAGCTGGCCTTTCATATCCTACCGAATTAAAGCTGGCCTTTCATATCCTAAGTTGTAACTGAATATTAAGTCTAGGATACAGCTGGTATAACTTAACTATTACAATGTGAAATAGAAGTAGTACTCGTATTAGATCTGAATTTTACTGCCAAATTTAGAGGTTAGGTGTGAGATTCATCGTAAATGAGAGATCAAAGAAGAAACAAACACCGCAAATCAAAATCAACCACTATATCGTAGAATCAAGAATCATGCAAGTTGAAGGAACATTTGGCTCCAAAATCAAATTGACATGTTTTTTGATGATATTGGAACAACAAAACAGTAATTAGACAAGAATATGACTAGATGGAAGCAATAAAATATAGCGCCAAACACAAAAAGATAGAAAGAAAGAAAATCTAGATCAAGAATTGATTGGCTTTGATACCACATGATGTTGTTCGCTGAGAGGAAACAAAAAATTGAATGATCATTTTCATGTTTCACTTAAATTTCAAGATCAACTTAAGAAATAGATGATCAAACAAAGAATATATGAATCTTTGGTGGCACATCTATTTTGGCGCCAAAAATTAAAGAAACTAGAATTGACAATTGAAATGAAAATTCATGAAATTCTTGTCTCTGATACCACATAATTGTAGGAAGCAACAAAAGCAGAACCAGCGAACGCAGAACACATTAGATAAAACAACTAGAGGCATCTTGCGACTGCCCTGAAGAATTTATCCGCCTCTACAACGCAAATTCCCCGATATACAACCGGTCTCAGTGGCGGATGTAGAGGGAGAGGTGTGAGGGCAATTGCCCCCACACCTTAAAAATATTTTACTAATGATAATTAATAAAAATATCTTTTGCCCCCATAAAAAAATAGGGTTTGCCCCCATAAACTATTAGCTTTTTAAAATGTTTGTAGAAAATTATAGAAAATATAAGTGAGAAAAATTGGTACTAATTTTATTACTCTCTAAAAAATGGAAAGTATTAGTTTAATCATTAAAAAATTAAATATCAATTAAACTAGTCTCTAAAGAGGGACTAAAATGTCCCTGAATTCTTTTAAAATGATTAATTTTACAGATATTTGATGACTAAATTGATACTTTTCATTTCTTACGGGCTAAATAAGTATTAATTTTTGTATCTATTTAGGTATCTACTCTTTTTTATCGTGAGAATATGTATTCTTTAAATATTTATAATATTTTTCTTCTAAGGAGATATATTAGATTATTTTTTTGCCCCCGCCACTACAAATTTCTGGATCCGCCACTGCAACCGGTCTCGTCTCATATTGCAGTAGCAACTGAGGGCTCCGAACTGGCAAGAATGAAGTATCAGTATCAGGAGATGAACCCAAGATATGTATCAAAATGAAGTGTTAGAGAGGTCTCTGTTAGTAGATATGTCCAGAGCTACCTCCTATTATATTTTGTTTAAGAAAACAAGCACACCATACGTTCCAAACTTTCCTCATTTTATATCTGTTAATCCAACGGACTCATGGTTTTAAAAACCCATAGCATAACAGCTATATACATAAATATAAATATAAAAATAAGTAATGAAAACCAAATTGAAACGTATAATATAATAACGATAAAAACGGACATGTAATGAAACCATATAAACCAAATAAACGTATATATTATATAATGATGACTATATATTATATACGTTAAAATGAAACGTTGATATAAACCATATAAACCATAACTATATAATCATAACTATGTAATAATGAATCCATATAAACCAATGTTAATGTATCCGTTATGAATCCATATAAACCAATGTTAGTGTATCCGTTAAACTATATATTATATTTAGTTTAATATAATTTGTTTCCCACTTTTGAAATATTTATTAAATTAATAAAATTACAACAACCCCCACATATTTCAAAAGTTGGAAAATAAATAAATAAAAGAAGTTTCCTAGGTTGACATCGTAGATGTAATGCATCAGAGCTGTATAGCAAGCTATGGAACTAGTCCTAGACAGATAAAACATAACATACATTGAATTGGTTTAGCAAGCTATGGAACCCAAGACACATGTTATATGTTAGAGGTTTTACTATCACATTACACCGCCACAATTCTTGCTGTTTCCGCGGTTTTGCGCTACTAGGCCGTGCGCGTGCTCAGTATTCATGAGTGCTCTAGAGATCTCGCTAGGATCTCATGCAAGCGGCCCCACTTGACACTCATATAGGTGATTTCATCAAGTGTATGCTACAAGTCATACTCCACCCATAAGGGCTATGAAAATCATTAAAAGCTTTAAGCTTAACCTTTTAACCTTGCAGTCTAGCACTATCACAATGACACCATAGGAAGGGACAATAATAAAATTAAGGCTAAATACCTGTTTTGATCCTTTATGTTTGGGCGAAGTTTCACTTTCGTCCTTTTTCTTTTTTTTGTTCCGTTTTAGTCCTTTATGTTTTATTGTGCAAAAAAGTGAGGGACCAAAACGAAACAAATTCAAAACTGAGAGGGACCAAAATTAAACCAAACAAAAAAGCAGAGGACGAAAATGAAACAAATAGTGCTAACGTTAGGGACGAAACAGAAACAAAAATGAAACATAAAGGACAAAAACGGAACAAAAAAAAAGATAAAGGACGAAAGTGAAACTTCGCCCAAACATAAAGGACCAAAACAGGTATTTAGCCTAAAATTAATTACTTGAATTAATTTTTCAGTGCTAGCAATATCAAGAAGTGACTTGTTTTTACCACATTGAACCTTATTCATGGGATCTCCAATCACAAAGGTTGGGTTACCATCACTTCTTAATTTCAATTGGTTTAAGTCTCGTTCCCCTCGATGTCTCACAGATTAATTTCTTCATTAGGGGTTTTGTCAGAGGATCGGCCAAATTCACTTCTGACTTCACATAATCGATCGATATTGCTCCATATTTTTGCAATTGTTTGACAACATTATGTCTTAATTGCACATGTTTATTTTTGCCATTATAGGTCTTATTCTTTGCAACGGCTATTGCCGACTGACTGTCACAATGTATTGACACTGATGGTGTCGATTTTATTCCCAAAGGAATTCCAGCTAAAAGGTTCTTCAACCATTCAGCTTCAGTCCCAGCCAATTCCAAAGCTACAAATTCCGACTCCATGGTCGATCTAGCAATAATGGATTGTTTGGCTGACCTCCAAGTTACCGCACCACCACCAAGTGTAAAAACATAACCACTAGTGGATTTTGTCTCATCTGAATCAGTTATCCAGTTAGCATCACAGTATCCTTCTAATACTGCGGGAAATCCGCTGTACGTGATACCATAATTTGTGGTACCTCTCAAATATCTCATAAGGTGAGCAATTGCCTTCTAATGATCCTGACCAGGGTTATGAGTATACCTACTCAGACGACCGACTGCAAATGCAAGGTCTGGTCGAGAAAAGTTCATTAAATGCAGTAGGCTCCCAATTACTTGGGCATACTGAGGTTGGTCAACCAGATCACCTCTATTTTTCTTCAAGTGTGAGTTAGCTTCATAAGGGGTACTCAAAGGGGTAGAGTTATAGTGACCAAACTTCCTAAGAAGTGTTTCCACATAATGTTCCTGTGATAGTATAATACTATCACCTTCCCTGATGACTCTAACTCCTAATATTACATTTGCCTCACCCATATCTTTCATATCAAAACTAGATGAAAGAAAAGATTTTGTTCTGGTAACAATCAATATCAAGACAAGTACCAAAAATGAGCATGTCATCTACATACAAGCATATAATCACATGTTCTCCACACACAGTTTTAGTGTAAACACATTTGTCAACATCAGTTGTAGAGAAACCATCATTAATCAAAGTTTTGTCAAACTTTTCATGCCATTGTTTTGGTGCTTGTTTTAAACCATATAAGGATTTAAGGAGTTTGCATACTTTGTTCTCTTGACCAGAAACTATACATCCTTCTGGTTGAGTCATGTAAATTTCTTCTTCTAAATCACCGTTCAAAAAAGCGGTTTTAACATCCCTTTGATGAATAACAAGTTTATGGATAGAAGCCAAAGCTATTAAAACTCTAATAGAAGAAATTCTTGTTACTGGAGCAAAAGTATCAAAATAATCAATGTTTTGTTTTTGAGAAAAACCTTTTGCTACTAATCTAGTTTTATATTTATCAATAGACCCATCGGGGTTGTATTTTCTTTTGAAAATCCACTTGCATCCAATTGGTTTTGCTCCAGGAGGTAAATCAACTAAAGTCCAAGTTTTACATTTGGAAATTGAATCTATTTCAATTTTAATAGCTTCTTTCCAAAATTTCAATTCAGAAGAAGAAATTGCTTCAGAAAAAGTTTCAGGATCTTTTTCAACAAGAAAAGTATAAAAATCATTTCCGAAGGATGTTTCTTTTCTTGGTCTTTTACTTCTCCTTAATTCTTCATACAGTTCCTCATGAGTTTCATCATTAGTAGATACTAATGGTTGTCTAGATATGCTATCATGCTTCAAAGGAAATATATTTTCAAAGAAATCAGCATTTTTTGTTTCCACAATAGTATTTTTATCTAGAACATCACTTTTCACAACAAGGAATCTATAAGCTGCGCTATGTTCAGCATATCCTATAAAAACACAATCAGAGGCTTTGCTACCAATTTTTCTTTTCTTAGGATCAGGCAACATAACTTTAGCTAAACACCCTCACACTTTTAAATATTTCAAGTTAGGTTGATAACATTTCCATAGTTCATAGGGGGTCTTACCGGTTTTCCTATGAGGAGTTCTATTTTGTATAAAACATGCAGTTAAGATAGCCTCACCCCACAAGTTATTAGGCGCACTAGAACTAATAAGCATGGCATTCATCATCTCTTTCAAGGTCCTATTTTTCCTTTCGGCTATGCCATTAGATTCAGGTGAATAAGGGGGAGTTGTTTCATGTATAATACCTTCCTTTTCACAAAATTCATTAAACGATATGTACTCTCCTCCACTATCAGATCTAACTCTTATAATCTTCCTATCTAATTGGTTTTCAACTTCGGCTTTATATGAAAGAAAAGCTCCAAACGCTTCATCCTTTTGTATTAACAAAAACACCTTAGTATATCGCGAAGAATCATCTATAAACGTCACATAATAATGTTTACCGCCCCTAGTTGGAGTTTGTTTTAAATCTCATAGGTCCGTATGAATTAAACTAAGCAACTCGGATTTGCGTTGTACCGGGGGACAAGATTTCTTTGTTAACTTGGATTCAACACACACATCGCATTTACTATGTTGTTTATCACTAATCGAAATCATGCCAAGACGTTGCAATTTAATAACATATGGAAAGTTAATATGTCCTAGTCTAGCATACCACATATTATAAGAGTCAATCAAATAAGCAGAAGTGGAAGCATTGTTATTGAAATCAAAAGTGTTGAGTACAAAAAGTCCATTATCATAATATCCCTTTCCAACAAAAGTGTTGTTCTTGGTAAGAACAAACTTATTAGATTCAAAGCTCACTTTGATTCCATGCTTCAGCAGAACACAAACAAAAATCAGGTTTGCCCTTATATTAGGCACATGAAGCACATTTGTGAGAGCCAAGGTCTTTCCCGATGTGAGCTTGAGAAGAACTTTTCCTTTCCCCACAACTGGGGCAGGATGTGAGTCACCCAGATAGATGTGTTCTTCTCCTTCCCTTATAGGAGTGTAGGAGGTAAAAGCCTCTCTGTTAGCACAAATATGCTTGGTGGCTCCAGAATCAACCACCCACTTGTTCACATCAATTGCCATATTGACCAGAGAAACGACAGCAGCAATGACATCGTCATCCTCATTATCATCTCCACCAGCATCAGCCAAGTTGGCGTTTGCCTTAGGAGGATTCTCGTTTCTCGCCCTATGCCTACATTTAGGTGCATAGTGTCCTGGCTTTCCACAAACAAAACAAAAGCCTCTTCTCTTGAATTCAAAGCTATGAACAGCAGGGTTATGATCATTGTTTTTTTTGCGATTCTTTTGATTAGCAAATTTCTTGGAATCATACCTTTTGTTTGTAGAGTTAGATTTGCCTTTGTCATACCTTGAAGAGTTGTTCATCACCATGTTAGCACGTGCAGCCATTGATTTTCCTTCTTTGTTGCTCTCCTTTCGGTTGGTATCTTCAATGATGATATGAGTCAGCTCGTTCAGCGACAGTTGCTTATGTTTGTGCTTCAATTGTTGCTTGTACTCCTTCCATGATTCAGGCAGCTTCTCAATCAGGATCCCAGCAATGAACTCGTCGGGGAGAACAATATTTTCAACCTTCATTTCCTCCAGTAATTTGTGATACTGATTGATCTGAGTTTTGATTTCGTCAGTTTCATTCATCACCCAATTGTAGTAGTTGCTGATGACAAATTTTTGCTTGCTAGCATCTTCAGCGGTGTATTTGAGAATCATTGATTCCCAAATCTGATTAGCCTCCTTGTAGGTGCAATAGATGTCAAACAATTCGTTGGAAAGAATGCTGAGAATTGTGTGACGGCACACCTTATTGGCATGGGTCCAAACTTCAATCTGTTTGGGAGTGGCAGAGTCCAGCGGCTTGGTCTCAGTGAGTGCAGCAGCAACTCCGTGCATGTCAAGAAGAGAACTCACACGCTCCTGTCATCTGCAAAAATTTTGGCCTGCAAAGACCTTAATTTTGGAGATGTCAGGGAAAGGTTTCGCGTATGTCACAGGCACAACAGTAGGTTGGATAACAGTGCTGTTGTTGATTATGGGAGCACTAGTATCATTGTTGTTGTTGGTTGTGTCAGCCATGATGATAAATTCTTCAGATTGTAGGAATATGCGCACCAAGACAGCAACAAAAGCAGAACCTACGAACATAGAACACGTTAGATAAAACCACCGGAGGTGTCTTGCGACTGCCCTGAAGAATTTATCCGCCTCTACAACGGAAATTCCCCGAGGTACAACAGGTCTCGTCTCAGATTGCAGTGCCCTGAAGAATTTATCCGCCTCTACAACGGAAATTCCCCGAGGTACAACAGGTCTCGTCTCAGATTGCAGTAGCAACTGAGGGCTCCGAACTGGCAAGAATGAAGTATCAGTATCAGGAGATGAACCCAAAATATGTATCAAAATGAAGTGTTAGAGAGGTCTCTATTAGTAGATATGTTCAAAGCTACCTCCTATTATATTTTGTTTAAGAAAACACGCACACCATACGTTCCAAACTTTCCTCATTTTATATCCAAAATAATATATCCGTTAATCCAACGGACTCATGGTTTTAAAAACCCATAGCATAACAGCTATATACATAAATATAAATATAAAAATAAGTAATGAAAACCAAATTGAAACGTATAATATAATAATGATAAAAACGGACATGTAATGAAACCATATAAACCAAATAAACGTATATATTATATAATCATGACTATATATTATATACGTTAAAATGAAACGTTGATATAAACCATAACTATATAATCATAACTATGTAATAATGAATCCATATAAACCAATGTTAATGTATCCGTTAAACTATATATTATATTTAGTTTAATATAATTTATTCCCCACTTTTGAAATGTTTATTAAATTAATAAAATTACAACAATGATTTAATATCATTTTCATAAAACAAGATATGAAGATCAAATTCTTGGTCTACAAACTAAAACACACACAAATTGAAGGAAAGAATTAATGTAAACCCACATGAAGAAATTGAAGAAAGAATAAGAATAGAGAGATGGAAGGGGAAGGGAGTTCGCCACTTTCCCTAGGGAAGAAGATAAGAACGCACACCACTTGAGGTCCTCAAGCCTCAATATGAGTGGATGGAGTTCTAATCCAAGAACTTAAGTGAGAAAAACACACACTTGCTCTCACAAACACACACTTGGTGTCAATTTTCAATTATGATCTAGAGTTTTTTACATCATGAAAGTAAAGTATACTTCAGGGACAGTTGTAAAATGGCCATTAGTTTCACTTTGATTAATCAAAAAAAATAAAGCCTTATTTAGCTTTGTCAATAGATCTTATGACTGAAGCCCAATTTAGCCCAAACACTCATAAAGTTTCATAAATGACACAATATTACACTTAGATTGCATTTGATTTGCTATAAAGTAATGGATTTAACAACTCTAATTTTACCATGTATTGATGGCCTAATTTCCTTTACCTCACTAAATAACTGTACAACATTTTATCTCAGGTACAAGCTATCTAAAATTACATAATACTCTTTTTATTTTATACTTCAATTTTTTTTCTCTTCTATATCCTTTCCTCTCTATCTAAAATACCTTTTTTATACTAAAAAGTATTCTCTCTTCTCTCTATCTATAATACCAAAATATCATTTTTATTTGCAATTTAAAAATAATATTGCTCTATCTCTCGTCTCTCTTCACTCTATCTAAAATACCAAAATACCATTTTTATTTTCTTCTTAAAAAATATTCCCCCCTCTCTCTCTCTCTCTGTGTAAGTGTGTGTGTGTATATATATACCATCTCTCTCCTCAGACTCTTATCTCATCTCTCTCTATTGCTTTTCTCTCCCGTCTCTCCACTCAATATTCTCTCTTGCCTCTCTCTCTATCCTCTCATCTCTCTCTATATCCTCTCATCTCTCACCCCTCACTATCTCTCTCTCTCCTATATTCTCACCTCATTCCCTCTCCAACAGTCTCTTCTTCCTCTTAATTATCTTCTTTTCCCTCACCTCTTTCTTTTATCTTCTCTCATCATCTCTCCTCTCTCATCTTTTTATATTAATTTATATTAATTACCTAGTATTAAAATGCATGTATAAAATTATTATACATATATTTCATGAGGTTATTATAGTGAATTTAACATTTTCTTAACTTGCGTTGTCAATTGTCCACCAAACAGTATACAATGCAAAATGTTGTCCAATATTGTTATGTCTAGTCTGTACTTCTATACTTGTCTTTTTACAAATCAAATGGACCCTTAAAGCCTAATGATATAGGTGTAGTGCAAAATTGCACCAATTGGTCCCTAAATTGAACACAAGCTACTAAAGTCATTCTAAGCTTTTTACAAATGATTAAAACTGGAAATTAACAACTAAATTTATGCTAAAATCAATTACTTGAAATTATCCATGCTTTTCTTTTTATTTTATTCTTCATTTTTGGTCCTCATCAACACGACAATGGACTTACAACATATATGCATTCTATATGGTATCTCGTTCATTATGACATTGATCTTAATCCTGAAACAATAATGAATTTTTTTTATTTACACAATTAACCTCTCTCCATATTTGGCTATATTCTAATTGTTGTCTGCAGTGAAATTTTTGTTTTGGACTAGGCCAAGAGGCCCAATCCGCTTGGAAAACGGCCTAATATGCGACAGGACCCGGCCCAACGAACACATCATCACGCGAATTCAAAATCAACTGTCCAGATTACTTCGCCCTGATCCAACGGCTCGGAACCGGGCAAGACCCACAAAGCTCCCTAGCCCGTGTCTATAAATACGACACTACCCCACAGAATCAGTTACGCTTCTCTCATTTGTACCTCTCACTGACTTCTGATCGTTGACTTTGGCATCAGAGTGTCAGCAGGTACCCAACCCTTCTGAATCCAACCTTGGAAGACGACGACGTTGACATGGACAACCTCAGAGAATTCTGACTCTGAAGGCATTCTTTCGACCTCAAGCCAAGGAGAAGACTATATAGAGACATCAAACAACAACTATTGACCCAGGATCCGAGATCCGAGGGAACAACTTTGTTCTTGATATTCTAATCTAGTTTATGGTGCCAACCGGCCTAACTATGGCATATAAAAAGCCAGGTACCACCATACTAAGACGGAATAGCATATGAAGCAGATATTAAATAGCTTTTGGAAAATGGAATAGAATATGTCAAGAGTTCACTAAAATGTTGGAATAATTTTCAATAAAGGAAATCACAACATAGTCCAATCAAGGAAGGACCCTCTTAAGAAAAAACACTACATTGTGAACCTCTGCTGTCAGAGCCTTAACACTGCGTGAGTTGACACTTGACACTTTGTTTTGAATAAACTAGCATTAGCTATTAGCATAGCTTAGGACCTATTGACCATTTGGTCTATTTTGGCATTGTCACACCATCTTTGGATACCCCAGTTTCAATTCCTTTTGACATATGCTCTTAAATCTTAATAATGCAATCCTAAATGGACAAACTAGCCTTCAGTGAATAATTGGTGCAACAAATGTCTCACAAAAAATCTATGCTCATAATGACAAAATCCACTGCAATTGTTCAATGTATGTACCCTACTCAACATATATATCAGATATACAACACTAGATATATGCTTCTAAAAAAACAATTATCCTACTGAAGATTTTTGCCAAAAATTGTATATCTCGTTTAATTGCTAGCTATTGAATGGTATAGAAGCAAGCATATTAAATTTGTGGTGAAGATTTTGGAAAATTCAGACGGAAAAGAATCCACTAATATAGAGATATATACTTCAAAGGGGCCATCCTATATCGAATAATGAAGTACTACCGTAACTCCAGTTGTTGAAATATGAGTATATGACAATGATAGTGTATCTGGGCCAGAGTATTGTCAGCATCCACCTTCAAGGCTTCATAGCCATTTGCTTGGTAGATTTACAGTACGTCCAATTTTTTTTTCTTTTTATTAAAACTTATATATATTTGCTCCAAAACATTCCCCCTTGTCACTCCATATTCATAAATATATTTATGAAAAGTCACTTAACACAGTTTTTTAATACACGTGTTCTTGAAAGATCACATAATATGCATGTGTCATGTTACCAACATCATAGGGTGGCAATTTCTACCCGCAAGTGCGGATTCCTGCAGGGATTGCCCTATTTGGGGTCCCGTGTGCGAGGAATTTTTCCTCGTGGGGATGGGGAGAAAATCCCCCCACAATTAATATGAGGATGGGGACGGGTCCATATCCCCCGTTTTGCGGGGAGCTTGCCCCGAATATATTACATAATCGTTCTTGTGATAGATATATATTATATTCTGACTAATAGATTTTTTAGTCTTTTAATATGTGTTTTTAATTAAAAATATTAATAAAATATTAAATTACGCTAATTTTTATTTTTTATTCTTACCGTTATACTTTTTAATTATTAAAATATCAAATTAACACTAAATTTTATATTTAATGTTAAACTCTTTGTTTTTAGTCTTACTTTTATACATTATTTCAATTTTATTATATTTTAATTTTAATTTTTATTAACTTTAAATAAATTCTTGTGGTCTCCGCGGGGATCCGTGGATTGGAGAGGAAAACTCCCCGAAGCGGGGAATGGGGATGGGGACAATATGGGAGGCGGGGACGGTGAGCGGGGAAGTACATGTAAAAAATAAACTAATAATATATTTGAAATTAAGGTTTTATCGCATTTTGAGCCTTCCAATTTTTTCAGTTTGACGATTTTGGTCCTTTTCTTTTTTTTTTTTGACAAATCTTTTATTGTGGATGACTTTGGACCTCCATTTGTCTCAATTTGACAATTTTGGTCTTTATACTTTTTAATTGCACTTTTGATCCTCCAAAATCATAAGTTTTTTGCACTTTGGATTCTCAAAAATCTTCAATTTTAGGAAAGTTAAGAGGGAGTGAATTTAACTGCGTCGTAAAACCTTCAATGGTTCTCTCTGGTGGAATGTTGTGTGTATGGAAAGATGAATTATTTGTTGCCCGATTTAGTTATGTTGGAGACAGTTTCATATGAATGTAAGGAATTCAAAATGGGAGACTGCTATATATTTTGTAAATGTACATTTGACATGTACTATGAATGGCAGAGGGAGACTTTGGAAGGGACTGATTAAATCAAAAAGAAAACTCCAGCCTGGTGAATGATTTATAGGAAGGGATTTTAAAGCAGTAATGACAAAGAGAGAAAGACGAGGCTCGCCCATTCAATTTAATATGAGGGAGTGTAGAGAATTTAAGAACTTCATAGAAGAGATGGAGCTTGTAGGTGCCCTTGTTTTGGGTAAAATATTCTCGTGATTCTACTCGGATGGTAAAGCCATGAGTAGAATTGACAGGATCTTGTTGACAGAAGGAATTTATGATAGAACATCCCAACCAATGGATAGGTGACAGGGATATTTTTGATAATTGCATGGTGTGGCTTCTATTGAAGTGTAAAGAATGAACTCAACTTTCATTGAATGAAGAATCACTATACATATACTCACTTTAACTAATCTGGTTAAACTAACTAAACTATGATTAAATACAAACAGAATTGATAACTAACCTAAAACTGAATTAGTTACAATTAAATAAACTAACCAACAGAAAATTAGTTTAACACTCTCTCGCAAGTTGGACTGAATGCATCATGAAGGTTCATCTTTGAGACCAGATGTTGGAACACAGTGGTAGGAAGTGCTTTAGTGTGTGTATCAACAAGTTGTGCAGCAGATGGTATAGGCATGAGGTGGATAATTCCTGCTTGAACTTTGTCTCGAATAAGGTGGCAATCAGGCTCTATATGCTTGGTGCGCTCATGAAATGTAGGGTTTTGAGCAATTTGAATTGCAGACTTGTTATCACAGTAAACAGGAACTGAGTGACTGTCATTTTTGCTGCAAATCATCTAGAACGTATAGTAACCATTGGATTTTACATGTTACAGTTGCCAAAGCCTTGTATTTGGCTTTAGAGGATGATCTGGAGGTACTTTGTTTCTTTGACTTCCAAGAAATGAGAGAGGAGCCAAAGAAAATGCAGAAACCTGTGGTAGATTTTCTGCTCTCAGAACAAAAGGCCCAGTTAGAGTCACTAAAGCCCTTAAGTGTGAAATCAGAATTTGCTGAGAAGAGTAAACCTTTGCCAGGACATGATTTGAGGTATCGAAGGACGTGTAGGGCAACATCCATATGAGGCTTCAAAGGTGCAGAGATGTACTGACTGAGTTTATGGACAGCATATCAAATATCAGGCCGAGTATTGGTTAGGTAAATGAGCCTGCCCAGAAGTCTACGATAGGCAGTGGGATCAGGTAATGGTTCACCATCAGTGGAAGATAGCTGCAGACCAAGGATCATGGGAGATGCTGTTGGTTTACAACTCAACATGCCAGCATCTTGAAGTATTTCAAGGGTATATTTGCGCTGAGAGAGAACAAGGCCTTGAGAGGAATGAATAGCTTCAATTCTTAAGAAAAAATGCAGAGAACCAAGGTCCTTGATCTTGAACTGGTGATCAAGGTGTTGCTTTACCAGTTGTATCTCAGTCAAATTGTTACCTGTGAGAACTACATCAACATAAATCAACAAAATAGTGATAGATTCTCCAGACAGTTTAGTGAGCAGAGAGTAATCAGATTTAGACTGAGTATAACTAAGTGACATTAGAGATGATAGCAGTTTAGCATTCCACTGCCTGCTTGCTGGCCTGTTTCAAACCATAAATGGACTTCTGCAGCTTACAAACTTGGTTAGCAGCAGAGTGTTTGAAACCAGGGGGAATGGACATGTAAACTTCTTCATGTAAATCACCATGTAGAAAAGCATTATTTACATCCAGTTGATGTAAATGCCACTTCTTTGCAACTGCAATGGAGAGAACTAATCTGACAGTGGTGAGCTTCACAACTGGAGAAAAGGTTTCAGAATATTAGTTTAACCGCTTCTGAGCTCAAGTTCTGATTGAGACCCAAAACCATTCAAATTTAATAACCGTTGGCTGAAGCACAAAGAATTCAAACACTTTATGAAAGAGTTCTAGAATTTTCTTAAAGTAAAGAGGCATGGGTTGTTTGTTGCAAAGGAGAAATTGAAATTGCTAAAAAAACGACTCAAATGGTGGAAAAAGGTGGTATTTGGCTTTGTAGACCTCAATATAGAAAAATTGGAGAAAGACTTAAATGAACTTGACAATGTCACAACCGATGGTCCATTAGCATGGAGCAGAAGAAAGTACTTAGGGATCAATTATGGCAGAAGAAGAAGCCTTATCATGCATGCATGAGGAACAATTAATAGAAGAAGAAGCCAATTGCTACAATAAGTGGAGGATGTGCAAGGTATCAAAGTTACTGTAAAGAAGTTTTCTGAAAATGATCAAAGAAGAATTCAGTAGACCAATATTAGATGACATTGACTTTAAATAGATCAACGAGGAAGACTATCTAATCCTCACAGAACCGTTCTCTTTTGAGGAGATTAAGGAGGTAATTTAAGATGTCGATCAGAATAAAAGCCTGGGCCTAGATGGATACAACTTCAACTTTTTCAAGTATTGTTGGGATATAGTAGAGCCAGAGACTGGTGTAGTGAGTTTTCTAACAAGGCTTGATCGCCCAAAGCTAGTTGTGCCTCATTCTTGGCTTTGATTCCAAAGAAGACTAATTCCCAATCACTTAATGAGTTTCGAGCAATCTCTCTCATTAGTCACCTTTATAAAATTTGGCGAAAGTATTTGCTGGTAGATTCAAAAAATTTCTCAATAGTGTCATCTCTGAATATTAGAATGGGTGTATCCCCGTAAGACAAATGTTGGATGGTGTGAGATACTAGAGTTAGAAAAGAGAAAGAAGAAAAGTTTACTTGCGCCGAAGGTGGATTTTGAAAAGACATACGACTCCGTATGTTGGTCGTACTAGGATTACATGCTGGTGAGACTTGGGTATCGAGGAAACAGATGCAGTCATGCTTCTCTTCAACATGAATATCCTCTCTTGTCAATGGGAGCTCGACAGCGTAATTCACAGCTAGGACAGAATTAAAGCAGGGTGGGCCAGTAGCCCCATTTCTATTTTCCATTGCGGCCAAAGGAATGGCTGGATTAAAACGTAAAGCATTTAAAGTTTACTTGCTAAATAATTATGATGAATAAAATGATGTATCAAAGTTTTGACAGATTTATTTTGGCTTAAATTGTTGCTTGAGTAAATCACTTAAATTTGTTTTTGATTATTTTTTTAATGACCAATTTTTATATGTTTAAATTAATTTAGTGACTATTCACAAATTTTTAATTTGTTCAGAGGACTATGTATAGATCGTAATTGTCACGCTAATAGTGAGTAACTATAATGTAACAAAATGACCTAATTGCAAATCTATGTAAGTTAGTGACCTGATTATAACTTCTTCTTTTTTTTAAAAAAAATTAGGGATTAGTTTAAAAATTTTCAAATAGTTTAGGAATCTACAGATTAATTAAACTGTAGAAAACCTATAAACTTAATTATAAGAAACTTTTCTGTAAATGTCGGATTACAACTTGATTTCAATCAAGAAACTCTCCTAAGTCATAAGCTAATTCAAATTGTGATTGATAGATATTACGTCAATCATAATATAAATCTAGCAGCTAAAAACATAAATAATGAATCTAAAAAAAACTCACAGCACTCAAGTTAATAGCATAAAATGGTAAAATGCCTACAAATGTTACAAATAAAAGTCACTAGAGTACCCATGCTTCCAGATCTATAGGTTTGAGGTCCTAGTTATTGGTTGAATCTGCAATGGGTCGAAGTTTATCTGCTGATCTGAACCAAACGAACTTTGCAACAAGACAAAAAATCAAAAACGCCGCACCAAGACGATGAACAACGATAGCCTCACACTAAGACGACGAAATCTAGAAAAAATACGTAATAAAATCTTGATCTATGTGGTAATCACTTATTTAGAAAAAATAGTCAGGAAACAACAATCCATAGAGGTGATTCTAGGTCAAAAATTGACTAAAAATCACCCCCTTTGATGAGTGAACAAGAAAGAAAAGAAGACGACTAGATTTAAAAAGAAAGAAGAACAACAACAAAGAACACTGGCGGATGTACATATATTTGAGGGGGTTCAAATGAACCCCCTGAAAAAATAAAATTAGCACTAATATCTTAGGGAAAAATGTTTTTGCATACCCTGAAAAATATATCTTGCACCCAAGTTCTTAGTTTTGCACCAAAGTTCTTAATTTTGCACCACTCTAATGCACCACACTCACACGATCACTCACACTCTTATATTTTATTTTAAGAAAGTGTCCCCCCCCCCCTCTCTCTCTCTATCTCCTTGGATCCGTTCTTGTTCTAATTATCCTAATTTTGAATCTGTTAGAACTATTTAATTGGTAATTTGTGTTAGTGCTATTTAATTATTTTGTGTTTTGTGTTTTGTGTTAGTGTTATTTAATTTGTGTTGGTCTAGTGCAAAACAAGTTGAATCTGATAAATTCTTCTTTTGAAGCTGACACTAATTTTGCCTGTTGCAACAACAACTGTAGAAAGAGCTTTCTCTGCTATGAATATTGTGAAGAATAGGTTACGTAGTCGGATGGGATACATAGATGAACAATTGTTTATTATAAAATGTATAATTTATTTATTTAAATATATTATAGTTGTTTTTAATTATATTTTTAGCAAATTGTGTATTTAAAAAATTTGACACCCCTGATCTCGGGGTCCTAGGTCCGCCACTATAAAGAATGTTACTCTCGTGCCCAGTGCCAACTTATTCCCCTCTATTTTCTATACTTTATATTTGTTTGGATATTGATGTTTTATGTCATTGTGCACTATAACTAGTAACTACTAATTAATGAACATTATCAACAAGGATAAGCAAGCTAATAAACCTGTTATGTCAAAGTGTGGGGGCTATATATGAAAGAAAAGAAAAAAGTCAAAAAGAAGGGCCCTTTCATTATTAACTCAATTAATTTAATCCATGCACTTGGCAGAATCGCTCACTTTGTGCTCTGTCTCATTTTCTTTGTGCTCTGTCTCATTTTCTTTGGAAGCCATATGCAACTCTAGCTAACTTTGTGCTCTGTCTCATTTTCTTTGGAAGCCATATTTATTTTTCTTCGAACTATTTTTGACGGCTAATTATGTGTTTTAATGCTTTCAATAAAAGATTAATTTTCAGAGATGCTTAAAAGTAGAGTTATTAACCAACACCAAATTCTCACTGTGAGAATTAATCAAATTTAGCAACACTAGTTCAACCCCTCGTGTTCCAAGTAACTCAAACACTAGACCAACTTTGTTAGTTCTTTTGGAAGCCGGATTATTGATTGCTTAGGTATAATCAATGAAATATTTTATTTTTAACAAATGTAAGTTAACGATTGAAAAACTAATAATATCTCAACCCAGTCGATTAGAATCCTTTAATTTTAATATTGCTTCTTTATAAAGTCATATAATCAAGCATATGATGAACACATGCCTTGGGTGGCAATTTCAGATAGGAGCATTGAAGAACATGGTGGTTACAGTTAATATGATGATTTAGCATCTAAGTCAACCCCCAACAAATATTAGTGTAATTGATTAAGATATTCTATAGTTGAAAAAATGTGTACAAATTGGGAATACACACGACATATATATGGGAGGAGGGAGATCAAAATTTTAACGGTCTTAAATCTAATAAATCAAGTGTCATAGTCCTCCACACGTCACCACACAAGATAGTACAAAGCTCAATCTAGGAATTATCAAAGCCAATTGATATTGACTAGCATTTGCAATGCGCAGTATACGTGTCGTGAAATGCATATGACACGGGATAATTTGTTTATTTTTCTAAGCTTTAAACTTTGATAAGATCTAAACTTTAAACTTTGAATAAAGTAAATACATTAAAACGCAAAATTACGCTAGGGTTCCTTAAGTTATTTAATTGTAATGAATTAATCATTTATATTTTTTTTTACCAATTTGGTAACATAAAAGACCAATTCGTTACTAGTAAATTACTTAAAGAAATCCCGGTGTAATTTTGCAAAAAATATATATACTCGGACTCTGAAAAACCTATATATCTATATCTATATGATTAAATCCTACGTAGTAACACTCCTGCCAAAACTCCTCCCTTCTTTTTTTGTTTTAAGGTAATTAGCAGTGTATTTTGAGGCATTTTAGAGTCTGGAAAAATTTTAAAATGTTTACATACGTAAAGTTCATTTCTCAATAATGGGTTTAGTGAAAGAAATAATTTTCGTAACAAAACAGGGAAAGTTCACCGCTAACTAGGGGTGTGTTTTGAGGTATTTTAGAGTCTCGAAAAAGGTTAAGATATCCTAATACGTGAAATTCGTTCATCATTAACCGGTTTGCTGAAAAAAATATTTTTATGACAAAATACGTAAAGTGTGATGCTAAGCATTGTGTTTTGGGCGTACTTTAGCGCTTTGAAAAAAATTTCACTGTTCAAATACGCAAAGTTTGTTTCTCAATAACCGGTTTGGAGAGAAAAATAATTTCGTGAGAAATACCTAAAGTGTGATGCTAAGCAATGTGCTTTGGGATACTTTAGTGTTCGAAAAAAAAATTTAACCGTTCGAATACGCAAGTTTGTTTCAACATTCAGTTAGGGGAAAAAAATTGTGACAAAAAACGTAAAATGTGATGATAAGCAGTTTGTTTTAGGGTACGTTTAGTGTTCGGAAAAACTTTAACTATTCAAATACGTACGGTTTGTTCATTTTGCTTTTGGTATAAATCGAGTATCCTCTTCGCGCAAATCCAAAGACTAATCCCTCGAGCCGGGTAGGACCACAATGGGTGGCAAAGCTTTTCCTCAAGAGGTTTAACACTACAACATGCCCAAGGTTGGATTTGAATCCAGGACCTTGGTTAAACAAGAAGATACCCCTACCATCTCATCCAAGTACTTTTGGGTAAAGTTTTTTCATTAATAACCAATTTGATGAAAATAATAATAATTTCTTGAAAAAACACGTAAATTGTGTGATATTATGTTGTATTTTTTGGGGTAAGTATGTTGAAAACAAAGTTAGCATCATGGACTTACACATGAATACACCAACCCAAGGTGACACATCTTGCGCAAATTATGCATCTTACTGGATGCATATGCCAGAATGACCTTGAGATTAGGTCTCGTCCTTGTGTTGTAGTGTATCTTCTATGGCACGAAGAATCTATTCAAATAACTGAAACCTTTTGAGATGCATAACCTATGAAGATACCTAAATTGCTGAAATTAAACAAATGTTAATTTATAGATGAAATGCATAAAAAAATAAGTTTAGCTAGAAAATATATTTAAGTTCACCAAAATGAGAACTTAGTCCAATCTAGTCTTTTCTGAACTCTAAAGTACCTATCTTGCTTTTGTCTTACCGTGCTTCTAATACTTATGTCTAATTGTTCAATTTTGCCTCGAACATTGGAAATTTTGTTCATTTCGGTAGAGGATAATTTAATTTAGGCTAAATAGCACTTTTGGTCCTTTATCTTTGCTCTAAGTTTCACTTTGGTCTTTTATATTTTTTGGGTCCATTTTGGTCCCTCATCGTTCATGTTTGTTTCATTTTGGTCATTGCCGTTAGTTTTTGTTAACGGACTTCACGCTGTAGTTAATTGCTGACGTAGCATCTTAAGTGTCAATGTGACATGTCATTCATTAATTGAGGTGGCAAATAATCAAATGACACGTCAGCATTTAAGTCTTTTAAATTTTAAAAACACAAAACATAAATTAACAAAACCCTAAAAACATTAAAATGAAACAAAAATTAAAACATTTATCTGAAAAACAAAATCTCAATTAAAAGAAGCAAAATTACTTAAATCAAAGAACAAATGAAGAACCCCATCTTCATATAGAAGAAACGAACAACAAAGAATAAGGTGAACCCTAACACAATCTTCTCCAATCTTCTCCCACAAATTCGTTAAAAGAAGTCTGGGAACCCCAGAACCCACAGATATTCTCCAATCTTCTCCTTTGATTTTCGTTTTGAAACCCAAAATCCACAATCTGGAAGACGAAAGATGAAAGAGGCGAATCTGAAAGATGATCCCACTAATTCGTTTTCTGGAAGATGAACCCACAATTTCGTCTTCTTTGTTGATGGGTTTAATTTCTGGAAGATGAATAGATCTTCGGTTTGGTCTTCTTAGTTTTCTTCATTTTCTGGTCTTCTTCGTTGATCAAAAAGCGGTTTCATGATGTTGGTCGCCCAAGCTAGATCTGGGTTTCCTCATAAAACCGTTTCATGCTATTGTTTTAGCCACCGTTTCCTGATGTTGGGCACTGATTCTTTTTGGTTTCTTCAATTTCTGGGTTTCTTTATAGTTTTTATTTTGGTTTCTATCAGATCTGGTTTCAATCGATTTAAATGTTCTAGAAGAAGAATTTGTGTGTGGCTGATTGAAGAAGAAGATGAATTTGTGTTTAATTTGTGTATGTTAATGTTCAGTTTATAGAACATTGGAGAAGAAGAGGAATCTGTGTTAATTTCATGAGTTAATGTTTTTCGTTTTGTGTTTTTTAAATTTTAAAAATTGAAATGCATATGTCTTAAATAATAAATTTATTTTTCACCTCAATTAATGAATTACATGTAATGTTGACACTTAAGACGTCACGTCAATAGTTAACTGTCAGCGTGACATCCGTTAACAAAAACTAACTGTAGGGACTAAAATGAATCGAAAATAAAAGATGAGGGACCAAAATGGACCAAAAAATATATAAAAGACCAAAATGAAACCTAGAGCAAAGATAAATGACCCTTGATGTGCTTTCTCTAGTTGTCCATGCTTAATGTTAACTAGCCGCTTGACCCGTGCAGACCTTAAAATCTCCAGTTTCGCTTGTATTCTCACTTAGTACGACCCATGCCAATGTTGCACGGACCGTGCAACTCTTCGGAACTCAGAAAACAGTTTCAAAACTGTTTTCTTTTTCTCTTTATGGTCTTTATTGTATTTGATGCGAATTGATCAGCTTGTCTACTGATCCTAGCCTATAAATAGGACCTTATTTCAGTTGTAATCTCACCTTTGCATACTTGAAATTTACACTCAAAGTTTATCTAAGTTTTTGCTCTCATTTTAGTTCTTGTTTACTTGTTTTCTTTTACTTTCTTGTTCTTTATTGTTCTGCCATTTATCTACTAGCACTTTTACATTTCAGTTCTCTATTGCTTTCTTTACATTCTTGTCATTTACATTCTGTTATTTATTTTTATGTCATTTTCTTTTATGTCATTCTCTTCTACTCCCTTGTCTACTATGATCATGTGTGAGTAGACTTCTTTAGTCTTGGGATTGTGGGACACAATCTAATGATGGGTCCCTAAACAAATCCAAGACTAAACTCTATCTTATTTAGAACTTGAATTTTAATCTAATTCCATAGAACTGAATTTTATAAAACAAATATCAAACGAAGTACCGAGAGGTGAAGTTTGATATTGGAACAAATGGAATTAGACAAGGCAAAGCAAAGCATGAGAATAGCATTGCTAGCCTTGGGACAATAAGGTTGTGCTTAATGGGTCTCTACGATGATCAACCATGAGAATAGGTTTGATCATTGTTTCGAGACACATTCTTGCATTCCAAAAGGAAGCTTGAATTACACCAAAAGAATACCTTGTCCTTAAAAACAATATCAAAATAAGATAGAGAATAGTTAAAGGGTTATTTATTTCCATCATTGTGATCTAACCATGATCCCAAGGCGTCTTTTATTCTGAATTTTACAAAACAAAAATACTCTCTTTATTTAAACGATTCCTTTCAGCTAATCACCATCAAAAAAATTAGATTGGTAATCACAAAAACTCCCTGTGGATCGATACTTTTTATTACGCGATAGAACCGTGCACTTGCGGCCTATCAATAATGGGAAGAAAATGTCTAAAACTTTTAATAACATAATCCATATTTATCAAATGTAAATATAAAAACTTAGCCCATAATAAGAAAGAAAAGAAGACAACACAATTAAAAACTAAAACACGTGGGTATCATGCATGGTTGTATGAAAACTCATGATAAAATAGGAGCAATTATACAAAGTTGAAAGAAGATAGTGGAGGTTGTATTATAAATGTGGCTGAAGTTCCCGTTGAAAGAAGATAAAAATTTAAACACCAGTTAAAATACGTTTTTAATACCGTTTGATGCGAAAAGACAAAAATAAAGAAGACAACACAAATAGAAAGTGAAACATGCGGGTATCGTGCAAGGTTAGATGAAAACCACAAATAAAATAGAATCACCTATAGAAAGTTGAAAGAGGGCGGTGAGGGGATCTATTGTAAACGTGGCCGAAATTCCAGTAAATAAAAATTAAATTAAAAAACTATAAATTAAATAAAAATATTATAAAATTAAAAAGAAACATTAACAAAGACGTTGAAATTCAACATCCACAGATAATAAGAAAAAAAACGTAAAGAATATTAATAACAACAAATACATTGAAATTGAACATCCATAGACAATTAGAAGAAAAAGTTTAAAAAAGTTTAATAACGTTATCTATTTTTATCAAATGTAAATATAAAAACTTAACATATAATTAAAAAGAAAATAAGATAACATAATTAGAAAGTGAAACACGTACGTATAGGTATCGTGCAAAGTTTGATTTAAAACCATCAATAAAATAGAAGCACATATACAAAGTTGAAACTATTTTTGAAGAAAGAAGTTCGCATATTTGAATAAAATAGAAGCACATAGAAACACTATTTAGTATCGCACTACATATTTTGTCACAAATTTTTTCCACCAAACGGGTTTTTGAGGAATGAGCTTTGTGTATCCGAACATGTAAAAAAATTTGAATCCAAAAGTACCTCAACAAATTGTTTGGCATCACATTTTACGTATTTTGTCACGTATTTTTTTTATTTTTCGTCAAACAGGTTGTTGAGGAACAAACTTCACGTATCTGAACATATAAAATTTGTTCTGGACCCTAAAGTACCCCAAAATTCAATGTTGGCATCACACTTTACCTCTTTTGTCACAAAGCTATTTTTTTTTACCAAACCAGTTATTGAGGAAAAAACTTTGGGTGTTTGAACAGCTAATTTTTTTTCTGAATCCTAAAGTGCCTCAACACACACGGGTTAACATCGTACTTTACGTATTTTGTTAAAAATATATTTTTTTCACCATCGAGTATACCAAAGCACACTGTTTAGCATATCATTTTATGTATTTTGTCATGAAATTAAATCTTTTTTTCACCAAATCGATAATTGAAAAACAAAATTCGCATATTTAAACATCTAAATTTTTTCGAGACCCTAGAGTACTCATTAAAATATTAAAAATGAAAAAATGGAAAACATTAAAATAAAGAGGACAAAACAAAAAAAGAAAAAGAAAAAAAACTAAACTTAAAAAAAAAAAGTGCGGCAATTCCCGCACGGGGTTGGCTAAATTCTATCATACTAATATCTGATTGTGCTTGAATACAAATTTTGCACTGGTCAACACTGAGTTTGTCAACTGTGAGAATCAAAATCTGGAGCACGGGATCGACTACCAGGCCCCAGGGTAACCTGTGTCATTGAGCAGATGGTGTTAGTCTGCAAAATATAAAATTAACTAATAACTGTGAATAAAAATTAAATTATAAATATAAATTTTAATCAAAAGATTATAAATTTTAAAAAGAACATTAACCTTTGATAAAATAAGAAGAAAAAGTCTAAAAAAATTTAATAACATAATCCACATTCATCAAATGTAAATAAAAAAAATTAACCCATAATTAGAAAGAAAAAAAAGACAATACAATTAAAAAGTGAAACACGCTGGATATCAAGCATGGTTGAAGGAAACTCATGATAAAATAGGTGTAGTTATACAAAATTGAAAAAGATTTTGGAGATTTTATTGTAAATGCGACTGAAGTTCCCGTTGAAAGAAGATCATGAAGATTGTATTGTAAATGTGGCTGAAGTTCCCACAGGAGTCAATGCAGCAATGTTGTACTCGAATTTTAAATAAAGATAAAAATATAAACACCAACTAACGAATGGTTTAAATACCCGTTGGTACGAAATGACCAAAACATAGAAGAAAACACAAATAGAAAGTGAATTATGTGGTATCGTGTAGTGTTGGATGGAAATTACAAATAAAATAGAAGCACCTATAGAAAGTTTAAAGAGTACGATTGAGGGACCTATTGTAAATGTGACTAAAGTTTATGTAAATAAATATTTTTGAGACTTAAATATTTACGTAAATATTTACGTAAATAAATATTTACGTAGATATTTATTTACGTAAAAATTTGCATATTTAAACATTTAAAATTTTTGAGACCGTAAAGCAGCTCTTAAAATATAAAAAAAGAAAAGAGGAAGAAAAAACTGAAGTAAAATCCAAAGTAAAAACCAAAGGGTGCTTTTAGGTTGAGGAAGCAAATTAAATCTGTCATCGATAACCACTAAAATTGATCGTAGGATATTGTGTAAAATGCTATGAACGGTTAAGATTGAATCAATTTGTATTAAATCTCAACCGTTAATGAATTTTTATACTACATCATACAGTCATATTTAATAATTCTGAAGAATTTGATTTGTTCCCTCACTCTAAAAGCACTCAAAAACGAAAAAGGAAAAAAAGTAAATGAAAAAAGGAAAAAAATAAAAAAAGTAAGATAATATAAAAGAAGAAAAAAATAAATAAAAAAACAAAAAGAAAAACAAAAAAAAGAAGAATAAAAAAAAAATAAAAACTGAAGTTTGGCGGCCTTCGGTGATAAGCCGCATAAGATATAAGATATTTGAATCCTTTTTAACAATTAATTATTACAATTTGTCACGTCAAGCCACTAACTGAGTTGAAAATTTGTTCAAAATTTTAAGAGTATTATATGTCGTTTCAAATCCCTTGTAAGTTTCTCTTTAATCGACAAGTGTCAATAGAGAATATTGCGAATAGTTAGAATATATCTACTTTTTATAATACATATTATATTATTCTTTGTTCTAAATTTTTCATGTAAAAACCATGTCTTGTCCAAAATAAGAGTCATCATTTATTGACTATATGAAAAATCACTAAATATTTTACCTCTTTCGTGCATTATTCAATAAAGAAGATTTGGTATTCATTTACGGTCATATCTTTATTTAATTACCGTGCATCCGCACGGGTGACACTGTAATTATTATAAATTGCTATATATTTATAAATATTTAAAAAAAGAAAAACTCGATAAAGAGATTGTATTTCAACTTGCTTACAATTATTGTATTGCAAACAGTAAAAAGAAAGTCAGTATCTTCTTCTAATGTTAATAATGGAGTGTAAATCAAGAAAAAAGAAAATGAGATCTAATATAAAATATGCACCCAGTTGTCGTTCCCGTTGCCGTTGGCACTCCCATTGCAGCTTCTGTTGGCATTCCCCGTTGCTGCTCTTTGTTGCCTCCTATTGTCGATCTCATTGTCAGTCTCGTTGCAGCTCCTGTTGCCTCCCCGTTACCGACCTCTTTGTCAGTTTCTCGTTGCCGCTCCCGTTGTCGGTCTCTCGTTGCCTTGTTTATATTGTTTATTTGGAGTTTTCGTTAGTGGTTAAATTTTTGTCGACAATTTTTAATGGTTGGAAGTGGGAGAGAATGAAATCAAAAAATGCAAGATAAAAGAAAGTGACGTGAGAGAGAAGAGAAAAGAAAATAATAGAAAAAAGGGGAGAGTGGAGAGAGAAAATGTAAAATAAAAGCATAAAGGCGAAAGAGAAAAATATAAGTAAGAGAGAGAGAGAGTAAAACTAAAAGTTGTACTTTTTCGTATTTTATGGGTCTTTTACAATTTTGACCCTAAAATGAGATACGTAGCAAAATTGGTGAATGTCTAAAAATGAGATCTTGCTAGCATATGATTTTTATTATAGTAGAGTAGATTTTGCTAGAGTAGATGTTTTTATTATAGTAGAGTAGAAGTTACATGATGTAATAACACACTTGTTCGTAGTTAGATATTTTACCTATATTTGATTGTCATTAGATTTTTTCCTTTATCCACAACTTTTTGACTATCATTAGATTTTTTGCTTATGAATCATAATTTTACCTATGAATATATTTAGAGAAGTCTGAATTAGAGTACTAAGGAATTCCTTAATAATTGTTACTAAATGAGCATAATAGTCATTTTTCCATTAATGAAAAATTCGGTAACAACACAAACACTAAATTGTAGTTAGTATGTACTAACAACACAAACAACCCATAAACACACAAATAGTATATTGTTGTTAGTATGTACTAACCATTGATCGTTGTATAATTGTTATCGAAAATTTAGTAATTGTTATTAAAGAATTCCTTAGTATTATAAGTCTTTTGTTTATTTAGAAAAATATTCACTAGGTATTTTTTTTGGTAGTGTTTCTATATAAACTAATTTGCAATAAACCCAAAAAGAAATCCATTTAATCTCAGAAAAAAAAAACTTGCAATAAACTATGGAAATTAGACTTTAAAAGAAAAAAAAAGAAAAATCAGCTGCAGAAATGTAAATATAGCTTTCTCAATATCCTTTATGGGTACAGAAATGAAAGTGACCCCCATGGTGCAACCAACGCCTTTTATGGGAAAGAAGACCACAACAATTTCAGCCACTAGCTCTCTTGTCGAATTGGTACTCGCCACCTATACAGGTCTTGGGAAGGGGAACCTTCTTTACTCGTCATTTTTCAAAGGATTTTTTTACCCCATCTTCCTCTTTATATTCCTATATTACGTTTTATTCTCAAAATACTCTTCACTTTTTTACCAAAATTTTAGTTGAAACAAATTTGATTAAAAATTTATGGAAACACTTCAAAGGAGGATAATTCTGGAAGCCAAAATGGCTTTCCAAATTATTTCATTTTAATGAATTTTCCAGAATTATCTCATAAGAGGATAATTTCGGAAGCCAAATTCATCAAAATGGCTTCCGGAATTATCCTCCCATAAGCTAATTTCGGAAAACTTCATCAAAATGACTTCCAGAATTATCTCAATGGAGGATAATTCCGAAAACCATTTTGGAGCTAGGGTAAAATTGTCGGTTTGGTCAAAGTGGGGGCTATAAGGAGGTACAAAAAAAAAGCCTTTTTCAAGCACACAAACTTTAAAAAAGTGGGGTAAAAAAAAGCCTTTCCCAAGCGCGCACACTTTAAAAAAGAGTACTTAGTTTGGCTAAATTACACCAGAGGTCCTTTAAGTTATTTAATTGTAACAAATTGGTCTTTTAAGTTTTTTCGTACCACTTAGGTCCTTTAAGTTATTTAATTGCAACAAGTTTGTCCTTTAATTTTTTTTGTACCACTTAAGTCCTTTAAGTTATTCAATTTTAACAAATTGGTCCTTTATGTTATTTAATTATAACTTTTAAAGACCAAAAAACTTACATTTTCCAGCCCTAAGTTATTACAATTAAATAACTTAGAGAACCTAAGTAGTACAAAATAACTTAAAGGACCAACTTGTTACAATTAAAGACCTTAAAAGATCTAAGTGGTACGAAAAAAACTTAAAGGACTAATTTATTACAATTAAATAACTTAAAGGACTTCTAATATAATTTAACCTACTTACTTTTTTAGTTTTAACGGGTACATGAAAAAATTTACATGGTGTAAAAGGGACCCTCATGGCTCATTCACACCTGCTTCAAGCAGTATTGCAGTCAACTAAATAGGAGCCGTTGGATACACTTTTTTCGGATTCAACATTGGCTAACTAACGGATCTAGGAGCTTAATTATTGGCCAGTCCAAATGTTTGGGGGTTTCCATGGCAAGCTCAATATTACATTACTATATATACTACTACTACACACAGTAAATTATGTTACAATATATTTACTCCTCTCACATACTCCATCTTATTTATGGTCTGACTTAGGTACAAGAATGCTTCCAGGTGGACAACGTTGTTTCTCACCGTAGCTCAGATTATCACCAGATTCGCCTCGTCACCACCGCGTGAGGTACATTCCTTCAGTGCTGTTTGGAACACACTCATTTTACAATTGTGGCCCTTAAGTTTTTTTTTTTTGCTTAAAAAAAGTAGAAAAATTGAAAGAGGAGAGACGTAGATACAATAAACTACAAGGAACCATAATCAATGACGGATCTTAGTGTGGATTGGGCAGGGCCACGGCCCGCCCTAAAATTTCATGTGAAATTACTAAAGTACACTTGTTTTTAAAAATGCGATTACTAAATATACATGATCTTTGCGACTTTCAACACAATGAGTTGTGCGCCGCAGTGGTCAAGTGCTCTTCCCTCCTAAGCAGGATCCTGTGTTTGATCCCTGATAGTTATTGTTTTGCTTGAATTTTTTATAAACTTTCCAATTAGAAAATAAAAAAGAGGAGAACGCTTCTGGCGAGAGTTGATCATGGATACAACAGGATTGTCTTTTTTTTTTTGACAAAACAAGAGGATTTGTCTATATTTATTAAGAAACTTAATATATATACACTTTATCATATAATAATTCTTATATCTACTCTTATTTTTTCACAACTTTTATATAAGGATTAGAAATTATGAACCAATGGTTGATAAGTTTAAAAAAAATTAGCATTTTAAAATTAAAACAAACTTAATATAAAATTATTGTTTTACAAACGTTTGAATCTCAATGTGAAATCAAAATTAATTTTTAAACATTTAATTTTGTTTATAAATAATAATTATCTTATATTTATCTATTTTAGTTATATTTAAGTGTCACTATGTTCTTGTGCGATATTCCCTCTTTCTTCTCTCAACCACTCACACAGTAACCGGTCTTCTCTCTCTCAGCCTCTTTCAAGCTCCTCGTTCTTCATCGTCGTCGATCTCTACCTTGCCGTTCCTTCAGGTCTCTTTCATTGGCGGCCCTCCCAAGATTTTTAGTCAAGATCCGCCACTGACCATAATCCGTTTAAAAGACTTCTCTATTAGGCAAAAAATGTGCGTAGCACTTTTATAAGAATTAATTACCACTCTAGCACACTTTTTAAATTATGTACCAGTTTAGCCATTTTTGGTTCGGTGTTGGGAAATTGCTGCGGGCATAAATGTTTTCTACTCTATAATATTTTATTTTGGTAAAATTGCTGGTGAGAAATCGTCTCTTACGGCAGAAATTTCTCACATTTTTTATTTATACTAGCGGAAGACGGGCGCTCCCGCGCCCATCTTCCGCTTTTGATTATTGGTCTACAGTAGACACTTATGTAGTACTGGTTTATTGTGAGTTCCGGATTGATTTAGCTTAGTCCAAATGGGCTTCTCTCCAAAGGCCCAATAAAGACACTGCTGCAAGTCGCTATGCACACACTCTTGATATAAAGGCCAAGATCGGCTCGGCGAGGTCGAAAGGCACTTGGAACCACATGTGAAGACATGAGGTGTGATATGACCTTTCGACCTCACCAAGCCGATCTTGGCCTATACATCAATAGGGTGTGAATAATGACGTGCTGCAATGTCTTTATTGGACTTTTGGAGAGAAACCCATTTGGACTGAGCTAAATCAATCCGGAACTCACAATAAACCAGTACTACATAAGTGTCTACTGTAGACCAATAATCAAAAGCGGAAGACGGGCGCGGGAGCGCCCATCTTCCGCTAGTCTCTTTTGGGCACTGTGATATTGTTTGGCTTCAGTAAATACTTGCATAGTCGTATTGATCGTATGTGTTTTTTTATGGAGCGCAATAAATGCCAACATAAGTTTATCGAATGACCACAAATCCAAATGTAAGTAGCAGTTTGTAGGTGATATCCACCAATAACATAAGTATATGAAAAAATATCCTTTAAAAAAGAGCAAGGTATATGATCAAGGTATCCAAGCAAAGCGTCTGCATACTCACAATAATGAAACTCTTCTATCCGTGAATGAACGATGTATAAGAACTGCTCATAAGTATTAGGGCTAAAAAGAGGATAAGTTACACAAATGAAAATAAAACCAAAAAGAAAATATGTTTTGGCTACAAATTGCATGGTCTATTCATGTTAAATCACTGCTTCAACGGTAAACCAAAAAGTGGTTCAGAATTTGGAGTTTTGTGTGTTTCCCTGCATTTTATAAACAAATTGTCAGAATTTGTTTTTATCTTCTTTAAAATAATGCACTGACATCAAAAAAATACTTAAGAATTTTGAGTACAGACCTCTCTAGGATTATTTTTAGTGCTTCATAAAAGAATTGATCAATCACTTCTCTTTTTTTAATA
The DNA here is from genome assembly GCA_963573325.1 of Astragalus glycyphyllos. NCBI lineage: Eukaryota > Viridiplantae > Streptophyta > Magnoliopsida > Fabales > Fabaceae > Astragalus > Astragalus glycyphyllos. The sequence goes on along the minus strand of OY754314.1, from coordinate 18,091,688 downwards.
AACTACAAAGTCAATCACATGTGTTAGTAAAGGATAATATTTAATATATTGTCAATCCAACATTATGTTGAAAGCCACAAAATTAAGTTAATGTAAAAAACCAAAAGTAAAAGAATACCTGGAGAGTGCATATATTTTGTTTCAATTGAAATGCGCTAACATGATCGTCACCCGTTGGCTTTACATCTTCGTCCTCTCTACTATTTGAAAAAGAAGGTAGTGCTCATTTAATGTAAAAAGACCTCGTAACTAATTCTATGGTTGAACAAAAGTTCTAAATAAAACCTCATAACAAAGAATTTTCGTAAAGGGATCATTGTGCATTACCTATCAGTCTCTTTCTTCATTAGTGATAATTCCCTGTTTATCAAGTTCCGAAGTTCAGTCTTGTCTGTTGACACTGTGGCACCCCAACTAATAGAGTATAGTTTTAGACGATGAACCTATGACAAAGAAATGTAGAGTATTATTTTGATTTATAATGTATGGAAAAAATTGGAATATGAAAGTGTTATTTTATGTAGATGAAAAATAACCTTGTTGTCAATGGGCAGAATAGGTGGTGGTGGTGATATTTTATCCTTCCATATGTTCCACTGCTCTTCAAAGTTTGCCGCCTAAAAAAAATTGTCAACTCATATGTGTCAATAAATAAATAAATAAATGACAATAACAAAGTCAAACATAATTAAGCTTGAAAATAACCTTATTGTGTGTGTAGATGTCCAATTTACTTGTACTAAACTCTCGATGTAATTGGACGATCTGTTTGTACTTTAGTTTGCCTGTGCATAATAAAGTTATTAATTACTACTATATGTATGACAAAAAAAATAATTTGTTGTATGCTAAAGATATATCTTATAGACGACGAAAATTCCATTTAAAACAAAAATACCTGAGTTTGAGATAACAAAATATCTTTGTAGACGACATTTTTAGTGAAGTTTCCAATTTCTCCTTCAATATTTCCATCTTTGATTAGGACTTTTGTTGTAGCCATAGAAACACCTCTTGATAAAGCAACATATAATTGACCATGACTGAACACGGGTCGTGGAAGATAGATGCCAACATTTGGAATTGTCTGTCCTTGAGCCTTATTTATTGTAATTGCAAAACTTAGTCGCACAGGAAATTGCTTCCGAATAAGCACAAAAGGAAGTCCTGCAGTCTCGGTTGTCTTGTGCTTAATTCTAGGTAAGAAAGCTCTTTTACCAGCATTACTGCCTGTTAGGATTTCGACATCCAACAAATTCATGAAAAAACCACGACATAACAACCTTGTCCCATTGCAAAGGCCAGATTTAGGGTTGATGTTTCGCAACAACATCAACGGTGCTCCCTTTTTAACCTTTAAAATATGTGGTGGCAAACCACCTGGTGAAATGGAGTGCAAGTATTCCTGTTGATATAAAGTGTGGGTGTCCCCTTCAACCTCGTCAAACGATAGCAAATTATGCTCTTCTCCGGGGAATTGATCGATAATCATGTTATTCAATTTATGAACGTCGTCATTTCTTGGTGTGAGTATGGCTCGTTGAACCATGTAAGATGCATCCCATCCATGTGATTCTAATTGAGGGAATGTTTGTTGTATGAGATTTTGAATTGAATCTTCTCCGTCCCATGGTATTGCAATTTGGTCGGGGATCATCACCAAATCATCATGTATAGTAGGTTCAATACCATCACCAATGCGCATAAGAAATTGTGAAAAATCTTGATCTTGCAATGCTCGCATATTTTGCCGCAAATGTAGGACCTTTGTGCTGGCCCATATATGAGACTTGACAATGGATGAAGATATCAATTGTGCCTTAGTACCTTTTGTTAGAACAATTTGTTGGTGGGAATAATGCTGCAACTAAGAAGAACAACCAAACATAGAAAAAGTCATTAGTAAAATAACATGTAACATAAGTAATATAGAGAAGATAAATTTATCATTGCACAAGACTCCAAGGCGTGTATGACACTAAGCTTTAGGTTCGATTCGCCCCCACCAATCACTCTAGATTGGATGAAATAGGATGACCAGCGAATCCCCTTCAGGATACAATGGAGTTCCTTGACATGGTCTGCACACCCACACCAAGCGTATCGTTCAATAATAATTTACGGAATAAAGTTTCCTCAATTACTCTCGTGCACTAGAGAAAAGAAGAAATGATTTAGATATAATTTTGCAGAATTTTGGCTCATGTAAACATGAATTTTTGTGTTCTATTATCTGCCCAAAAGTGTCTCTTAACTATAGAGAAACTCATGTCACATGGAGAAAGGAAATAATTGTTGTGTCTGAATTTCTGTTCGTTAACATGCATATAGACCACTGGAGAACATTTTGATTCACAATAGTTGCGTCGGTCTAGTGGCCAAAAGCCGTGCTTGTTCATTCCCACTACGTGGGTTCGAATCCCACTAGGCACCTTTTCGTTTTTATTTTATCCGTTATAATTTATATACGCATAAAAATAAAACGACCTGGGAGGGAATCGAACTTGCAACCAACTACTTCAACTAGACCAAACCAACCACTAGGCTATATTCAACTTTGCGTTGATTTGCAAAGTAACCAGTATTTATCCATTCTTATATTTTGGAAATATCTCCAACACCTTTCTGGATAACAGGAAGCACTTGGCGAAAATCACCTCCCATTATCATTACTTCCCCCCCAAAAAGAGCATCACAATCTAGAATATCCTTTAGTGTTCTGTCTAATGCTTCCAACCCATACCTGTTAGTCATGGGTGTTTCATCCCAAATGATTGCCGTGGTTGCTCTAATAAGTTTTGCAAGGTCGGATTGTTTACTTATTGAGCAAAAAGACGATGGCTCTAAACTGAGAGGTATCTTAAATCGAGAATGTGCAGTTCTACCACCAGGTAACAATGTTGCAGCGATACCAGATGAGGCTACGGCTAAAACTATTTTTCCTTTACTTCTCAAAGTTGCAATGACAACACGGTTAAAAAATGATTTACCTGTACCTCCTGGTCCATCCACAAAAAAAACTTGGCTCTGATTACGATTAATAGCATTCATGATGGTATTGTAAGCAGTGAGTTAGTCATTATTTAACCTTTGTATTGAGTCTGAATCTTCAATAGGTATTTGGACCAATAGCTCCTCTTGTATAATCCTTGGCTTCGAAGTATCTTGATTTGTCTCTAATGTTAATGCTGGCAAATCAAAATTTGTGACTTGTTTTCCGTGCTGAAGTAACAGTTCATTCAAATCTCTCAGTAACCTATTAGTCAAGGTTGATGTCGTAGTAGTGCTGGCGGAAGGATAGTCCTCGACCATGTAGATGTAAAAGTCATTCCAGAGGCTCCTGACATCAGTTGGTTCAGAAAAAATTAAAACAGTGACAAACAATTCTCTAAATGCACATGGCATTCGTAGTTTTGATGCTTCAACCAAACACTCGCGAATGCAATTGTCACTCTCTAGAAAGCCTCGTTGCTCAGCTGCTTTTTTGAAGGTCTCACAGGGTGTGTCGTTCACAGTTAGTAGGTATTCCCAACTTGTTGGACCTCTTATATGCGATAACAAAACCCGCAGGTAGAACTTCTCCCCTTCTGAAGGTGATACTGTATAGATCCGACCAATAACTTTGACTTTTGACCTTCTTCGATGCCATTCCTTCTCCTTGCTTTTCCAACAGTAATATTGTGGTATCTCTCTATACAGATAGTTCCTAGATTGTGGATCTCTGAGATTTAGTGCAAAGAATTCAGTCAACATGGTTTTGGAATTATGTTCATCGTTTAGCACATCTGTGATTCTTTGATGATTATAGAATCACACTTGATGACGACCGGGTAAGTGAATATGCAATCTCTCAACAGAGGGATATAATAGGTAAAGTGTGAACCTAAATATCCTCCATAAAGCCTCAGGAGCACAAATCCATCTCGCATCAACATACTGTTGCACCTCATCCATATTTGATCCTCTATGAACTTCCATTGCAACTCGATCAGGTCCCTTGTAGACATACTTATACAAATATTTTATGCTTTTGATGCTGCTGCATACTTCAACATTAATGTGACAATTATATTTTAATAACAACCAAGGGTTGTAAGGAACAACCCATCTGTTGTCAACTGTCACATTTCTGTTTAAAGATATTGGTTCTGTCATTCGTCGTCTGTACTCTGGATATGAGTCATTGCCCTGACGTGTCTCATGTACAAAATTTTTTGGAAACCCCTTTTTACATTGACCTTTCTTCATACATGGGGATTTTGGATTTAGTAGTGTTCCACAGGGGCCACGGATCATGTGCTTTAGTACTGCTTCATGTAATTGTGGTTCATCTTCAAATTTCGGTATTTCAGCCCTGACCAATGTATCATATTGTTCTGGATCACGTAATCGGTCATTGCTATCTAAGATTAACAACATATGGACATGTGGGAGTCCCCGCTTCTGAAATTCAGTGACATACATGTAACTTTTAACCCTTCCCAAGACCCCCTTATTAATGACATCATCCTTTAGTTGCTCAAATTTTGCTCGAAATATTCTTGTTATTAAGTTTGGACGATCATGTGGAGCTTGGAAAGGGCCAAGTTCTGATGCTATCTCAATCCAAGCAGGATTGCAAGTCATCGTAAGGAAAATATCAGGTTTACCATCGTTGAGCACAATAGCCATACCATCTTCATAACGTTGTGTCATGTCTCGACGACTACCAATGAATGATGATGGCAATATTGTTCTTTGTCCGATGTTATCTAGAAAAAATGTGTCGGGTGTAGTAGTTGTTATGTAAATGTAAATGTATGTATATATATATATATATGTGTGTGTGTATATATATATAGTTTAAAATTGATAAGGGAAAATGTGTACCTGTAGATGTTTCTCCTACATGCAATGCATCTTGCAATCCCTGGTACAATTCAGAGCGTATCGTATTTTGGTTGGATCGAATCCATCTTAACCTTCCCGATTCAATCTTCACATAGTTGTCCACAACATATTGTTGTAAAAGACGTCCTGCTTTTAATAATATGGAAGAAACATTGGGCCGAATCTATATATTCAATTAATAAAGAATAGCACTGTAAGTAAGCTTAATTTTAAGAAAACAACTTGCAAAAATTTGTAATGATGTTGATACATACCTGAAGCGTATAACTGTAATATTGACAACATGATGTCTTTCGACCATTAGAACTGCTGGTGTCGATGTCCCAACCATACGTTCCAAAAGGTAATAGTAGGGGATATTGAAGAGGATCATAAAACCCTTTTGTTTCTTGAACCCTCGTTAGATTTCCAGCATGACTTATGACATTGATATTCCTTTCGGCTGCCATTGACTCAGCATCTCCACCGACAATAATTGCTGCAACTTGCGAAGCAGTTGGGAGAGTATATTGTGGTTGATTAGCAGGACGCTCTTTAATGAGAAGGGTGCACTCTTGGATATCTGGGCGTAGTGCAAGCTGTTTGAATACATGGACAAAAGAATTGTATCGATGGAGAATTTGTTGCAACTTATGGACTATATTTTGATGAAGTTGTGGGTTTTCTAGCATCCTGTATTGTAATTCACGTTGAGTATCATATATGTACAATTGCAAAAAAACGTGGCCTACAACCCTCATTTGGATAGAATCCTCCTATATTGTGATATATTGCACCTTGAGCACGAAAAGTATATATACCACGTCCTGTTGCGGCAATATTTTCATCGAAATGGACACCAAGGGAAGTGAATGAAAGAACATGGTTATAGCTTCTTATATGCTGCCTGAAATGTCTTCCTTCAGATGAATTGTCTGAAAACAGATGTAGCAACTCTTGAGGAGCAGTAGGTATTGCAAGCGAAACCTTCCCACCAGAGCAACAAATATCATTTGATTCGTGGTGAAATTGTCGTGCATTGCAATGTCTACACGTTCTTGGTTGAGGCAATTGTGGTATGGCCATCATGGCGTTGTTTCGCCAATTTCGAGCACAATTGTGTGTTGATCGGTATCTATGTTGTCGTTCTGTGATAGAAAGAACTACAACTGTTATATGTATGTGTATGTGATGATAATAATCATCGTAAAAACTAATGACCATAGATCATTAGAATCATGTTTTTTTGCATAATACATGATTAAATTAATGTATTTATTTAGGCATAAGGTGCAAACATTTTTGAATATTGTCATATAACGGTATATATAGAATTTACATAATACTATTTTATTATAATATTATCAAAAAAAGACATAAGAAGTACTAAAAAGGCATTAGAGGGTTATTTTTTAATGATACCGAAAAGAATTCATCATACCTCGATTAACACATGGTGGTCCAACATGACTTGAATCCATTGTATGCCCATTTTGCACATCAGGCTCCGCCAAGTTTGAATTGTCTTGGATAACCTCATTTTCCATATCTATATCCATATTTTTAAAGCAACTGTAAAGTACTATCTAACTGAATTTCAAAGCGGTAATGTGACTTTTATTTTAAAAACAGTGGACTTACCATGTATAGACTCACTAACATATGTTGTACTTTCATGCATTACTTGAAAGGTAGCTGTTGCAGAGTTATGATCTGCATCCGTTTAAGTGTAGATTAAGGGCGATATGGTTTTGATTAAAGTAAAAATAAAATTTATTAAAATAATTATAAAATTATATGCTTACCGTGTGTAGATTGATTAATATGTCTTGTACTTGGCCCAGCTTCATTATCATGTGTTCCTTGAAAGGTAGTTGCTCCGGTGTTATGTTCTACACATGAGTTTAAATAGTGACGACTATGTTCAATATGTTTTTGAAGGAAAAAATGTGAAACATGAAATTTAATAGTAGATTTCATTACCTACGGTGCATGTCTGGACTTGTATTCCTTTCCCTTTTTGTTGCTGATAGTTTGATCTCCTTTGTGATAGTTGTTGTTGTCTTTGTTCCATGCTTAATCTTTCCCTTCTATTTCTTGCAAATTGTCTCCATCTTTCTCGTTGATGTTGTTGCGATTGTTGCCTTCTGGTGTTTTCCATGATATTGTGATCCCTACTAATGCCGAAAAAATGAGATTGTTGTCCAAGTACAATATTTGAAAGATGGAGACAAAGTGGGAGGCTTTCACGATGTTATGCAGCAATTTCCATTAGTTCGACTTGCGGAAATAAATATAGTGGTTTACTTTTGCGATTAAGAATAAAATCACATGCATAAATAGGAGGAATTTATGCCAGTAAATCGTTATTTATGCATGAAAGCAAACAAACTTCTATATAAACATCATCTTTTTCCTATGATCAATGAATTGATCAAAGTCAAAAAATTAAATGAAGCAGCAGCACCAAGTAAAGCAATTCAACACGCCTAAAATCAAGTGAAAAATAAAAGTTATGAAGGAAGTTAACTTTGATACTAAGGCAAAAATTGTATGAAGGCATTACTTAATAATAGTTTTCTATAAATGCATATATAAAGCAATATAATTGACCATGGCTCTATAATTTTTTTGCTAGAAATAGAGTGAAATTAAGAGGACTACTATCACTGCATTCTTAAGGTATCAATGGTATCACTGCATTCTTAATGTATCACTGAATCAATCACAGAAAAAGGCAAGTAAGTAGGCAATTAGTTATTATGAGTATATATTCACATCCCAATCATTAGAGTTTTTCATAGAGTAGCTTTCAAATATGTGGACGATGTCTATTCAAGCATTAGTGATCGCTGAGGAACTAATTATAGGTATTTCTTTGGAGGGGTGACATGGTGTGAAGAGCGGCATTATGACCTGGGATCCTAAGGAAGTTACTCCAAAGATGCTAGCTGAAGTTACTAACATCTCATGTCTATTCACTGCAATGTGGTTATTAGTTCCTAAGGAAGTTACAGTTTAAGAATGCAATGTGTTAGAGTGTTGTTGTTGTTGTGCATGTAACGAAGGGAATCGAAGTTGAGAATGAAAAATAAGTGTTAGATGTAATGGAAGAAGGAAGGGTTGCAGCAAGTTGAAAGTGATGGTAACTGAAAGTGGTAGTGGTCATACATACACGTCGGAACCGTTTCTTTAACCAATGTGTCCGTGTGTTTCTTTTTTAATTAAGGGTATAATTGGCAAGTGAAAAGTGGAAACCAAAAAGAAGTTATTTTGGGTTACTCTCTTTATCTATTAGTAAAGATATTTAAAATATGAATTTTAATTTAATTTAGTTATAAATAGTTTATTGATATAATTAAACCAAATTTTATTTAAATATATAATTACTTAATTAGTGATCTAATTGAGTAAATTGTTTTTTGTTAGACAAAAAATTGATATTGTCAGTAAATATATATAATTAGAGAACGCAATTGGAGACTAAAAACTAGACGGTTACAACAATTATATACTTAAAGTGACAAAGTTTGATTCTCTAGGATGATGCCCAATCTCACACCACGGTGGTTGGCGATTACGATGTGGATTGTGTTGAAATGGGTTTTGTTTGTCGTTGGGGGAAGGGGCAAAGGCAGGTGGTTGCTCGTCTTGGTGCCACGTAGATGAACTAGCACCGGCCTCTTGGGGTTTGACGTTTGGCCATAACTCATACCAAGGACCTATAATAGGCATATGATTTCTGCGTACCAAGCTGGACACTATAAAAAAGAAGTTTATTTGTGAGGGTAATAGCAAGGGAATAATGTTCCCTCGCAAAAAATGACATTAGCGTGGACGTTGCGAGGGAATAAGGGTTGTCGTATGTTTTAAGCATTAGCAACGGACAGTCCGTCGCTAAATATTGGGCGAGAATTTGAAATCAAAACAACATGCAAAACTAGGTTTTTAGTGACGAAAATGAGGTCCCTCACAAACTGTTTTTGACCGTTGTGGTCTTGGGTAACGTGAAGGAATTAGCGGCGGAATGGTGTCCTTCGTAAAATCCGTTGCTAACCCCACTTAAAGGACACTAGATACTCATTTTCCTTACCCTTCTCTCTCACTCTTCTCTCTCACCCAAACCAAACCCTAACTATCCTCTCTCATTTCCACCACATCCACACAACCCCCATCACCTACAAATTCCTATTCTATCTCCCCCAATTTCTTTCCTCTTTCTCTCTTCTTCTCTCCACCTTCCACCACCACACACCACCACCACCACAATCTCCTCTCTTCTCTCTCCTATGAAGTGAACTATCACCATCACCACCACCACCACCACAACCGGAGTTCTCCCTTTTGTAGGTTTTGATTTTTATTTTGATGATATTGTTTTGATTTTTAATTTTTTAATGAATTTGTTTCAATTTATGTTTTTTGTTTGAAATTGAAATGATTTAGGATTGAAATTGTTGGGTTTTAAAGTCTCACAATAGTATCAGAGTGCGCACCGTCACCGAACCACCACACCGACCGAGTGTCACCATCACCGGAGCTCAATCTCATAACGGTTAGTTTTTAAAATAATTTTGTTGTTGTTGTTGTTGTTGTTGTTGTTGTTGTTGTGTGTTAGAATTGAGTATTGTTGTGAACTGTGAGTTAGAATTGAGTGTTAGGATTAAGTGTTGTAAAATGTGAGTTAGAATTTGTTGTTGTTAAAATAAACTTGTTGTTTTAAAGGTTGTAGGATTGAGTGTGAAATGTGAGTTCGAATAAATTTGTTGTTGTTAGAAGTGAATGTTGTTTGGGAAACTATGTTAGAGATGATTGTTGTTAGTAATTGAAAAGTGAATTTGAATTTGTTAAATTGAAATTGTTGAGAATTGAAAATTGTGTATGTTGTTAATTGTGTTAAATTGTTGAAATTGAAATTGAAAAGTGTATGTTGTTAGAGCAAGACTTAATTAGAGATGTTAATTGAAATGTGTTATCGAAAAGTGTATTATTTTAGAATTGTTAATTAAAAAGTGTTTAATTGTTGTTTTGATGAACCCTAGATTAGATTACTATATTGGATGTGAGGTGTTGTCCCTCACCCCCATATTAATCATCTCCATGGATGGAGACACCCTTGCTGAGAGCGCAGCACCAGACAGTCTCATTTTGTACTAAACTTCCACTGGTGAAAGTTGCACTTAAAACAGCAACAGTTGCGTTTTGCACTTAATTTCCACCAATGGAAATTGCCTTTGAAATCTGTTTGTTATTCTATCAATAGAATTTTTGTAGCAGAATTAAGGATGGGACCCACAGAAGACTTCTTTATTCTCAGATGGATAAACCATCTCTTTAGAGGGTCTTTGTTGTCTTTTTACAAGGGAAAGTTGCAATAATTGTTGGGCTATATAAAGGCATTAGAGAATCTAAAAAGGGAGACTTTTACACTCTTAGAAACCCTAAAACTCAAGGGCACTCTCTCCATTTCATCTCTATTGAAGATTCATGGCTTGATAACAAGATTTGGTGCTTCAAATAAGTTGATCTTCTCCATTAAGTTGTGATTTCTGTTTTCCCTATTCTTTTACCATGTGTAGCTAAACCTAATTTTGCTAGGGATGAACGAATAGTGAGGAAACATTACTGTAGTTGGTTTAGATTCATCTTAATGTCTTGTTCTCTCTTACATTGTGTGATGAATCTATGTTCTTAGTGCTTGATTTGATCAGTCATGGAAGGATTTGTGGTTCATTTTTGTTAGTTCGAGTAGGTTCCCGGGAAAGAGAGGTGGGTCACAATGGACACTATTAAGTACCAAGTCTTTCTTAGCCAGAAATTTCCCCAAACAACACTGTTTTTCAAAAAACTAGTCGAAGAGATTACTGGGATGAATCGTGAGCTAGGTCACTCTCTTTAAGACGTTTCGTGGCACTGCTAAAAATTGTGCAAGCAGGCTATCAACCACAACGTCCCTAGGATAAAACCGTCCAGTTGAAACTACTACAAAAATTCACTGCACCATGAAAATTCTCTCTAAGATATACACCCTCAATATGGTTCTGAAAACCACTCTTAAGAAAATAAGTTGGGAAATGCTTCAAGCTTTACAGAGAAGAAAAGAAAGTTTAGATGTGTGAGAAAAAATTTGGAAGTTCATCAACTTTTGGTGTAAGAAGTGAGGTGAGGGATACTTTTATGGGTGAGGATAAGGTAGGATTCGTTGGAAGCAATTAATAGGCAACGACTCTATTGAAAAAAAAACATTGGGAAAATTAATTAAAACAGTTACGGTTTGACTTGGTCGATATGACTGTTGGTGTCATAAAAAGTAACAAAAAGCAAAAGTTAGAGGAGAGAGAAAGGGTAAAAAGTTGGAACCAAATGCTAACACTACTGGCATTGATACTTAAAGAGGGACAGATAATTGTCACTGATATAAAATAAACACAGGATAAATTAAAATTTGTCATTGTTAATTACACGCAACTTCAACATTGGATAAAATAATACTACTGTAAATTTACTATTTATCTTCTACTATCTACTATCATCTACTAATCTACAAAACTACACAACTTTACCACTGAGAAAAATTCCAAAATAACACGTGACAAATATTTGCTCTGTTTTTTCTTCAAAGTAATTGTTTAGTGTCTTAGAAAAAAGACAAGAAAACTAAATGACTGTTTAAAGTACTACTAAAAAGTAAAAATATACATGACAAATATTTGTCAATGATACTTAAAAATGGACATATAATTGACCTTGATATATTAAAAAAATAGGGGATATATATTTGTCATAGTTGTTTATAATTTTTGAATACCATCGTAAATGTACTATATCTTCTACTATCTACTATCATCTACTAATCTGCTACAACTAAGCAACTTAACCACTAGAAAAAAATTCCAAAAGCTATATTTGGTCTATTTTTTTACTAAGTGCTATAATTTGCTAATGTACAACAACTAATCAATTGAACCACTAGCAAAAATCCAAAAAAAAAACCTTTTAGTCTCTTAGAAAATAACGAGAAGACTTAATGACTATTTAAAGTACTAATAACTGTGTCTCATATAGAAAAATTTAGAGATACATATTTGTTATTGATAATTATAATTTTTGAAAATTACTTTAAATTTACTTTATAAAAAAGAAAAAATTTTCATGACTATTTAAACTGCTGATTATTATAAAAAAAAGGGATAACTGCATTGATGTATTAAAATAATAATAACTACACTAATATATAAGAAAACACGGGATAACGACACTGGTATCTAAAAAATATCATTGTTTAAAAAAAAATTCACCAGACTCAACATACTTTTCTTATTTCAGCAACAGTGTATGTTCAAAACATAGCATTATCATAGCGAGCGAAGCCAGTAACCATCCACCAACTTTCGCATCACCAACAACGTTGAATTCAGAAATTATAGCAACCGGTTACTATTCATTCAGGTTAGCCTGCGGGGCAGAGTCTTGGCTTGTTCCTACACTTGCGTATCATATGACCTACTCTCTCGCAACTTCAAGTTCAAAAAATATGAAGAAAAAAAATTCATTCTTATAGAGATGATTATTCTCTTTCTGTAAACTTAATAGAGATAATCATTCTCTTTCTATTATTAGCCGTACAGAGAAGATCATTTTCTTTTATTGATAAACTGTATAGAGAAAACCATTCTCTTTCTATTGATAAATAGTATAGAGAAAATTATTCTTTCTATAGGAATATTTCATTTTCAGAGCATCCCAGACATCCCTGGCAGACTTACTATAATAATCATAAGGATCATCAGTTAGTCAGTTAAGAAAATAAATTCTTACAGAGATAGTCATGCTCCTTCCATAGGAGTATTTCTTTTGCTGTTTTAGCTTGTTCAGCTGTTTCATTTGCCACTGGAATTTCATCTGTCAAGACATTGACAACTTTTTTACAGTTAAGAAAAAATGCATCTTTTGTTGCCAACGTTTGAAATGAGTTCCCTCAAACCGAAATGGTTTGTTGAAGTCAGAGGCAGCGGAACTAGCAGCGGAACTAGCACCAGTAATTTCTTTGGTTTTCATGGCTGATTTGATTTGGAAACGTCTTAATATCCTTAGTTCGAGTAGGTTCCCAGGAAAGAGAGGTGGGTCACAATGGACACTCTTAAGTACCAAGTCTTTCCTAGCCAGAACTTTCCCCAAACAACACTGTTTTCAAAAATTAAGTCGAAGAGATTACTTGGATGAGTTGCGGACTAGGTCGCTCTCTTTAAGACGTTTCGTGGCACTGCTGAAAATTATGCAAGCATGAAAATTGGCTGCAATCGAAACTGCTACGAAAGTTCACTGCACCATGAAAATTCGCTCTAAGATATACGCCCGCCCTCAATATGGTTATGAAAACCACTCTTAAGAAAATAAGGTTGGAAATGCTTCAAGCTTTCTAGAGAAGAAAAGAAAGTTTAGAGGTATGAGAGAAAAGTTGGAAGTGCAACAACTTTTGGTGTAAGTAAGAAGTGAGGTGAGGGCTCCTATTATAGGTGAGGATGGGGTAGGATTTGTTGGAAGCAATTAATAGTTAACGATTCTATTTAAAAAAAAGCCGTTGGGAAAATTAATTAAAACTGTTACGGTTTGACTTGGTCAATATGATCGTTGGAGTCAAATGGTCACCAGTCAAAACATTTAATAATTTTTTTTTTCAAAAAATAAGTATACACCACCAAGCCCAAGCCCGACCCAGCCGGTAGGGTAGACAGCGGCGCCGCGCGCAAGCGTTTGGTGGTCACTTTGTGTGAGCTCTCTCCCATCCACAAAATTAGGTACTCCTTGAGGACAATGTTCAATTCTTACCAATTTTATTACTTCTGAAAATTTGGTACGCTTGTCAATTTTGCCAACACTCTTCTATAGCACCACCTTGTTGGTCCCGTAGTTGTTGTTGGACGAATATGTATAGGCTGAAATTTTCCTTGAGCAATGACTATATTTCTCTGAGTCCATGGATATTTCATGTAACTCTCGACCAATAACAAACCTACTTTTCTTCCCGCAAATAATTGTTAGGGTCTTGTTAGCCTGTAATTTCGACAGGCTAAATTAAATGCAGTCAACGCGGTTTGACTTTGGTTTTCTTAGAAGAAGGTGTTGGTTTTAACACAGAAGAGTTGTGTCAGAAGGCAAATTTGACAAAGCTTCAGACTTAACTAGATTTGAAGGGTGATATTTCGACGAGATGAAAATTGAATTCAATAGCAAGTCAAAAGAAAGTGCTCGCTGTCGAAGCTTTGGTAGTTATCCTAGTCGAAGGCTGTAGCAGTTTCCTCTTTTTTTAAATTCTCTGTACAGTTAGTTAGTTTTAGCATTTTCCCTCCTCATATAAATAGGAGTTTCTCATGGGAAAATGGGGGCTCATTATAGAAGTCTCACGTTCTAACTTCCAACACATTATAGAGAAAATGAGCCAAGAGAAGAATGTATGATCTGTGCACCAACTTTCTTTACAATTAATGCAATTTTAATTTGTTTTCTTCTTTGCTTTTCTGCAATTTTAATTTGTTTTCTTCTTTGCTTTTCTTCATTGAGGAAATACGACGGTTTCACGCGAGATCGACGATTATCTTCTTCTTTTTACTTTTAAACTACAAGAACACATATAATTCTGGGAAAAACTTTAACACAAATGGTCTTAGGATTTACTAGTTGATCCTGCAAACAGAAGCAATTTCAAACTAGCGGTGTTTACCAAAATCCAAGGTAAACAAATTGGCACGCCCAGTGGGACATTTGTGCTAATTTTAAAGTTTTTCGTTGAATTCCTAAACTTTGTGTTTCTCTGTGCATGCAATTAAGGAGTGGTAAACATCTTCCAGAGATGACACGCTCTAGTACAAGTAATGCTTCTGCATCAAATGCACAAAGTACACAAGAACAAGCGTCAGTTAGTGACGTTAACGCTGCAAATGTCGCAGGCATAACCGTTGCTATGCCTTCTTCGACAACAATGGCAGTAACCGCTATAACTTCTCCCATAATTACTCCTGTGTCAATGATGACCACTACAGCATTAACAAATGTTAATACAATGGCTTCTGTGCCACCAATAGTAGGACCAACGAGTCCTTTGATGGCAAATCCAATGATTGGAAATATGCCATTTACTATGAGTGGAAGGGCTTTACCGTATGGCATGCCAACAACATTGATGGCAGGCCTTCAGACAAATTCGTCTACATTTGCAGATAATGCAATTACAGGGTATTCTCCTACTCATGGTTCAACAGAGGGCATCCATAGTCGAAATGCCCAAACTAATCTGACTACAACATCTTTGTTGGCATTAAGACAACAAATGGATGATAGCAATCATGATATGGTCAATATGTTAACGCAACAAATTGGTACTGTGTTTAATCCTTTGATACAAAACACTAATAATAGTTACCAAATGTTGGCAACACAAATGGGAAGAATTGCTGATTTCTTTGGTACTCCACCAGTACATAACCAGCAAATCCCCCAAATCCAAAATGCTAGGCCTGTAGAGATACCTGTAGAAAGGCCTAACAATGCAATTCCTATGAATCAGGGAAACCAAGGACAACAACAAATTGTCGAAGAGCCTATGAAGATAGAGGCAATCCCTGAAGTTGTGTTGGTGAATAGAAACCAAAATGCAGACGAAGTGGTCAGACAAGTGCAACAAAACAATTTTGGAGCACAAAACAACCTAGCTAATATGGTCGAAACTATTTTAGCCCAGAATGGCCTTAATTTAGGTTTACATAGGCCTAATTTTGTGTCGCCCTTGTCAGAATACACCTCACAAACAGAGCTACTTAGGGGATGGAAAATTCCCAAGTTCACAAAGTTTGCTGGAGAAACCAGTGAATCTACCGTCGAACACGTGGCTCGTTATTTGACTGAGGCTGGCGATCTAGCACATAGTGAGAATATAAGGATGAAGTACTTTCCAAATTCTCTAACTAAGAATGCCTTCACATGGTTCACTACACTGCCTCCAAATTCAATTTTTAATTGGAGTCAATTAGAAAAGGCCTTCCATGAGCAGTTCTATATGGGCCAATGTAAGATTAGTCTTAAAGAACTGGCTAGCGTTCGACGCAAGGGGGCAGAATCTATTGATGATTATCTCAATAGATTTAGACTACTCAAAGCAAGGTGTTTTACCCAAGTGCCTGAGCATGAGTTAGTCGAAATGGCTGCTGGTGGTCTACATTACACTATAAGAAATAAACTAGACACACTACATTTAAGAGATATGGCACAATTGGCTGATAGAGTTCGACAAGTCGAAAGACTCAAAGCCAAAAAAGCCAGAACAGGTAGATTCCAAAGTAAAAAAGAAAAGGTTGCTTATGTCGAAGCTAATGACAGTGACCAAGAATACGACATATCTTATGAAGATGTCGAAGAAGAGGTTAACATTGCAGAACTAAAACCAGGACCTCCTTATTCTTGCAAATTGTTAAAACCTTCTAATGGGAAAAATCCTGTGGAACCTAAGAATGATAAATGTATCCAAATGTGACGAAATATTTGATCTGCTTATGGCTGATGGTCAAATCTTACTGCCTAAAGGCCTTAAGATTCCACCATTAGAACAACGACAGAAAAGAGGCTTTTGTAAGTTTCATGGTTTCTTAGGTCATAACACTTCCCGTTGTGTCATTTTCAGGGATTTGGTTCAAAATGCTATCAACGAAGGAAGGCTGAAATTTGGTGACAAATCTAAACCACCAATGAAGATTTATACTAATCCGTTGCCAACAGCTGATGCATTGCTGGTTGAAGTCGATCTCAATGTAGTTGAGGTCACAGAGGTTGTTGCTGAAAATGCTAAGGTAGAGAAAGCTGTCGACAAGGTTGATGTCGAAATGGTCACTGAAGACCAGTACGCTGAAAAAATGAAGATAGTGTATCCAGGGGCTGAAGAAGAATTGATTGATTTTCTCAATCACTGCAAAATCAACAATATTGAAGTTATGCTTTGTCTTAGGTGCAGTGCTGTCTTCGACAAAGAGGCTGCCAAGAATCTTGAGGGATTTAAGCCTCAACTGAAAAGAAAAGGAAAGTGGGTCGACAAAAGGCCAAAGTTCAATTACAACAACAGAGGGATGCAATATAAGGTTACTTCGATAAGGAATCCTCTGAAAGGTCAGATTAGAACTTATGTTCCTCCAGCAGAGTCACCTGTCGAGAAATGGGTGCATTCTGGTGGAAAGAGTACTGGGTATTACCCAGTATATTATGCTGGAAAGAATGTTGGAAATCAATAGAAACCAGCAAAATTGGTTAGGGGCAGCACTAGTGCTACTAGCCAAAATAAGGCAACTAAATCTAACAAGTATGCCTATAACAATAATTACAAAGGGAAGAACCCTATGACAAGAACGCAATGGCGTAGATATCAACGCTAGAAAAAAGTTGCTGCTGCAGGCAAGGTGGAAAACTCCAACAAAGAGAAAGGCAAACAAACACCTTCAAAGTCTCTTGAAATGGCTAGAAAGCCAGCTACTGAAAGGATATTTCCACCACTTTCAGTGATCAAAGAGGGCCTTAATTTAGATGAAGAAATGGGCTCGAATTTCGCTGATTCTGGGTCAGAATTTGACGTCTTGTGTGGTGTAGTTTCAATCCTCCCAATTGAGTATGACGTGGTTTCTGAAGTAAACGACGTCGAAGAGGATTTCGACGAAGAAACCACTTACAAATCCATCTGTTACTATGTCCTCAAGAATGGTTGTGTGGAAGAGCAACACACTGTCTTTGAGAGACCTGATTGTGGGATGAGGAATCATCTCAAACCTTTGTATATCCAAGCAAAGGTGAACAATGTTGAGGTAAGCAAGATCTTGGTTGATGGTGGTGCTGTTGTGAACCTGATGCCACAACATATGCCGAAGAAGATTGGGAAGTGTGAAACAGATCTGAAAACACACAATGTAATCCTTACCAACTATGAAGGTAAAAGTGGCTACTCTCTTGGAGCCATTGAAGTTGACCTTTCTGTTGGAAGCATTAGAAGGCCAACTATGTTTATGGTGATTTCAACCAAGGCAAATTTCAACATGCTGTTGGGAAGGGAATGGATCCATGCTGTGGGGGCAATCCCTTCGACAGTTCACCAGAGGCTCATTATTTGGAGAGAAGATGGCCTAGTCGAAAATACTGAGAGTGATCAAAGCTATTTCAAGGCTGAGGTGAATACTATCACCAAGAAAACCTTCGACAAGAAACTGGCGAGCATTGCGCCATGCATTTCCTTTGAACATGGTTATGAAAGCCAAGATAATGTGAGGACCTCAGTGATTCTTGATCCCAACTATGGATTCATTTGGGATAGAGAGGTCATAGACGAAGACAACTACCCATAAGGCTATGTCAAGCCTACAGGGTGGGAAGGACCATAAATAGTTATTTATGGATGAACCCACTGTATGGGATAGAATTACGGCCTACGTGGCTGAAAATAAGTAAAAAGCGGTTTTAGAAGCTGACTTACAACAACAATTAGTTGCTGAAGCCGTTGAAGATAAGAATAAAGACAACATTGTCGAAAACCAGAGGCTTGATTGCGTCTATGATGACGAGCCTTTAGGTTTTGAAAAAGATCCAATGGGTTCAACCAAAGGGATCCAAGCACAAGATCCCTTAAAAGAAATTTATTTGGGAGATGGCTCAATAAAAAGGCCAACATACATAAGTGCTAAGATTGATCAAGAGTTGAAGGTGCAGATTGTTGGATTGCTGAAGGAGTACAAAGACTGCTTTGCATGGGATTACAATGAAATGCCATGGTTGAGTCGTGAAGTTGTTGAAATCAGACTACCAATTCGACAAGGAAAGAATCCAGTGAAGCAAACTCCAAGAAGATTTGCACCAAAAATCTTGGTGAAGATCAAGGCAGAAATAGAAAGGTTACTAAAGAGCAAGTTCATCAGAACTGCCAAGTATGTCGAATGGCTTGCTAATATAGTGCCTGTAATTAAGAAAAATGGTACACTTAGGGTGTGTATAGATTTTAGAGATTTAAATAATGCTACACCTAAAGATGAGTATGCCATGCCAGTGGCAGAAATGCTAGTAGATTCAGTTGCAGGTTATGAATACCTAAGTATGCTTGATGGTTATTCTGGATATAACCAAATATATATTGCTGAAGAAGATACATCAAAAACAGCATTCCGATGCCCAGGGGCATTAGGTGTCTATGAATGGGTTGCAATGCCTTTTGGCCAAAAAATGCTGGTGCAACGTACCAAAGGGCAATGAATTCTATGTTCCATGATTTTATTGAAAAACTTATGCAAGTGTACATAGATGATATTGTAATTAAGTCTTCTTCAGGAATTGGTCATATAGACCATCTTCGACAATCATTTGAAAGAATGAGAAAATATGGATTGAAAATGAATCCAATCAAATGTGCCTTCTGTGTTCGTGCATGTGACTTTTTGGGTTTCGTTGTACACAAAAAAGGCGTTGAAATCAATCAAAACAAGACGAAAGCAATCTTGAAAACGAAAGCTCCTTCGACCAAAAAAGAATTGCAGTCATTACTAGGAAAAATCAATTTCCTTAGAAGATTTATCTCAAATCTAAGTGGTAAAACCCAAGTGTTTTCGCCACTACTTCGACTGAAGAAAGAAGATGTGTTCAAGTGGGATGCAGAACACCAACAAGCTTTCAACGAGATTAAAGCATACTTGATGAAGCCACCAATTTTGTTACCACCACTTAGGAATAAAGTAATGAAATTGTATATAGCAGCATCAGAATTTTCTATAGGTAGCATGTTAGCTCAGGAAGATGAAAATGGTGTCGAAAGGGCCATTTATTACCTTAGTAGAATTCTAAATGATGCAGAAATTATCCTATAGAAAAATTGTGTTTATGCTTGTATTTCTCTTGTACAAAATTGAAGCAATATATAAAGCCTGTTGATGTGTATGTTTATTCGCATTACGATATTATTAAACATATACTGTCGAAACCCATTTTACATAGTAGAATAGGTAAATGGGCTTTGGCTCTTTCTGAATTCTCTTTGACTTATCAGCCATTAAAAGCAATAAAAGGTCAAATAGTGGCTGACTTCATAGTTGACCATTCAGTGGTCGAAAATACAATAAACTTAGTGGAAATACAACCTTGGAAGTTATACTTCGACGGTTCAAGCCATAAAAATGGTGTTGGAGTTTTAATAATTTCACCAACAAAAATACCAACAAGGCATAAGTTTAAAATTGAAGGGACATGCTCCAATAATGAGGCAGAATATGAAGCTTTAAATAGCAGGACTTGAGATCTTGTTAGAATTGGGGGCAAAACATGACGAAATCAAAGGAGATTCAGAACTAATTGTGAAACAGTTAACAAAAGAATACAAATGCATCCAAGAGAACTTAATAATGTATTTTGCCATTGCTAACACGTTAAAAAGATTTGATACTGTTCACATAGAACATGTAGCTTCAGGGTACAAAGTGACAAAAGAAAAGCTATTGGAGCTAATAGAAATAAAGCACAAACTGATTTCGACAGATCCATCCAATGCCCAATTGTCAATGCCAAAACTTGAGGGGGAGAGATGTTAAATTTGGTGGAAAGTTTTCAACTTTTTGAAAAATATGAAGTGGAAATTTATGCCACTGACAATATGTCGAATGAGGATTGGCGAAGGCAAATTGTCGAATACTTGGAGAATCCAACAGGAGTGACTGATAGAAAACCCAAGTACAGAGCCTTAAGCTATGTGATTATTGGGAATGAATTGTTTAAAAAGACTCCCGAAGGAGTATTATTGAAATGCCTTAGTGAAAGTGAGGCATATTTAGCAATTTCTAATACTCATAGTGGTGCTTGTGGATCTCATCAAGCAGGTCACAAAATGAAGTGGCTTTTATTTCGACAAGGAGTATATTGGCCAACTATGCTGAAAGATTGTATAGATTTCGCCAAGGGTTGTCAAGAATGTCAAAAACACGCAGGAATACAACATGTGCATGCAAGTGAATTGTATTCAATAATAAAACCTTGGCCTTTTAGTGGTTGGGCTTTAGACTTAATTGGTGAAATCAAACCAACTTCGTCGAAGGGTCACCGTTTTATTTTAGTAGGAATAGATTATTTCACCAAGTGGGTGGAAGTTGTTCCCTTAACTAATGTTGATCAGAAAGAGTGAAATAAAGGAGAAGCGATGGTTTTTATAGCTGTTTGAAATGCAAAGGCTAAAAACTCTTGAGTTTCCCTCTTAATGGAGCAGTTACTCGTAATGAGTAGTGGGGAGTTTCAGGGTGAAACGTGGCCCACTAACTTTACAACGGAGGCGCCAAAAGCTATTTTTTCACTGAAACGTCGTATCACTCTCCAACGTGATGCAAGTGACGTCATTAAAGCAGTTGAAAAGGGTTTTCAAAAATGCTCTTTTTCTGTCATTCACATAGTCCCTGTCGAAAAAGACATTTTTGGGGGGCAATTTGTTAGTCTGTAATTTCGACAGGCTAAATTAAATGCAGTCAAGGCGGTTTGACTTTGGTTTTCTTAGAAGAAGGTGTTGGTTTTAACACAGAAGAGTTGTGTCAGAAGGCAAATTTGACAAAGCTTCAGACTTAACTAGATTTGAAGGGTGATATTTCGACGAGATGAAAATTGAATTCAATAGCAAGTCAAAAGAAAGTGCTCGCTGTCGAAGCTTTGGTAGTTATCCTAGTCGAAGGCTGTAGCAGTTTCCTCTTTTTTTAAATTCTCTGTACAGTTAGTTAGTTTTAGCGTTTTCCCTCCTCATATAAATAGGAGTTTCTCATAGGAAAAATGGGTCACAATCTCATTACAGAATTTTCACGCTCTAACTTCCAACACATTACAGAGAAAACGAGGCAAGAGAAAAATGTATGATCTGTGCAACAACTTTCTTTACAATTAATGCAATTTTAATTTATTTTCTTCTTTGCTTTTCTGCAATTTTTTCCTTTGTTTTATTCTCCCTCAGTGAGGAAATCCGACGGTTTCGCGCGAGATCGACGGTTATCTTCTTCTTTTTACTTTTAAACTGCAAGAACACATATAATTCTGGGAAAAACTTTAACACAAATGGTCTTAGAATTTACTAGTTGATCCTGCAAACAAAAGCAATTTCAAACTAGCGGTGTTTACCAAAATCCAAGATAAACAGGTCTAAAGTGCCAACCTAATTAAGATTTCTTTTCCTATAGTCTCTGCACATCTTTGTCTTTTTTTTCCGGTAAGCAATGATTCATTAAGAGAGCAATAGGAGTGATCAAAACCACAATTACATATTGTTAATACACAATAAAGCTTTAGGCCACCAAGAGGTAACAATATAGGATGAACGATTACCCTCCTCATAAATGAACCAACACCATGATATACGTTTAGTGTGGAATACAATAGAATCTACTAGAGGTGCCTCCCCTTTGAATATCAACTTGTTCCTAGCAATCCCAGACTCCAACAAGTTGTTAACCATATAATGTAACTAGTTTTGGGCGCTTTCTTTCCAATAAAAGCCAAACCGAAAGACTGGAAATGATCCACAATATCAGTCACTGTGAAATGCTATAAACCGAGCCAATCAAAAACCTTTGTCCACACATCTTTCGTAGTAACACAATTACAAAACAGGTGTAATAATAAATCTTCTCTATGCTGCCTGCAGAAATGAGAAACCGCAACCTCCTCTTTGTAGAGAGTAACAAGATTTCACCAAGTGTGTATTGTGCGCTTCAAGAATCCAACGCCAAGTATCTTGGACATCACGAACAGGCTCTACATGTATCAAAATATCCCTCAAATTCCTCACATCCTCCAAGCAACGCAGATGAGATGCCAAGTTATCCAGAAATACCCACTGCCACTGATTCACGATCCAGTTTCCAGCTGCAGCCACCATCACATTTTTGTCAACACAACCTGCATATAAGAGAGGAAAGACACGTTACAAAGGCTGACTTCCAAGCTAGTGATGATTACAAAAATTCACACCTTCTTCGCCACCCAAACGACGTCTAACATTAAACCAACCAACATTGAACATATGTTCACCCACAAAAATCATGTCTCACTACCAACGAGAATCCTTCTCCCCTCCCCCCCAAAAAATCTAATATCATTAATCAAAAAAGACGTCGGGCCACAAAAACCCTTAGAATTTTGATCATTGATTTGATCACCACTTTTGGTGCCTTATAAATAGAAGAAAAAAAATATAATAAGAGAATACTATTCAGCACTAAATTAATAAGAGTAACACGAACATCTTTGCCTTTTTATAATAGACAATATATATTTTCGTGCTATTTATCATTTTTCTTGGTCAAAGCATTGACGTTAGTAAGTGAGTAACACAAACCTCAATCAGAACATAAAGCCTATAAATATCATCATATCCTTCAATCACTCTTGTGTGCTTCTCTTGCCTCTCACTTTATAAGTAACCAATTACATACTACAATACTATCTCAAACTAACTTTCTTCTCCTTCTCTTCCCCGATCTGCTACTTCAACCATCTCTCTATCACTTCACTAATTAAGCCTCAATTCTCAATTACAATAAGTACCCAAATGATGCCCCCTCACCAACAGGCCAGAAACATTCCGGCAAACTCAAATCGGTCGGAAAATAGCTCCGTGTCCATGCAGAATCAGCTGGCTCCTCCACCGGCGACATTGAACACTTTGGATGACAAATATGCTTCTGAGGAGGAGCAGCAACAAGCACCGGCAACAAGACTCTCCATTCTTCAGCAATCCATCACTCCCGTTATCCTCAAAGTATATATTATAAATCTCTTTCCATTGTCTTTTGCTTTTCTTTCTTTTACTTTGTTGCTTGGTTTCTTTAGCTTTAGTACTTTTGTACGACGGTAAGGATCATCAACTATCAAATATGGTAACTTAAAGGATTCCCTCCTCTTTGAATTTCACATATTTTAATTATTAAGTTAAATTGTGAAATTATTTTTCACCATAATATAAATAAGTTTTCAAAACAGAAAAATCTACATGCTATGATTATGTTTTATTCCATGATATGGATTTTTTTTCCAAACGAATTTTCAAATTTTAAAATTGAAATATTAAGTCAGCAACAGGCATAATATTTAATAAAGTATTTACTTATATTTAATTAATTTTCTTAATAAGAAAATATTAGGTTTTAATTAGTGTGTTTCTATATTAGTAAAGATCAGTTTGAACTCTCGACCCCGTTCTTAAACATTTTCAAATTTTCTAAATCAACCACTGAACTATATATGCCTTGAGGACAATATTGAATAAAACTATAAGGTGTAATAAACAATGGAAAATCTAAAAATAATAATATTTTTTGATAAGCAAATATTTTATTGATTTACTTTATTCTAGCATCACAAGTTAAGCACTCCCCCACATTTTAATTATGATCTAATAATAAATAGTTTTAAATACAAACGCCATTTGAAACTTGTTTGGTTTCTCTAACATACATATATTAATCTTTTTCCATGCAAGTTTGAAGATGTTCATTACAACCTAACCATTAGAAGTCAGAAGAAAAATGAGTGTGTTTGCACAACTTCAAAAGAACCAAAAGCAACACGTGTAGTGCTGAGCAGCGTGTCAGGGATTGTGGGGCCAGGTGAAGTGATGGCAATGTTGGGTCCTTCAGGAAGTGGCAAGACAACCCTTCTCACTGCCCTCGCCGGTCGCCTTGTTGGAAAAATCTCCGGCACCATCACTTACAACGACCACCCTTTCACCGGTGCAATCCGGCGCAACACAGGGTTTGTGTCTCAAGATGACGTGTTGTACCCTCACCTCACCGTGCATGAGACCCTAACCTACACTGCTCTCCTTAGACTTCCCCGAAGCCTCACCCATAAAGAGAAAATGGAACACGTGGACATGGTCATAACGGAACTAGGGCTCTCGAGATGTCGGAATAGCCCTGTCGGTGGTGGCTCCACCTTGTTTAGGGGAATATCTGGCGGGGAGCGAAAACGGGTTAGTATCGGGCAAGAGGTGTTGATCAACCCTAGTTTGTTGTTGTTGGATGAGCCGACGTCCGGTCTGGATGCTACCACGGCCCAACGCATTGTGGCGGTTCTACGAAGCCTCGCCCGTGGTGGCCGGACCGTGGTGACAACAATTCACCAACCTTCGAGCCGATTGTACAGGATGTTTGATAAGGTGGTTGTGTTGTCGGACGGGCACCCAATTTATAGTGGCCATGCGGGTCGGGTCATGGAGTATCTTGACTCAATTGGATTTGTGCCTGCTTTCAACTTTGTGAACCCTGCTGATTTTTTGCTTGACCTTGCTAACGGTGAGTACTACTTTACTTTTTTGATGACCTTATTCAAAAGTTAACTACGTTTTCAGCAAAAATTATTGCTTTAATTCCTTAACATTTCTCTAACTCAATTGCATGCGTCGTTAAAACCAAAATTAAAGGTCAAAGATTTCGTGTTGTAATTTTGCTTGGATATTCGATTTTATATTATTATAATAAATAAATAGATAAGTATTTGTAAATTCAGAGAAAACTCCACTTGTTGAAACTATAAGAAAAGTAGCTAGGTGGACACAACATTTTATTAGTTTAGCATAAGAATCTAGAGTCAGCCCACAGAGCAAAGGACACGATGCATGAAAATCAAAAAGAGTATTTTAGCACTTGGTCCTTAGTGGGTTACGTTTCATTTTCAAAAATAAATAATGCTTTTGAAAAAGGATTGAGGATTTTCTACACGAAGCTTGTGGCAATTGCTAATGGGTCATTACAAGCAGTGAATTGATAAGACATAACCTATTCCTTTCTTTCGTCGGTTTCATCACTCACAACTTGTGAGTTAGACAAACACACACCAGAAACTTTATGTAATAAATCTTACGTAAAAAGGATTTAGATGGTCCAATTCACATGATCAACACATGAAGTTCTTTTTTATAAGCGCATGAACACATCAAATTATATATGTGATAATGATAGATACGTGTTTTAAAATAATTAGCGAATGACATAGATATTTTAATATATATTTTAGTCATTCTATTTTTTTTTTTAGTAAAATGATACTAGAGATAGGGTTTAAAAAAAGCTTATGAAAGGATATATCCTCACCTTAAAAGTCAATTTTTAAGAACGAGTTAGACTTAAAATCTTAAATTATCGGTCCCTCAACATATTAACCACACACAAGCCCAATAGTCAATGGCGGATTTAGCACCTAGAGGAGGGGGTTCAAAATTACGTCTTGACTGCAATTAGGTGGCAACTTAGAGATATTAGTGCAAATTTAAAATTTAACAGATTTAAAAAATTTTATATAGGAATAAAGCAGAGTAATTTTTTTTTCCAGTTGAACCCCTCCACAACACCTAGGTCTACCACTGCCAATACTAGTTCTATTCAAGAGGGAGCGTATTGGGAAAACCTCAATACATTTACTACAGATTATAAAATCTCTCAAAAATTTAATAATGAAAGAGTCTATTCTCTAAAGAAAATTTAGGCCCAATCATAACTATTTATCCTCATAACTTTTTTTTATTGAAAGCATTCATAAAATTATTTTGAATTATATAAAATTAGTTTTTAATATTAAACAAAAATATTGTTTAATGACTTGCATGAAAACATTGTATTTCATAATTCTTCCCCCTAATCTCTTTGAATACATTGCATTTTCTTTTTCATACCTTTTCTGGATTACTTTTTCCTTTTCTTTTTTAAAAGTAAAAGCTTCTTTAGAAGGGCAATTATATAGCCACAGTTGTAATATAGCCACAAGTTTGGGTTACCATACCATTGGTACGCAGTAACTACTGACTTTGTCAATGACTAATCTACGTCGGCGAACTTGACTGGCCACGAGCACACGACTTTGATGGCTCTGTGGTTCTCCCTTCCCAACAAAATTTTTGTCAAACCCAAGATTCGAATTTGAGCCCTAGTGGTGGGATCCGAATCTAGTTATCGCTCGGACAAATCATTAAGATTTTTAAAAATTGATAAATCATGATAGATAATGATAAAATATTGTTAATCACTCTTCATTTTTGTTTAGAAATATTTTATAGCTTCATCAATTTAGAACTGAAAATCAAAACCCCCTCCCCTCCTAAACCCTCCATCCAAACATATCCTAAAAGTGTTTGCATTAGAATATTTTAACGAGACTGCTATCGTTCTTTGAGGAAAAAAGAAAAGAAAAGGATGTAACAAGGAGAGTAATTCTGACCGGATAGAAATGAATTATATTATTCTAATTCCTTAGATTTGGCATGTGTGCTGTACAGGCATAGTATCTGATGTGAAACCGAATGATCTAGTTGGTAACCATGATGATCAAACTTCAATCAAGCAGTCTCTAGTCTCAGCCTATAGGAAGAACTTATACCCTCTTCTCAAAGAAGAGATTCAGAGGAATAACAGAAACTCAACATTTGTTACCACAACAACACACAGAAGTAAGTCAAATATTCTGGTTTTTATAGTGTGTCACATGTCCTTTGTTACAGTAGTTAATACTATTAGAGCTTTGGACTTTAGAATAGCCCCATAGCTAAATGATATTGTTTCATGTTTTGTAGCTTCTGAGAACAAATGGACTACCAGCTGGTTGGAACAATTCAAGGTTCTTCTCAAGAGGGGTTTGAAGGAGAGGAGGCATGAATCTTATTCTGGCTTAAGGATTTTTCAAGTTATGTCTGTCTCAATTCTTTCAGGACTTTTGTGGTGGCATTCTGATTCCTCTCATATACAGGATCAGGTAATTTCAATCTTAAGAGTGCTAACAACAAACTAACACTTTTTTCTAAATACTATTTTCTATTAGTTGAAATTAATTCAAATAAACCATCCGTACGACTTAGCTCAACTCGCAAATGTCAAAACTATTAGGTAAGGATATCATCTCCCGGGTTCGAACCCTAGACCTCATTATTGTGTGTAAGTTTTAAGTGACACTTTCCACTCCGTTAACGTGTCAAAAAATAATTCAAATAAATCCTACTAAATCAAGTAGGTCTCATGTAAGTATATTATTTCATTACTAGAATAAATAAATCCTAATATAAGCCCACATGGGCTATATAGCCCATAAATCAAGTAGGTCTCATCTAAATTTACTAGCATGTGTGTAGTTCTCACTATCTCCATGTCAGTTCTTGTCAATGAAAAAATTCACGTGAAATGGTCACTATCTTCATGTAATTTCAACTAATAAAACAGAGTGTTAGTGAATGTGTTATTGTATTTAAGAGAACCTATTTACTTTTGTCTTTTCAATTGTATTTTTAATTATTAGCTGATAAATGGATCAAAAGCATCAAAAATTACTAGATAACTTGTTTGTGTAATGCACTCAATATAGCAATATCATAGTAGTGCTCATAATGACATAGTTACCTTTGTCACAGGTAGGTCTGCTTTTCTTCTTCTCAATCTTCTGGGGATTCTTTCCTCTCTTCAATGCAATCTTTGCATTTCCACTAGACCAGCCAATGTTGATTAAAGAAAGATCATCAGGAATGTACCATCTTTCTTCCTACTACGTCGCGCGCGTAGTCGGTGACTTACCAATGGAGCTAGTTCTTCCTACATTATTTATAACCATAACCTACTGGATGAGTGGTCTCAAACCTTCACTAATTACATTTCTCTTAACCCTCTTAATCATGCTTTTCAATGTGCTAGTTTCTCAAGGTATAGGTCTTGCACTTGGTGCAATTCTAATGGATGTGAAACAAGCCACAAGTTTAGCTTCAGTGACTATGTTGGTATTTCTCTTAGCTGGTGGTTACTACATTCAACAAATGCCATCTTTTATAGCTTGGTTGAAGTACATTTCTTTTAGTCACTATTGCTATAAGCTTTTAGTAGGAGTGCAATATTCAGAAAATGATGTTTATGAGTGTGGACCTAAGTTATATTGTAGGATAAGAGATTTTCCTTCAATAAGGTGTCTTGAAATTGATAGTATTTGGGGTGATGTGGTTGTGTTGGGTGTAATGTTGATTGGTTATAGAATTGTGGCTTATTTAGCTTTGAGGATGGGGATGCAATTGCATCATTGAATTGAGAGTTTTGAGTTTACTAGGGACAATAAAGTTAATCTACTTCTATGTTGAAGTGGCTATTCAATTGAAGGTGGAAGGAGCATATCATAGATTGATTGATTGATATGAAATGAAGCAATTGAAATTTGTATAGCAACTTCAAAGTCTGTATTGTTCATTTACTGTTAGAGACATTTAGAATGCAACATATTTGAATTAAATAAATGAAGTGAAATTAGCCATTGAAGCATTGCGTAGTGTTTCAGATGTTCATGTTCTGTTCCTAAAAAATAGATTTTTATCAAAATAACTCTGTATTCTAAATGAAGAGCTGGAATTAAATAAAATTAAGCCACTACTAGAAACTCAGTTCAACCTCATACGGCTTGCAATTTATTACTATTAGTAGATTATTTCTACATAATTGATGATGTTGTTGGTCACTTGATGTGTTAAGGGTACGTTAATCACACGATGTTATTACATATTTTACCAAGGTGTGAGGACCGTCTACCAGGCGGATTCAAAGACATGCGAAGTGCTGCCAAAGACCGAGAAGGACTCCTCAATGATCGAGGTAGGCAGCCCAAGGAGGGTAAAGGAAAACTCAGGCAGCAGCGCTAGTACTAAAGAGAACAGTCGTACCGCTCGTGTCGCCGTACAGGCCTTGAACAGACAAAGACGCGTCCGACTAGAAGACAAGAGAGAGGACGTGGCGGACAACCATTGGCTCGTAACATAAATAGTGGTCATCCCATCACTTTAGTGGTAGGAAAAAGACACCGCTTCCCTGCAGTATAGAACTTCTTAGGGTCCTTTAGATCAGTATAAATAGTGCATACTATTGTTGTGGCCATTAGCAATGTTATCAACGTATGGGCTGTACACCCTCATACTTGGGAGGTCTTCATTAGCAACGTTATCACCTTAAGGTCTGCACACCGTCATCTTGTACACAATAAAATTGACGCCCACCATGGGGCCACCGGTTGCCTGCGAATTCACAATATTAAGAGCTAAGTCATGGTGAGAACGTCGATGTTCAAACTAGACAACAGACAGCGACGTGGATGAACTGGGCAAAGAGATGTGTTGAAAGCAATACTCCATTCAGACGCTAGAGCAGCAGAAACAAGGAGCAGCTCCTCCTCAAGTAGACTATGGAAGCTCGCGAATGTGAGCTTCAAGATCAGATAAGGGTACTTCAAACTAGCTTCCAGGCCCCTGTAGGAATAAGGGCTCCCCCTAGGACTTTTCAGCCATTTTCAGAGGAAATTTCCCTAATAATATTATTGTTTGGTGACAAATGTTCTTTAAACTCAAATTGGAGAGGTGAAGGAAAATAAATGGGAGAGGGTGTTGTTTGGCCATGGAGTGGAAGTGTGGGTTTAAGTTTTCCTGATCAACCTTTTAACATTTTGGATGGTTTTAAAATTTGAGTAGTTGATTTGATTTATGCTGTGGGGTGTAAGAACTAGAGAAATACTCCCTCTGGCTTCGTTTATAATCAAAGACACTATTTTTTAGATTTATTGAATAACTGATGAATCTGGTCTATAATATAGACCGACTACAGATGAATCTAAAAAGTGTCTTTTTGCTTATAAATGAGACCAGAGTAGTAGGTAAGAAGGAATGATTCCAAGCAACACCTCCACCTTCTCGCTTTCAATCATTGCAAGTGAATGAGGATCCGGGTAAAAGGGATAAAATTGCCATCAAGAACTACATTTGGTGTTAGTAGGGGTGGGCATGGGTACCCGTTGACCCAACCCACAAAAAACGGGTTGGGTTGGTTTTAAAATAGGGAGACCCATAGAGTACGGGTTGGGTAGCGGGTCTGAAAATTTAGAACCCAATAAACCCAACCCAACCCACACCGTTATGATCTTACACATAATTTTTTTGTTTGTGATCTTACACATACGAATTGATAACTGAAGTCTAGGTGCAGAGAACTCTTAAATACATTTTTAATTTCTTTCAACCAAATTTCAATTTCTAAATTAATTCAATTCTTCTTCGAAAACGTTTTAAAGAGAACTTACTTTAGTCTACCGTGAAAATAAATTCTGATGTAAAAATTAAGCAAAGTCTAGGTGCAGAGTACTCTTAAATATGTGGTTGAATGTGACTTGTAATTTTTTGTTTTGCTGATTGTAGAAAATGATGAAGAAAACGATTTCATGTGTGAGATATGATCTATTTAGTTTCTTTAAGACACTTTCGTATGACAAAAATTTTCTTCTGCATGAGCTTTATGGTTTTTCTGAAGACCTTTTCCTTTTTTATTTGGTTTAATTAGTTATAATGGAAATCCAAATTAAGACATATTATTATTTCTTTATTTGATTTTTTTGAAAAGGATATTTTACTAAAGAACCCAAAACCCAACCCAACCCAACTCATTTGAGATTGGGTTGGGTTGGTTTGGGTCACACGAAAATTTGGGTCTAATTTTACCGAACCCAACCCATAAGTATTTGATTGGGTTGGGTGTCTAAACTCATCAAAACCCACCCAACCCACCAAATGCGCACCCCTAATTAGTTGCATCAATAGCCCATGAACTTTCATCAAACGCAATAATGACATTGAAATAACTATATAGGATTTTCCCAAGAATCGAGCCATTCTAGTTGAGCAACTTTAACAATTAATAATCGATAGAGATAAATTAGTAGATAGCAGATTAGAAGACGGATAATGGATGAGCTAGCTGATACTAAATGATATGTTTAGTAAAACTAGTGATTAAAGTAACTAATAAATGTAAAATCACATAAAAGGAAATATCACTACGCTAGATGTTGAGAAAAAGGACGCCCTATTGGGCAGCGCTCTTGATGTAAGCGTTGCATTTGCTTAAAACGCCAGGGAATGGGCAGCGCTCATGCTGTAAGCGTTGCTTTTGGTTAAAATGCGCTAGGGCAATGAACAACACTTCTTAGGGAAAAACTGCCTATAGGAGAACGTGTTGGGGCGATGGGCAGCGCTTTTTAGGAAACGCTACTTATGGTGGAACGCGTTGGGGCATTAGCTAGCGCTTTTAGGAAAGCGATGCCTATTGCTAATATTTTATTTGTTTGTTTCCTCACATTCCCTCGCGTTTCAGCTATTCTCCAATGTCTCTCTCAGTTCGCCTCCCACTCTCTCAAGCTCTCGTCCTCCTTCCCCTCTGTCCATCTATTCCCTCCACCCCGAGCTCCCCTTCTGTCGCGCCAACATCTTCCATTCGTGACGCCAGCGGCTTCGCATAATCGCGTTTCTTCCTTCTATTCGCACTTTGCCCCCTCTGCCAATGAAGGTTCTGTTCGCGCCTCTGCCGTTGTTGGTAGCTTTAAGGTCAGAAATTGATTTTCTCTCAAAACCCTATATCCCTAACTCGTATTTTGTTGATACTGAATCTGTTGATGTTTAATCTCTTGTGATATTCTAATGTTGAATCTGTTGATGTTGTGATTTTCCCCTAATTTTCCCAACTCGTATTCTGTTGATGCTGAATCTCTTTAAGGATTTTTTGTTATTTGGATTATGTTATTGTTGCTATGGTATTGAGACACCAATGACATTTTATTGTTAATGCGGTGGTATGAATTTTGAGTATTTTTATCATTCTTGAGAATTTATACAAATATTGTATTCATCAATATCTTAATGCAACATTTATATAAGTTTGTAGAAAGAATGACTTAGTTATTTGATATGGAAATTAGTTATTCAAAATACCACCTAGTGTTCATAATTTCAATAATCATGTGAATGTTGTAAACGAATGATTGGAATTAGTTATTTGATATGGATGCATGTTGAGTTTCAAGTTTATGTTGTGTTTGAACATGTTAAATTGTATATGTGTGGTGAATGAAACTAGCAAAGTAAAATCGAATATGCCTAAATCGATTATGCGAATTGTTAA
The DNA here is from genome assembly GCA_963573325.1 of Astragalus glycyphyllos. Lineage (NCBI taxonomy): Eukaryota > Viridiplantae > Streptophyta > Magnoliopsida > Fabales > Fabaceae > Astragalus > Astragalus glycyphyllos. The sequence goes on along the minus strand of OY754314.1, from coordinate 18,058,836 downwards.
TTTGTTAGGTTTTGTGAGTTTGTTTTGCCGGAGCTTCGCGTTCATTGTTCGAATTCGTCCTGGTTCGAGTATTCGTTATAGTTCGTTCTAGTTCATTGTTGCTTCCACTTGTTCAGGTACTTTTGTTGTTTTCTTGTATTTATTATATGAAGAATGGCAATATGGAAGACATCAAAGTCTTTGATTTCTTTAGTTGAAAATTGTTGAATGTGTTAGCTTCAAAAAAATTGTACGTTGTGTGTTTTTCACCTATAATAGGTTTAAGTTCTCTTATCAGGATTTTATTATAAATATTGGGAAATTATGGATAGAAAGTGGAGGTCTGCCAATCGTCTGTCCAAGGAATATGTTGCTGGAGTGGATTATTTTGTGAACTGTGTTGTTGAACGTTTAGGGACTTCTAGTAATATCAAATGTCCTTGTTTAAGTTGTTATGTAAAATTAGTTAAAGTAGAGGAGTTGGCAGGACATTTAAAGGGTTATGAAATTGATCAAAGTTACACTTGTTGGACAACGCATTGTGAGGAAAGAGGTGAATCTTCAAATATGGGTAATAGTACTGAGAGATGTGCGCCAGTTGACACCGAAAGACCTACATTTGATGAGGACGAATTTGAAGAGATGACAAAGGCTGTTGAAGACGATCTTAATGACTATCCTCAAATGTTTGAGAAGTTGATGACTGTCCTCAAATGTTCGGGTTGCACTGAATTCACAAAATTATTGGCTGTGATAAAGTTGTATAACTTGAAAACTTGCCACGGATGGACAGATAAGAGCTTTACGAAATTAGTCACACTATTGAAAGAAATGTTGCCGAAGGATAATGTGCTCCCTTCTCGGACGTATGATGCAAAACAAATGTTAGGGTCCATTTTGGCTTGAACTATGAAAAGATACACGCTTGTCCCAATGATTGCATTTTATTTCGGAATGAACATGCATTGTTAAAGTTGTGTCCTAAAGGTAATGCATCACGATATAAAAAGAAAGAATCTGCTCCAGAAAATGCGTTGTGGTATTTTCCTATAAATCCTCGATTTAGGCGTATGAGATGGAATGAGGATGAAAGTATTAAAGATGGCATGCTACGACACCCGGCGGATTCTCCGCAATGGAAAAAAATTGATATCGATTATCCTGATTTCGGGTTGGATCCAAGAAACCTACGACTTGCATTGTCTGCTGATGGATTTAACCCGCACGGTATTCAGAGTAGCTCTCACAGTACATGGCTCGTGAGTTTGGCGATCTATAACTTACCTCCATGGCTTTGCATGAAACGCAAATATATGATGTTGTCTTTGTTAATCTCTGGGCCCAAGCAACCAGGAAATGATATTGATGTACACTTGGCTTCTTTAATTGAAGACTTAAAGCTAATGTGGGAGACTGGAGTAGAGGTGTATGATGGGTTCAGAGAAGAAAGTTTCACCCTGAGGTCTATGATTTTTGGCACAATTAATGACTTTCCAGCATACGACAATCTATCTGGGTACAATAACAAAGGTCAGTGTGCATGCCCTATATGTGAAGATAACACTGATTGGATGTGATTGGAACATGGTAAGAAGAATATCTACCCTGGTCATCATAGATTTTTGCCATCTACTCATCAGTATTGACTGTTGAAAAAGGCATTCAATGGGAATACCGAAACCCGTAAAGCTCCCATGGCTTTGGCGGGTGAACAACTATTTGAAAAGGTGAAAGATTTAAACATTAAATTTGGGAAGCCTTTTGCAGAAGAGCTTGCCAAACGGGGGTGGAAGATAAAGTCAATTTTCTTTGAGTTGCCATACTGGAAGTCATTATATGTAAGGCACTTCATTGATGTGATACATGTTGAAAAAAATGTCTTTGAAAGTGTCATTGGTACCTTACTCAATATGCCAGGAAAGTCCTCAAGTTAAAGTCTTTAAAGTCCCATGATTGTCATGTTCTAATGGAGAATTTGCTACCCATTGGTATACGATCCATTTTGCCTAAGAAAGTGTGCAAGACCCTAACCAAACTTTTTTTCTTCTTTAAGATGATTTGTAGTAGAGTGGTTGACCCTGGGAAGTTGCCATCATTGCAAAGAGAAATTACTGTCACTTTGTGTGAGCTTGAGATGTATTTTCCACCTTCATTTTTTGACATAATGATTCATCTAATAGTTCATCTGATTAGAGACACACAACTGTGTAGCCCATGTTACGTGAGATGGATGTATCCGTTTGAGCGTTACATGAAGATATTAAAAGGATATGTGAAAAACAAATCACAACCCGAGGGTTGTATTGTTGAGCGCTACAGAGTTGAAGAAGCTATTGAGTTTTGCACCGGCTATCTATCTAGTCTTGAATATTCTGTGGCACTGCCAAGGTCTCGTCACTTAGGAAGCATTAGTCAAGGGATGTTGATAACTCTATTTTATATAGAGTTATTTATGCATCTAAACCTAAATAATTGTTTAGAATCAAGTAAAATATGTGTTAAATATATTAGTATGAATAAAATAAACAACATTCAAGGTTTATACTCATGACTTAGCATTTTGTATATATATTGGTATGTTTGATGTGTTTGTTCAGTGCACCTGCAGTTGATGCATCTGCACCGGAAAACAAGAAGTGCATCTGCACTAGATGCAGCTGCACCAGATTACCACAGTGCAACCAAATTTAGTGCATCTGCACCATCCTGCACCAAAGACAGAATTACTCCACAATGGAAGCACCTCAATTCATACCATGGCATAAATATATCTATGACATCATGCTTAGTCACAAGTCACATGGAGGCACCATGGAAACTTACAAAAGGATGCACCTGCATCGCATGCAGCTGCACTACATGCAGCTGCACCATCCTGAAAGGGAGGAAAAATGCCAACACCGGAAGCACCTCAAACTCAAAGAAGATAAAGACACCACAAGATGACATCATAATTGGTCACAAATCACATAGGTCACACGGGAACTTTTCAAAGGAGGTGCCTACAATATATGACCATTTGAAGAGTCATCTTATAAAGGACACATGGCTACACCTAATTGGACCATTCTTTGCACTTGAGTGAAAAACTCAAATGGCATCATCAACTTCTGAAAAGTAACCATGGTTAAGTTAACTTTGTCTCCAAGCACACCCTCACTTGAAGGAAATCTCAAGGCCTATATAAAGGACTCAACTCTTCACTTGAAAGTTATATAGATTTTTACATACTTACTTCTTGTTCTTTCTATTTTAGTTTTTTATAGTTTTCAAGTTTATTTTCTTGTAGTTCTTTTTATATTTTCTTAGTGTTAGAAATTAGTTGTAAGCAAATATATGCAAGAGTCTTTCAATTGTTGTAATTCTTACTCTTTTGAATTCTCTTGTACTTTCCTTCATTGCAACATGTTTTCATTCAATTATATTTGCTTTGATATGCTCATCATGAGCTAATTCCCTTAAGTTGGGATGTTCTAACTTTCCAATGAACTTTTGAGGAAAGTTATTGAGTTTTCAAGTGGTGTAAGTACTTTAGTTCTTGTGTTTAAATACTTAATCTTGTTTAAGGTTGATTACTTAGAACAAGTAGAGTTATATTTACTTAATTGGCTTATAACTAGAAATCAAGGACTAAGTAAGGATAAGTGTTTAATAAAGCTTTTTGTTAAACTAGTTTTAATGAAGTTAGCTTGTTAATTCCATGTTAATTCCTAACCTTAGGTTAACATAGTCCTTACAAGAGTGTAGTAAGATCTTAAGATACAAGAGTGTACTTATTTAGCAAATTGGATTATCTGTAAGGGGGCGAGAGAGGCACTGACAACCCTACTCTTTACCGCAAAAAAACAGGATCATAAGAGCTTGTAACGAAACTCTGAAGAAAGTAGCTGACCAGCACACACTGATGCAGCTGCACCAAGTGCAACTGCACCACAAGAAAACACAATACACTCAAAAGTGATTTAGCTTGTGAAGACATCTCAACTTTCATTCTCAACTGATTTCTTACACAATTTACTTGCTTTCATTTATTTTAACATTTCAACTTCAATCAAAACCAAAATCTGAATAGTGTAGTTGCACTAATTTGCATTTCTTTACAATAACATATAAGAGTTAATTCAATCTCTGTGGGTTCGATCTTTTATACTATAACTTGTGACTGTGTATACTTGCACACGTATTTTCACACACCAGATGTCAGGAACTAAAATAGTGATGGTAAAGAATTAGATCAAGCACACTTATATTTTTTGCACAATGATAGTGAGGTTGATTCATATGTTGCCAAGCACATGAACATACTTAAGAGTGATCACCCATATAAGGGTCAAGTTTGGTTAACAAAAGAACACAATCGGAGTTTCATAGTGTGGCTAAAATAACACACTTATTTCGAGTTTGCTATGAATCCTACCTCGATTTCAGAAAGATTGAGATGGTTAGCAAAAGGTTCAAATATACAAAGTTTCGCTTACACCAGCAGCTATCTAATGAACGGGTACACGTTCTATACAATAAACCATGATGATTAGAGTAAAATGCAAAATAGTGGGGTGACTCTTGTAGCTCAAGCTATGCATATATCAAGTGCCAAAGATAGAAAGCCCATATGGGTTGGTTTCGCCTGCAGTACCATTCCTTGCCACAAATAGCGCACGAGATAGCTGCACCATTCCATCAACTAAGGTATTAATTGTTTTTTTCGACAATAAATAAGGAATTAATTATTAAACTCTCTTTCTTGTATATATATTACATCAAATAATGTCTTTATTATTTTTTGTTTATAATTGATTTAAGACTACAATGAGTGTGATTGTGAATTGTATAACTCAAACCCACATCAAATGGTTGCAATAGGCTTCATATATGATGCACAATTTACCCTTACCTCCAGATCATCTTAGAGTTTGAGTTGACTGTACAATTGTGGGGGATGCATCATTGCTTGTTTCAGTTGATAGGATAGATTTACTGATTGTGCAACATGCAGTTGGTACCTTTGTGGCATGGCCAACACACCTTGTCGTTGTAAGTGACAATATATTTGTTACTCCCTCCGGTCCACAATAAGGTAGCGGCGGTTGGCAACTGCCGCCAACTTGCTAACTATTTTTTCACCTTACAGTTAGCGGCGGTTTGGAACTTCCGCAAATAATTTAATATTATTTTTTTACTTAAATATGGTGGCGGTTTGTAATCGCCGCGAACATATAAGAATATTTTTTTCATTTTTTTAAATTTTTAGTGTTTCAACATATGTATCTTTCTTTTACAAATTTTATAAATGTGCTTATTAATTATTTGGTAATACAAATATTAAAAGAAACTAAATTTATGCTAAAAGCACATACAAAAGTTCTAAACTCAATAAACCAAACTAAGTTCATAACATCTGGAACTAGTTCATAACATCAAACTAGAACTAGTTCATAACATCAAAATAAAACAATTTAGTTCATAACATCAAAAGAAACCAAACTTAGTTCATAACATCAAAAGAAAACAAACTTAGTTCATGAAGTCAAAATACAAACTTAGAATCATCTATCTAGATATCCTACGTGACTGTGTTGCTTCATGATTCCCAATGTGACTAGATCTGGAAGAGCGTCTCAAACTATCTTCTGATTCCAAATGAACCGGCTGAAAAAAATAATCATAAATAAAATTAGAACGAATAATATCTAAACAATTTCGCATATTAGTTCTCAACAAAATGAACTACACACAGGCCAAATAAAATAAATGGAAAATAAGCCATGTTGGTATCAATCATTGCATCCAAGAAGTGTGGAACTGATTAGTTCTGTCAATTGCATCCACTTTGGACATGCTAACAGAATCTGATTGAATTTAAGGCTATGAAAAGAAATATAATAGAGACACACAGAAATACAATTTTAAGCTATGCACTAAATGTTGCAATATCTCCCACTTAGGCCATATTTAATTTGACAGCCAAAACCAACTATAATCCTTTGAGCATATGTTACAGAAATATTTTTAAAATAGGTAGATTACTTAAATCTCACTTGTGGTATCATCTGTAAGTAGAATTGGTCCTTAAAGTGTAAGATCCTTTCGGTGATGTTCTTTGCCAATGATTTGGTATTAGAATGTGATGTGAATTCTTCTTTGGAAAGAATAATTTGTGTAGTTATTATCATTACGTAAAGTTCATATATATATATATAACTTTGGGGAGACGTGTATTTTGATCTTTGAATATTCATGATGATTGAAAATATATGTTTGTCTGTGCTTACAACGTCGATCTATCATGAAATTTCTGAGAAACAAATGGCATCCAGAGCTTATAATTGCAAACCATAATATGAAAAATATGTTTAACTAGAATATGAGTAACAACTTCACTACTACAATTTAGGCATTTTGCATCGGTTAAAAAGGACTTTTCGCATCAGGTCCGTGTCCGTTACAGATTCAAGAGATGTTAATAGTACGCATCTTTTACATCAGGTACGGACCTGGTGCGGAAAGTATTGTTCGCATCTGTTGTATTACCCACCCGATGCGAAAACTCTTTTTTAATTAGATTTTAGCGTCTTTTTGGCATCGGATTTTCAGAACCACCTGATGCGGAAAGTAGATTTAATATCAGTTGTTTGAAAGGCCGATGTTAAAGATTCCTTTACTAACGTTCTTGGGAACCACCTCTCTCTCTCTCTCTCTCCCCCCCCCCCCTCTCTCTCTCTCTCTCGATGCTAAAAACTCACGTAGCGGAGATAACAGTTAACATAGCGGAGGTGTCAGTGGTGGTGTCGTTGAGGAGGGGGCTGATGAGTGATTGCTGGAATCGTCTTCAATTAAATGCTTAGAAGGATGAAGTTTGGCTTTGTGGCTTCAATTTTCTTCCTAAAAATTTTTTGTGCAGGGGCTGTACAACTAGAGAAGGGAAACGAGAGACCAAAACCCCCAAGAATGGAATAACTAATAACACATGGATGGTCCTCAATCATCATCTTCAATCTCATATTCAAACTCCAATCTAATCTTCAACGTAATGTGGTCCTGTTCCCTTCAAATCGCACAACTTCGCTGCCGAAATTGCGAGAACCGTTAGGATCTCCATCGGAATGACATATCATCGTTTTTTAATCAGATTCGAAATTTCTCATAAATAGGAGAATGATTCTTCAAATTAAAATGGGGCTTCTCTTAGAACTCATCTTAGGATCAAAACTGTTAAATCTTGTAGCATTTTGTCGACGGTTGCGCAAGCACGAATCGGGTCAAAAATTTGGGTCCATAGCGACCCGGATGATGTAAGCTAGTGAGGAAGACATTCAACGACATTTTTTTGATGAGGGACCATAACCATGTACCCCAAGTCTGTTAGTGGTGGAATTGGAAGATCTTTCCTTTTGATCATCCAGCACCAAAACTTGATGAAAAAATGGTTTGAAAGAGTGGCATGGAAGAAAATTATAAGGTGAAATTAAATGTAAAGAGTTAAACTACTTACATTTGGGAAAATCGATGTAGGCGTCTTCTTTCTAGAGCCAACCAACTTATTGTATGCCTCCATGGCACAAGTTAAAAGTCAGAATGCCCCAAATTATATATTAAAAAACCTAGGTAAATTGCAAAGAAAGGAACAATCAGGGAAATAACAATCAATGCCAAAGTGTATGGTACCTGGCAGTTTAACGCAGAACAATCAATACCAATGAAATTTGAAACTCAAACAAAACTAAATATAATCATTATCTCCAAGGAATCCATTACATTATTTTGTCATTATTATCAACGACTAGTAAACAAAGAAAAACGAAAAAAAACCGCACAACAAACTTGAATATTGCACACTGAAAAAAGAGAAGAATGAAAGAAGAAGAAAAATGCATAAAATGAGAAAACCCTAAACCAAAAGCAAAACAGACCTGAAAACTAGGTTGAGAGCCTTGCTGTGTTGCTTGTTGCCTTCTGCCGCGCTTTGAGAGGAAGCGAAAGATTGAGGTACGACTGAGAGTGAAGAAGCTAGGTTGAGAGCGAGAGATTGAGGGTTTGCTGAGTTAGAGCGAGAGACTGAGAGAAGCGTTAACGCACAAGAGAGAATAGTTAGGCGGGCCACAAATTTCGCATCGGTGGAAAACTAATTGATGTTAAAAGTTTATCCTATACACTAATTAATTACAAGTATGCCACCGTGTTTTTACTTTTGGCATTAGGCATTTAGTAACAGATGTTAAAAATGTGTTTATACACCATTTATTTACAAACTTGCCACTATCTTCTTGACATCGGTCATCTAATAACCGATGTTAAAAACGTGTTTTTTGGACCATTTATTTATAAGTTTGACACCGTGTCCATTTTTAGCATCAGTTTAGTTTTAACCGATGTTAATCCCTGACGTGGTACTGTGCTTAAACTTATAATAACTATGAAATGTGTTCTTGAACTAGTATATTCTGATGACATTATTGTGATAAGTAGTAATACATGGTGGAGCTTGAAATTAAATGTTTCTTGAAGTTGTGGACGATGACTCATATTGGATTTCAATGTTTAATCAGGCGTAGTGACTGAATTAAATTGATTGCTTGCTAATGGTCCCTTAGTTTAGCTGTTTGCTTATAATATAACAGTGACTGATGAAACACGAGGGTATGTGTTGAAGTAAAGTGACTGATGAAACACGACGGTATGTATCCAAAACTAGCTAACAACTTATAATATGAACCAAAATTAGCTAGCTAACAACTTATATGTATTCAAATCAAACTCTAAGAACTTACAATATTACATTCTATCCAAAATCAAAGTAGGTTAGATAAAAAAAGGGAGACACATAACGGCACCACTCTCCCCTAAGCTTAGTAAGCTGCTCATCAGAGTATGTCTTCAATCGACAATCGGGAAAATACTGAAATTAAAGAAATAAATAAAATTAGAATTGAAATGGTTAAATGGAATTAACTATTATTATATCAAAATCAAAAAGAATTCTAAGTAGATACTTCACTGGGAATAGTTGTTTGGTTGTGGGTAATAATTTCCTTCATAAATTTCATTACGTAATACCCATAATTATTGTTATTGGGTTGCTTTGGACACTACAAAACAAAAGATCAGTTAATTGTAAAATTTAATTTAATTCATTTTTTTGACAAAATAATTTAATTAAATATATAAGAACATTGATTACAAACTTACATCTATTGATATCCATTTGGTCCTTGATTGTTCTAATCCCCAATATGTTTTCAAACAACTGAATCACACAATGTCATATAACTACATTATTCGAAATACATACGTATATAAGTAAAACTAAGAAATATGCAGAGGGGTCGAAATACACACACCTATTAAATATCTCGATCCGCTCGGGGTAGGTGTTGAAATGACCATGCAATGAATCAACATAGTACACCGTATCTTTCTTAGGATTTATTGCAAACAGAATCCAATGTTCCCTACAAAATAAAATTTTGAATAAGTAATTGACTAGTATTTAAAAATTGCATGTTATATGAGAATGGATTAAATCCCTCACCCTAAGAGACACGGTGCCAAAAACATGGTATCGACACTTATATTTTGAGCTTCCCAGACGCGTTGAGTGATATAATTTGTAACCTCTTTCTTGTTTTGTTCCACAAGCGTCTCATAATTACGCAGCTTGGGTGACACTTCACGAAGGTTTGTATTATCTGGACACAACAACACAAATCTCTGTGTCTGTTCCGAAGGGACCAAAATGTTCTCATACAAGTACCTATAATTAGATATATATATATATATATAAATTAAATTAATGATATAATAAAATAAATTCAATGATGTCAAATAATACATTACATACGTACTTGACATATGCTCTAATAGAAGTACTGGTTGTCCACTTCATTTTACATACATCATCGATATCCTCACGTGTGATCGTCAGTGTTTGACCAAAAATCCAAAAAATTTGGTCATCCATCTCTAATTGAAGCGGCGCTGTCTCTATCCTAAATTCCGCGTGCATTTCGGGATAACAAATCATCTTATAATCATTAATGGAAGAGGCGGAGGGCTGAGGCACAATTGGAGAAGGGTAGGGCTGAGTCACTTTTGGAGGAGGGGAGGGCTGAGTCACTTTTAGAGGAGGGGTGGGCTGAGAAACTTGTGTAGAAGGGCCTATACTTAATTTTTTCACACAAGTTTTCATTTACCAATTTTTTCATTTACCAATTTTTCACACAATTTTTTCAATTGGAGAAGGCCCTTCTTCTCTCTTCTCCACGTAAATAACCAATGCAACTTTTCATTTACCAATTTTTTCATTTACTCACTTAACTTTTGACAAATTTGGATTTCCCACCATCAAAGCTGAATGAATTAACAGAGCGGGAGTTCAAATTTTAACTTTCAAAAAACAAAATTAACCTGCGTGTATATATCAAGAGATGGAGCCTCATATGCTTCATATTCATCCATTGTTGAGATTGAACAATGCCACTTGATATAGATTTAAACTAGATATTCCACCCGTGCGTTGCACGGGCTTGATTTATTTTTGTGTTGATATTCTTCTACCCAAAAGTAATTGTAGAGAATAGACATTTTTAGTTTTATAACAATGATAAAGAGTTTTGTTGAAATTCTTCTATCCAAAAGTAAGTTGTAGAGAATAGACATTTTTTGTTTTATAACGATGATAAAGAGTTGTAAATAGAAAGAGATAGTGAAATCATCTATACCTCTATACCTATATATAAACCTATATATAAAGAGGATTCCAAAAAAAAACTGTCACTTTTGGTGTCATATTTTCCTTCTCACTTTACCCTTCATTACCCGATATTGTATTACATGACTGCCCTTATCACATGGTTACTTACAGGAGATGCAACATTTCTCTGAACTTGAAAAACTGTAAAATAAGAGTATTTACGTGAAAGGTGCAAAGCGGTTTGCTTAGTTCTTCACCCTTTTCAACTTCTCCCTCTCTATTTTGTTACATTTATGCCTTTTTCTGTATGATCTCTTCATCCACATAGTTTCCTTTCATCTTAATTTCTTCAAATCCATCTTCCATCTTTTATCTATCGATCTCGATCTTCCTTATTTATGACTGTTTTCTTTTCTTTGACAGGTCGAAATATGGTGGCCTTGAAGTGTGGATGAGATTCATGAGAAGTAAAAGGGATTGCATTTGTTGTCATTGACGGAGAAGGGGAAACCTAAAAACGGGTTCTTTTTCAATTCTAATTTCTCTTCCTTTTGGTTCAAGTTGATTTATTGATTTTATGGTTATTTGTTGTCTATATGTATTTCATCGCCATTTTTTCCTATATGTGATGATGAGATGAGTTTATTGCCCCTATAACTTTTGGTTTAACTATCTATTGTTTTATGGAGCACACTAAAGCACCAGATCCTGAATTCAAAATTCTTAATGCACCATCAAAGGAATTACAGTGATACAAATAATAAACACCTCAAAAAAGATATAAGATGGAAAACCCTTTATACTCTAAACCAATTTCATGGTAAACATTCAACTCCCCTTTGAATTTATTGTCTGTGCATACTTCTATGAACTGGACATGGATGGTGTCTTTTTCTTCTCTGTCTCTTTGTTTGGGTGAGATAGAATTCAGACTGTGGGCATTTTCTTTTTTGCAGATTTGTTTTTCACTGTCTTTGGATTTATGATTGTTTATTTTTCAGTTTTAATATGTTTTGCATTCTGCTATTTAGAAAATGTTTCTTTTGTTTAATCTACTGTGTTAGTCTTATGGCTATCTGTTTTTCCCTTCTCTTCTTTTCTCAATCTTTCACTATTAATTCTCTTTTTTTACCACTTTTTATTATGATTTGTTTCATTGGCAGGGGGCTACATAAATAGTGGAGCACTAACAATTAATTTCTTAGCTTTTTGATATAGCAAATGCTTCAGATTATATGAATTTCAAGTTATTGATTGGAATTTGTTTTTTTTTTTCATGTTCAGGAGGTCAAGAATAATGATTGATACTATGTTTGACTTGCTGCTAATGAAGTTTCTAAGGGAATTGGTAGAAAGGCATAAGTATTTGGATTCATTTTTAATCTACTATGTTAGTCTTATAGGTTCTGGAAAATAGAGGTCTATTCCTCTGCTGAATGTTATTTTTTTGGGGTGAACTCTTTCCTTTGTTGATATATGATTTGTTGAGTGAAGGATATTGACTTCAGTAATATAATAATATGTTTTGCATCATTGTTGGAATAGGTACATGAAGTAAAATGACAAGCAACAAATGTTGCTTGCAAACGGAAATGGAAGGAGGTGAAGATGATGGGGAGAGTATGAAATCTAAACTGAGACGCCAAATGTTGTTGCACCAAATGTAATTGTATTGTATTGTATTAGTCTAACTAATTTAAGATATATCATGTGAAATGAAAAATGAACCCGTTGCAGCAATTAAAAGGAATTTGCAAGCTTTTAATTGGTTGAGATTTTGTAGTTGGATTGTGGATTTTAATATATGACTGTTATACGTGGCATTTAGATTATCATTCCTTAGTCTTCTTCCCTTTTCTCCACATAGTCTTCTAATCTCCATTTCATCTCATAGGGTGGATGGTCTTACTATGTCACACTAAATTAAGTTGTTATAAATTACAGATTATTGGGCCTTTGTTGCGAAATCCATTTGAGCTGTGCTAATATTTGTCGTCTGGAGTGAAGCCCATTCGGTCTGAGTTAACCCAGTCCGGAACTCACAAAAACCACTATTACAAATAAGTATCTACCGTAACACGTGGAAGACGGGCTCGCCCCCCTTGTCAATATAAATATCTAAGGGTGATATTTCGTCCAACCCCCCTCTACTCAGTAGACACCCCCAACTCCTAAATATTCCTAAAATACCCTCACGTGTGGACACCCCCTCACACTGTATTTTAACTAATTCGGAGCACAGTTGTCCGAACCGGTTCAGAGGAGGTGCCTCCGAACCAGTTCGGTAGTTTATCCACCGAACCATGCTTCGTCATCGCTAGACTAAACATACTCAAAATCTAACTCAATCAATAGTCTATTTCCACCTACACATAAAAGGGAACACGATGGCGATTTGGAGTTTTATATATATGTAAAAATAAAGAATTTCTGCATACGGTGAGGATTGAAATTGTAAGATGATGGAAATGCTATGTTCATCCATGGAATCAGTGTTCTCATGGATTTCACTGGATATGCTATGTTCATCCATGGAAGAATCAAATGAGTCTGACACATTATCTGAAGATATATTCACAAACAAAACAAGAATCGAATGAACGATTCAAGTCTAACAGCAATTGAGATTTGTTTTCTTTTATGGAAAAATTGAACTAAAGATAGAGTGGATGAGGATTGAACTAAAAATTGAACTAAAGAATCAAATGTTTTCTTTCACGAGCTCGATTAATTTGTGACGGAAAAGTGTAATTTTGCTTCTGGGAGGAAGAAGAAAGAAAGAAAAACAGTGTTAATTTGCTTCTGGGAGGAAGAAGAAAGAAAAATATCAAGAATTTCAAAACAATGTAATTTTGCTGGTGAAGTGGTGTGTGGCTCTTCTATAGCAGTGAGGTTCGATGGTTCCAGATCCGAACCGGTTCGGTGGCACCTCCTCCGAACCGGTTCGGACGACCGTGCTCCGAACCATCGTAGGATCACAAGTTTCATTAATGGCATTTTGGTCTTTTCACGCGTGTTGGAGGTGTCTACTGAGTAGATAGGGGGTTGGACGAAGTATGGGCCATATCTAAAGGAAGCTTTTTTTTAGGCTCTAGGATGCTCCTCCATATTTTCAAGGCTTAATTATAGTTTTAATCTCCCTATTTTTACTAACTCACGATTTTAGTCCCCAAGAAATTTTTTCGCGATTTTAGTCCCCCTATTTTCACAAACTCACAATTTTAGTCCCCCAAGAATATTTTTTGACAAATTTAGTCCCGGTATATTCCCAATTTGTAAAATCAAAGTCCCCATACCCCTATAAGTTGATCAAAATTGGCGCTGAGTTGTTAGTTACTTTACTTATCCTACGCGAATTTTAATAGCTTCTAAGAACCGTTGAATTGATTTGCAAGCTAAATACACAAACATAAGTGATTACTTTTATGATAGAGAAAATAATGATAAAAGAAGAATGAATAGAGTATTTTTTTTGGTCTTGAGGTCTTTAACTCCGCTCTAATAATTTCTCATATCCTAATAACTCATATTTACCATAGTCATGTAAAATTAACTCATTAATTTTGTCTATTACTTCATACCCTTTATAAACAAACCTAATTACATTCTATGGTAAATATGAGTTATCAGGATATGAGAAATATTAAGAAATATTATTATCACGGCTGGCAAATAGAACAATAAAGTTAAAAAGTAAATATGGAACAAAGTATAACAATAAAAAACTACTATTTATAGGAAAGCGGATTGAGAAGATGTGCTTCCAAAGGTTGAAGGTTCAATTCGGATCATTGATGATTGGGCCCGGACTGTCCGAGGTAGCTCGCATGTCCACGTCGAGTGGGGGGTACCTGCAAAACACTCCGACGCTCAAGTCAGTAAGAGAGAGAGAGAGTTATAAGGAAAAATCAGGATAATGTGAATGTACCTGGGATTGGAGGACAAAACCTTTATTTATAGGCAAAGCGTCATACCTGAGATGTTGGATGCGGGTACGTTGATCGTGACCGCTGGATGCGGGTATCAATAGTTTGAGCACATGCCGGATTACCTGGAGTACGGGAATGGGCCAGACCCATGTCCTACGAGGTTTGGCCCAGTCCGGAACTGTGGCCCCCCAAGTCGAGGACGGGAGAAGTATGATGTCAGCCTCGGCTCGACTCAACTGTTTTGAGGTAATGGCTGCCACGTGTCATCCACTGAGGGGGGGAACAGAGGCGTGACGCTTGGTGAGATCGAAAACGCCTTGTTGCGCAGCATTGAAAGGACGTATTGATGTGATGTGACGCTTCGCATCTCGCCCCTATATAAAGCGAGTTGAAGGTTCATTTGTTCACTTTTGCATTTACTATGAGATTGAGCTCTGCGAATTGATATTTTTCGACCACCATCCGAGATCAACGCCGCCGTTCACCATCGACGGTTCCTGGGTTTTTCCTGAGACGATATCAAAATTCAAGTCGACATCCGAAAGTACCTGCGCGGAGGTTAGTTTTCTTTCCTGCCCAGTTTCAACATTTCTGTCATAATATCTTTCTGACCGCGGCGGACGTCGCCGTTGCAGGGAACGTCGCTGCATGCCTCAGGGGGAGGAGACGAACCGGCCTTAGGGTTGCCGAGGCCGGGGTCAGTACCGCTTTAGTCTTGGTCACACGGTGTTAGTCAAAACAACAATATGTTCTTTTAACAAGTCTTCATCTGAATAAATATACATTGCATTCCTTCTTGATCAACCTTAGCAGCATATGCTAAACAAAGCTTTTAGTGTGTATCAATCAACGCGGGTTCAGATTAATAATCTATGATAATTAATTGGATACGCAAGTCAATATTTAACTTAACAAGTCATCCTTTCAAGAAAAAATATAATGAACCATCAAGCAATTTCAATGTGAAATGGAATGTTTAATAAGTGTGTATTTACAACCCAGATGATTGAAAGTTAACCAGGTTTGAGAAATGGGGTTGGGAATAACTTATAGCTGAAATAAACAAACGGATATTGAATCGTTTAGAAATTTCTATAAACAATTGCAATGAAAAGATATACGGATATCATACTGAATTTTACAATTGCAATGATCAATATGTGTTGTGTTACTATTTATATACATAAAGGAAAAGACAAACTGTATTTCAAAAGACAACTAACGAATTATGTTGTTTTTAGAGTGAATCACAGTTTTATAGCACAACTTGAATTCAAATGCATTTCTATTATTTTTTAAAGGTATATATGTTTGACTACCATATTGTGATTATTAAGCATTGCCCACGTAGTGTATACATATCAAGGTTAACTATCATTAGAAGCTGTAAAAACTTAAAACCACATAAAACCAATGGGCATCGTTACAGACAAGTATATACTGAAACAAGAACATTACATATCTCATAATCAAACATTGTGCACCAGTCGATATTTATAACTAAATCAGCTTTTTGCATTCCAACTTACATGTACATATCAATCTTATACTCCTATGGTATCATTTTGTTAGAATACACAGTAATATGTTATTGTGAAATAGGGCACATCTGTTGGTTGTTCCCGCCCCCTACCTTACTGTAGTCCAATAGCGCTGAACATCACAACCTTAACATGATCCTGAAATTCGTGCTTGAAATACAGTGTATGAAGTACTTGCAGGTTGTAACTTTCTTTGAACCGGTCCATCCTTCCTAGCCAAATGTTACCATTTCGTCTTTCCACATCAACCACCCACTTGTAGCCATCCTTTGTGTTGATACATACATCTTGATCAATTAATGATCCCTACCGCTATGTGAATCTACGAGGAAATCTCTGTTTTATATATAATATAACAACATGCATGTAACCTGTGAGCTTATGTAGTACTACTCAGTTCTATAATGTAACCCAAAAAAGAAACGCCATTGCAAAAAATGATTACCGTACTTACAATTCTGTCCCCACGACCATCAGCGTAGCTAACAACGAAACTGCTAAACTCATTATCTTGCACCAAAGTTATTTTTAATATTATAACTACATCTCAAATTTTAATTGTATAAAATAATCAATATATGGTTATTGGTCCCTATATCTAGATTTTTATTCACATATACTGAAATCAAAATATGGACTATCTAATTGGGCTTTGTCTATCACAATGGCTACCATATATTCCAAATTGCGTCCATGATAAACATTATAAACACAAGGAATCATAACTTCGAAAATGACTTTGGTGTGACAGGGACTACGTCATTCAGAAGTAGTACATACAGAAACCATTCGAGGGCAATAATCTACCAACAATGTAAAATTCAAAAACAATCTGCTTTTTCATTTTAGATATATATCCTTAAATACATGATATAATTCTCTAATCACAGGAAAGTTAATTTATTAGAAACAAGAAAACTCAGTATTCCAATCGATTAATACTAATGAACAGCAAAACCTTTAGGTGAATTAAATTAAACAGCATCAGGATCGGTTTAACATCAGAAGTTAATCATACGATTATAACATGCTAAAGATTATAAATAATGATAATCACAACCTAATCCCAAATTACATAAATCTGTTGATGGTAATCGATTTTGAGAACCATACTCCATGGATTTTTCTGAAGGAGTTTGTTTCCCTGATGAACCAACCGATCATTGTCCCCTTCTTGAAGAGGAGGATGCATGGTGAGTCGCCATTCAAAATCGCGAGCAAACTCGATTAAAGAAAGACACGACGGTGAGAAGGAAGAGGACGCTGGTGAAGAGAGATTCAGCGTCCACGCATGTGAGAAGGCGAAAAGGAAAGTGGGTGTTCTTGATTACCCAATGTGCTGAATCGTAGGGTTTGAGAATGGTAAGCGGAGATCAACTTACAGGCAGTTTACGAAAGTATCCCTAACCTTACCTGATAAACCCAAAATACCCTTTTGACCTTTTAGTCATCTTTATTTCCTTATAGCCATCAAATATTCCTATTTTAAAATTCTAGAGTCAGATGCAGTTCCTTCCCAACCGGTTAACACATATGAGAATTTCATATCGAAATTACAAGCAGCAAACACATTTTGCGTAGTGTACTCTTTCCTTCCACGAAATCGAGGGGCGTCTACCCTAGGTACCTTGACTCGCATATGTGTGCCATCTATAGCTCCAATGCAATTCTTTTGAAATAATTAAAACATATCATTAGTAAAATATAATGTCATACTATTAAGATGAAAAATACTCTAAGAGGCTTGGTTAAACCATTCTCACCTTTAAAAAAGGATAAAATCTAGAACTGTGAAGTATTTGCGGTGGAACATCCACGCCATTCGGTTGGACAAGGAACTCATCTGCTAATGATATTATCGCCCGCAATACACCGTGGAAATGGCGACTTACTGTCTCTCCTGAACAATGAAAAAAGAAAGACACTACTCGATTTTTCACAATATGTCCAACAATGTGTAAGAATTTAGCAACTTTCTCCTCAATAGTTGCTTTTGTAGAATCCTTGACTCTACCAGAGGATCTTAATTTTTCACATAACTGCATAAATGCTTCAGGACTCATGCGGATGATGTCTCGACATGTTTCAGTTTGTACTAAATGTGTCATTAATTGAACACGCCTACGCTCCTTCTCGTAGTGATCCCGACTAGTTGGATTACGAGCATGCCTTGACATCATTTGCAACATGTGCAATGCATGAGAAATATGACACAACAAGGCTACAACACATATCTGTTGCCTCTTATCTATGTCTTCAATTAAAAGATTCAACAATTGGATTTCATAACCCATCCCAGCACTAGCTACTTGTTTCAGTCGCAGTCCCACTTGATTATTGTCATCCATTGGATCATCATTGGATGTGTTACCGCCATTCTCCATGTCTCTATCCATATTTGAACTATTCAAGGACTGCTATCATGTTCACAAACATTAATCTAATTTAATTTTACCTTAAAAATGATAAATAAGAAATCCATGCTACTTCTTATATAGCTATGGTGATAGTAATGGCTGCAGAGGTCCACAAAAGAAAAAAATAAATAACAAATAAAGTGGTCCACACATAAATTGAAGACATTGCCTTATGAACTAAAATATAGAGGCCACAAATGAAGTAAAATAGAAATAGAGTGCATTGCCAATCAACTCACTGTGAGATCACATCAAAAACAAAAAGCTGCAGTATAAAATTAATTATACAACTCAAGATGTAGGTTTATAATATCGTACACTTCATGAAACAATATTGTTCTGGACTATGCCACGAGGCCCATTCAGCAATTTACATGGATTGACCCAATCAACTTGGTCCATATCCACAATTCACAAGCCCAACAGGAATCTCACGATTGAAGGGCTCAGATCAACTCGCTGGATCCAACGACTCACAATGGGCACGCTTCCCTATAAATACTGGCTTACATTGCCATAATTAGGTACACTCTCATTCCTTGCTAAATCACTCACCTACTCTCAATACTAACTTGGGCGTCGGAGTGGCTTCGCAGGTCCCCCTCCCGGTCGCTCGTTGATATCAAACCATACCGCAAGAGACCACCAACGCAGTCCGCACAACACTGCTAGGTACAGTTCATTGGCGACCACAGTGGGAGGTCTCTACCTTTCACACCATTCCTACACTTAAAAGTTTTTCTCTTGCACTCCCATGGCTCCAAGAGGTAGACCACGCGTGAAGAGTGTTGTTGCGCCCGCACCCCAGCTTGAAGGCACTCCTGAGGGTAATGTCGCCACCCACGAAGACACCCCTGTTCAAGCTGCGCAAGGGGTCCACCCGCCGGATGTCAACCAACTATTGGACCTTCTGGCCAACCGCACTCAGACTATGCTGCTACAAGAGGCACGCCTTAGGCAAATTGAGAGACGTGTGGCCTCTATGCCCGAGCAACCTCCTCCTTTCTGGGGAACTCCCCCTCAAACGACAGTGGTATCGAGACCCCGTCGTTCCCCCCTCGAAGGCGTCATGTTCATCGTTCACCACCTAGGAGGAAGCATGTGCATCGCTCCCCATGTCGGCGTAGGAGGCATCAGGAATCCGAATCACCAAGGGCGACTCCTTCCTCTTTGGATGGGACTTATCAGCCTGATGACACCCACTCCAAAGTGTCTTCGCATGACTCCTCTGATTCGCGCGACAGATCAAGGAGCAAGGCTAAGATTCATAAGAGTCGTCGCAAAAGATCGCCATCGAGGAGATCTCCCGACAAGCACAAATACCAAGACTTTTACTTCCAAGATGTCTCACCTCGAAATTCAAGGAGGTTTGCGGATGAAGGACCCTTCACTTGGAGGGTGGAGGAATGCCTGATTCCAAGGAATTTGGAAAAACTCCCAACACTCAAGATGTACGATGGAACCGGAGATCCAGACCGGCACTTGGCTCACTTCTCACTCATGATGCGCTATAGAGGCGCTCGAGAGCCTGTTCATTGTAAGATCTTCCCTTCCACCCTCGAGGACACCGCATTAGAGTGGTTCCAAGAGCTGAAGCCAAACTCCATCTCTTCATGGGGGCAACTGGCAAGACTATTCACGGCTCGTTTCACCGCCTCCCGACTGAAGCCAAAATTTGAAGAAGTGCTGAGGGCTGTCAGAGAGCGGGAAGGTGAAACACTTAGAGAGTACCTTGAGCGTTTCAATAAAGAAGCTTCATGTGTTCGAAACTTGGAAGATAAGCAAAGACTGTTTTAGATGAAAGATGGCCTCAGGCAAGGAAGTCTTTTCGAAATTGATGTGGGAATCAACAAGCCAAAGGACTTGGCAGAAATTCTCCAGAAGTCTCAAAAGTACATGGATTATGAAGAAAACAAGATGGCTTACCGCGAGGCAGCCATAGATGGTGATGAGAAGGGTGATACCAGAGAAACTCGGCAGCAAAAGGACTCAGGAGGAGGACGTCGTGAGGCAAGACCACGACGGTTCACCGAGCACACTCTGCTTAACCAATCTCGGGCCAAAATCCTGGCAGAATGTGCCAATGCTGAATTTAAAAATGTTAAGAGGCCAGAGCCTTTAGTGCTGAAGAAAGGCCAGAATCCTTCAAGGAAGTGGTGTTGATACCATCGAAGTGGAGGCCACATACCAATGGTTGTCGAGCCCTGAAAGACGACATTGAGGAGATGATTCGGAAGGGTAAACTCTTGCAATATGTGAAAAAAGATGGAGAGCCCATTGACTCGCGCAAGAGGCCCCGTTCACCTGAGCGAAGATCCAAGTCCCCTCGAGAGGGAAAGGCTGTAGCTAGTGAGGTGGTCAAAGCTGTCAGGGATAACGACACTGAATCCTCAGAGCGGGAGGACACTCTGAAAGCAAAAGGAAGGCCTGTGGCTATGGTCATTCACGGGACCAACCCCCTTGACGATTGGGGATCAAACAAGTCAATGAAGAGAACTTGGAAGGAAATTATGAATGTGGCATCAATGTCAACCATCAGGGAAGGACCAGCTAGACCACCCATATCCTTTGATGATAAGGACTTGCTGGATGGGAGACCAAACAAACACATTCCATTGCTGATTTCGGCTATCATGGCAAATATTGAAGTGAAGAGAATCCTGGTTGATGAGGGGAGCTCGGTGGACACTATTTTCGAAGATTTGCTGCAAGTCCTGAATATCTCCCCCAAAGATATGATTCCTTACAGTGGAAAAGACCTCACAGGATTCAATGGAGCAAAAACCAAGCCACTTGGGCATTTAGAGCTGATGGTCACCTATGGAGACCCCGATGGCGAGCAGCCGCTATTCAGAACTGTGAAGACACCCTTCCTAGTCCTCCCGTGCAAATCTGTTTACCAATGCATTATCGGGACGCCGACACTAGGTAGACTGGAGGCGGTAACATCAACGGTCCACCTAAAGATGAAATTCTACAGTTTGGAAAACAAGGTCGTGACCTTTCAGGCTGACTTGGGCGCAGCGCGGAGATGTTTCTTCTGGAGCTATAAGGATGAAAATAAAATTGCTAAAGTGAAAAACCCAATCAAGAAGTCAGGGAAAGAGGCTGAGGTGAACTTGGCAGATCTAGATGCTAGATATGGTCCTGACGGCGAGGAAGAGGAGGAGGATTCCTGTAACACCCTAATATATCTAATCAATAGAAATATTAAGAATATACAATTTAGTAAACATCAGAGTAACTTTCCTACTTATAATAAGGAAAAAGCGGAAACGATTACATAACTCAATTATCTCAAGTCATATATCGACTACAGAGACGACGGGAATAACATAATCAGAGACTGAAGGATTAAATCTTCAATCTCCTCTTCTTGCATGACACCTACTCGCATCCCTTAACCTTCTTCTTTTCCCTTGTTTCTCTGTAAAACAACAACAAATGATAGGGTGAGATAACATATCTCAGTGAGTTCTACCGCAACCCCTAACATTCACTCGGTTCAATTATGAAAACCCTTTTAATTCGTAATTCAATATAAATTACAAAATAGTCCATTTCATCTTTTATCACATCACCAACCACCCAAAGTAGCTTAAGTGATGAATTTCAATATTACATTTTAATCTTTTGCAAGTCACCAACTCCGAAAGCTTAAGTGAACCCCTAATTACGCTCACGGTTTAGGTACAAAGTTCCTCTTTAATTGGTAATTCAATATAAATCACAAAACCATCTTGCAATTCTACAAATGAATTGCAAAAACATCTGGTAATTCAATAAAAGAATTACAATAAAGCCTTATTAATTCTAGCACATCACCAACAACCCAAGGAAGCTTGAGTGAACCCCAACATCTGGCCGATAAGTGTACAACTCTTAAAGGCAAAGTAATAATAAACCTCAGGGGGCCTAAGATAAGGGCTCATGACTTCCCTCTCTTAGTATGTGTTAGCCTGTAATTTCGACAGGCTTCATTAAAGATGGTCAACATGGCTTGACTTATATTTATTTCACAAAGACCATATTATTTCGACAAAGAAAATGGTCATGCGCAAGGTAAACTCGACAAGTTTCCAGGGAAGCAAAAGCAAGAGAGAGGAAAATCGACACAGGCTTTCGACAGACAGAAAACAGAGCAGTTATGCGTTGAAGACTAGCAGTTGGTCGAAGCGTGATAGAGCGGTTTTGGTCGAAAGTAGGAGCAGTTACTTATTTTCAAATTGTTAGGCAGTTACTTAGTTCAAATTTCCCCCTCTTTTCCTTTGTATAAATAACTGTTTCTGAGAAGAAACAGGGGTCGCAAATCACAATACACACCCGATTCCTGAAACTCTAACTTCCAAGCCAGAGCGAAAAACGAGTGGAAGAATCGCTGTACGTGATCGTGTACCATTTTTATGATTCAATGCAATTTGTTCTTCTTTTCTTTACAATTCCTGCACCATTTACTGCTTCTTTTCTTTTCAATTCTGTTAATCATTTGCAAATCGTCCCCTTTTCTACATTTTCTGAAACAAAAAACTTTTGCAATTCAAAGGCAATTGCTTTGAGATTTTTCTAGTTTGATCTCGCAAACCTTCTAATAAAACTAGTGATTGTTTGCTAAAAACACCAGCAAACAAATTGGCACGCCCGGTGGGACTTTGCCTTTGATTTTGTTCATTTTCGTACTCTCTTATTTGTATTCGCTGTTGTATGCACTTAAGAAGTGGTAAAATGGTTCGTTCTGGTACGAATAATGCATCTAGTTCCAACCCTGTGGTTTCACAAGGGCAAGGGACAACAATGGATTCTGCAAGCATTAGCGCAGGACCATCATCGTCGATAACCGTTCCTTCATTATCAATGACTAATGTTGGTTCAACGCAGTCAGAAATGGCATCTCTGCCTATGTCTTTGCCGTTAAGTGCAGGGCTTCATAGCCCTTACATGGCAATGGGAAACGGTTTAGACCCATGTTTGAATAACGTGCATCTACCCCCATTTCCTCTGGGAATGTATGGCATGCCTGGAATGCCACATATTTCGACCTTTTCCCCTACACATGTCTCCTCTGAGAGTGTTTTTGGTCGAAATCCCCCAGCATTAACCAATACGTCTTTGTTGGCCTTAAGACAGCAAGTAGACGAGAGTAATCACGATATGGTTAATATGCTTACCCAACAAATTGGTACAGTTTTCAATCCATTGATTCAAAATACCAATAACAGTTACCAAATGTTGGCAAATCAGATGAATAGGATTGCAGACTTTTTTGGGGTTCCAGCGGTTAATAATAGGCACGTTCCTATTATTGCGGGTAATGCGTCGCCAGTTAACCCCCAAGAAGCAGTTGCATTCGAAGCGTCCACAACTGTAGGCGAACTACAAGGGGCAGTAAACCACGTCCCTGAAGTAGTTTTGGTAAATAGACACCAGAACGCTGATGAAGTTGTTCGACAAGTGCAACAACACAATGTTGGCGCAGAAAACAATATAGCTGCTTTAGTCGAAACTATTTTGGCGCAAAATGGCCTTAACATAGGTTTACAAAGGCCTAACTTCGTATCACCATTATGTGAATATGTATTACAAACTGAGTTACCAAGGGGATGGAAAGTTCCCAAGTTTACTAAGTTTGGTGGTGATACAAATGAGTCCACAGTCGAACACATTGCTCGTTTCTTGACTGAGGCTGGGGATTTAGCACAAAATGAGAATTTGAAGATGAAATACTTTCCAAATTCTCTAACTAAAAATGCTTTCACTTGGTTCACGACCTTACCCCCTGGTTCTATGTTCACATGGGGGCAATTAGAAAAGGCATTCCATGCACAGTTTTACATGGGCCAGTCGAAAATTAGTCTTAAAGAATTGGCTAGTGTTCGGCGCAAAATGCCTGAAACTATTGATGATTACTTAAACAGATTTAGGCTGTTGAAGTCTCGTTGCTTCACACAAGTCCCTGAACATGAGCTTGTCGAAATGGCTGCTGGTGGCCTTGATTACTCAATTAGAAAGAAATTAGACACATCTCATTTGCGAGATATGGCTCATTTGGCTGATAGAGTTCGACAAGTTGAAAGGCTTAGAGAGGAAAAATCTAGATCGAATAGGTATCATAAAAAAGAAAAAGTGGCATATGTCGAAGAAGAATTTGACGTTACATATAGTAATGTCGAAGAAGAGGAGATAGACGTGGCTGAACTTAAGCCTGGTCCTCCTTATACCTGTAAATTATTAAGGCCTGCGAATGGGAATAACCCTTTAGAGCCTAAGAATGATAGATTTATGCCTAAGACTTATACTTTTGATGTTACTAAATGTGATGAAATTTTTGATCTTTTAGTAACTGATGGTCAAATATTAGTACCTAAAGGCCTTAAAATACCAACTCTTGACCAAAGAAAGAAAAAGGGTTATTGTAAGTTCCATAATTTTTTGGGACATAACACTGACCGTTGTGTGCTCTTCAGGGATATTGTGCAAAAAGCAGTTGACGAAGGAAGACTCAAATTTGCTGACAAGAAAATGAAAGCTCCTATGCAGATTGATGTTGATCCGTTGCCTAAGGCTGAAGCTATGTATTCTGAACCTGTCGAAGCTGATGTAGGCATGGTGGATGCTCAAATGGCAGACCCTCCTAAGTGTGTCAAGACTGCCACCGAAAAATTAAAAGGTTTTATGTATGCTGAAGGTAAGAAACAGGAAGTGACCCTAAAAGAATATGATGGGAAGATACATGCTGTGTATCCAAAGGCTGAGGAAGAATTGATAGATTTCCTCAATCGGTGTAAGTGGAATAATTCTGAAGTTATGCTTTGCCCAAGGTGCAGTGCTGTCTTCGATAAAGAAGCAGCTAAAGCTGTCGAAGGTTATCAGGATCAACAACAACGCAAAAGAAAATGGCTTGATAACAGGCCAAAATTTGACATTGCAAAAGGAGATATTCCTGGCTATGAGGCTAATGTGTCAGCAAAGCCTTCAACAAGTAAACGACAATTTGCTAAGGAGAAGTCCTCAGCGAAAGGGTATTTGAAGCTGTCAACAGGTAAATCCTTTGTCCCAAGTGCTAGTGCTCCTGTCGAAGAGTGGGTGCCCAATAATCAACGTGCTAAAGCTGTCAAGCCAGGTATTGAGGCTATTAAGTTTAATTATAAGAATAACTATAAGGGTAAGAACCCTATGACTAGAACACAGTGGCGTCATTACCAAAGACAACAGAAGAAGAAGGCACACTTTGACATTAACCAGGTTCCAAGTCATTTGGCTAATAATCAAGTTCCACGCAGCATGATAGTGGCGAAGAGTGAGGTTCACAAAGCTGAAGTTGCCACAAAGAGGAATGCTGATGTTGCTAGTCATGTGTGTGCAGCGAATAAGGCCAAAGGCAAGGCTGTGGTAACAGAAAAGTCAAGAAGGCCTGCTCTTGAAAGAATATTTCCTCCATTGTCAACAGTGAAAGAAAGAAATGCTGATTTCGACATGGATGAAGACATGGAGTCTGATTTTAATGATTCTGAAGATGATTTCGACGTTGTTTGCAATGTGGTATCAATACTACCTCTTGAGTACGATGTTATCACAGAACCAAATGACGTTGAAGAGGATTTTACAGAGGATATGGCTCATCATAAGCCAATGTGTTACTATGTGATGAACAATGGTTGTGTTGAAGACCAAATGGCTACCTTCGAGAAGCCAGATATGAGTATGCAAAACCACTTGAAACCCCTGTATGTCCAAGCCAAAGTCAATGGTGTTGGAATTAACAAAGTGTTAGTGGATGGTGGAGCTGCAGTGAATTTGATGCCACATGGTCTTTTGAAGAAGATTGGTAAGTTCGATACTGACCTCAGGCCACATAACATTGTCTTAAGCAACTATGAAGGCAAAACTGGCCATTCTTTGGGGGCCATTGAGGTGGACTTAATCGTTGGTTCCATAAAGAGGACTACATTGTTCTTAGTGATAGCCTCTAAAGCGAATTTTAATTTACTCCTTGGTAGAGAGTGGATCCATGGAGTTGGTGCTGTCCCTTCAACTTTGCATCAACGTTTAGTAATGTGGAAGGAAGATGGTTTGGTAGAGTATGTTGAAGCCGATCAGAGCTACTTCCGTGCTGATGTGAACCAAGTTACCAAGGAAAACTTTGAGAAACAAATGGCGAAGATTGCGCCATGTTCATCTTCTAATGAGGCATATGTTCCTGCGGATAATGTTTTTGCCTCAGTTCATCTTGACCCAAATTATGGTTTTGTTTGGGAAAGAGAAATAATGGGAGATGATAGTGTCTATCCTGATGGTGTTTTTCGACCAACGGGGTGGAACACTGGTTCTTGAAAATGTTCTTATGTCAGTGCCCAATGCATGGGACAAAATTACGGCTTATATGGCCGAAAACAAGTTTAAAGCGGCTATGGAGGCCGAAATTATTCAACAAACAATGGCTGTCGAAGCCAGTGAGTTACATGAAGAAAATGGCATAATCATAGATGAAAAACTTGACTGTATCTATGATAATGATCCATTAGGTTTTGAAAAGGATCCTAGAGATTTGACAAAGCATATGCAAGCTCAAGACCCGTTAGAAGAAGTTGATTTGGGAAATGGCTCAATAAAAAGGCCAACTTATATTAGTGCAAATATTGATGCTTCTCTAAAAACCCAAGTCATCACATTGCTAAGGGAGTTCAAAGACTGCTTTGCTTGGGATTACGACGAAATGCCTGGGTTAAGTCGAGAAGTAGTGGAAATGCAATTACCAATTCGACCAGGGAAGAAACCAGTGAAGCAAGTGCCAAGAAGATTTGCTCCTCAAGTGTTGGCTAAGATCAAAGAGGAAATCGAAAGGCTGTTCAGAAACAAATTCATCAGAACTGCCAGGTATGTCGAATGGTTAGCCAATATAGTTCCTGTAATAAAGAAAAATGGGACTCTTAGAGTTTGCATAGATTTTAGGGATTTAAATAATGCATCTCCCAAGGATGAATACGCAATGCCTGTGGCAGAAATGCTAATAGATTCAGCAGCAGGATTTGATTATCTTAGTATGCTTGATGGTTATTCTGGGTATAATCAAATCTTCATTGCTGAAGAGGATGTGTCGAAAACTGCTTTTTGATGTCCAGGGGCATTGGGTGTTTATGA
Organism: Astragalus glycyphyllos; assembly: GCA_963573325.1. NCBI lineage: Eukaryota > Viridiplantae > Streptophyta > Magnoliopsida > Fabales > Fabaceae > Astragalus > Astragalus glycyphyllos. Next base: position 18,031,145 of record OY754314.1, on the reverse strand, counting down.
ATGGGTAGTAATGCCCTTTGGCTTAAAGAATGCTGGTGCTACATATCAGAGGGCCATGAATTCTATGTTTCATGATTTTATTGATGATTTTATGCAAGTATACATAGATGATGTGGTGGTTAAATCTTCCTCAGAAAGTGGTCATTTAGACCATCTTCGCCGTTCTTTTGAAAGAATGAGGAAATATGGATTGAAATTAAATCCATTAAATTGTGCCTTTTGTGTGCGTGCAGGTGATTTCTTGGGTTTTATAGTGCACAAAAAAGGCATTGAAATCAATCAAAATAAGACTAAGGCAATTATGGAAACGAAGGCCCCTTCGACCAAAAAGGAGCTTCAGTCATTGTTGGGAAAAATCAATTTCCTTCGAAGATTTATATCAAATCTAAGTGGCAAAACACAAGTTTTTTCGCCATTGTTAAGACTGAAGAAGGAAGAAGAGTTCAAATGGGAACCAATGCATCAAGCAGCCTTCGACGAAATCAAGTCTTATTTGATGAAACCACCAATTTTGTTGCCTGTTATTAAACACAAAGTGCTCAAATTGTATATAGCAGCTTCTGATAGAACAATAGGTAGCATGTTAGCACAAGAGGATGATAGTGGTGTCGAAAGAGCCATTTATTACCTCAGTAGGGTCTTAAATGATGCCGAAACGAGGTACACTCCCATAGAGAAGTTGTGCCTTTGTTTGTATTTCTCGTGTACAAAGTTAAAGCAATATATAAAACCAGCTGATGTTTCTGTTTATTCGCATTTTGATGTTATTAAGCATATGCTGTCGAAACCAATAATGCATAGCCGAATTGGTAAATGGGCTTTGGCTTTGTCAGAATACAACTTAACTTATCAACCTCTAAAATCAATTAAAGGACAAGTGGTTGCTGATTTCATAGTAGACCATTCTGTTGTTGAAGAAACATTAAGTTTTGTAGACGTATATCCTTGGAGGTTGTACTTTGATGGCTCAAGCCATAAACATGGAGTTGGGATTGGTATTTTAATAATATCTCCTACTAACATTCCAACGAAGTATAAGTTTAAAATTCGAGATGTTTGCTCCAATAATGAGGCTGAGTATGAGGCTTTAATAGTAGGCCTTGAAATCTTACTTGAGCTGGGGGCAAGTCATGTCGAAATAAAAGGTGACTCTGAGTTGGTTGTCAAACAATTGACAAGAGAGTACAAATGCATTAAAGAGCACCTTATTAGATACTTTGTTGTTGCCAATGCTTTGTTAAAAAGATTTGAGTCTGTTCACTTAGAACATTTACCACGAATTGATAATCAAGTGGCAAATGAATTGGCACAAATTGCTTCAGGCTATAAAGTTTCAAAACAAAGCCTCGAAGAGTTAATCGAAATAAAGGATAAAATCATTTCTGATGACTATTCTTCGTCACTATTGTCAACACCAAAAGTTGGAAACGCAACAAACGCAAACGAGGAACTAGTCGTTGTCGAAAAACGTCAATTGTTTGGTGACTTTGACTTAGCAGAAATTTTTGCTCTTGACAATATGACCAATAATGATTGGCGAAGGCCTATTCCGGAATATTTGCAAAATCCCACAAGAAATACCAATAAAAAGGTAAAATACAGAGCTTTGAGCTATGTGATAATTGGAAACGAATTGTTTAAAAAGACTCCTGAAGGAGTACTATTAAAATGTCTTAGTGAAAATGAGGCATATTTAGCAGTTTCCGATACACATAGTGGAGCATGTGGTTCACACCAAGTAGGCCACAAAATGAAGTGGTTATTATTTCGACAAGGAATGTATTGGCCAACTATGCTGAAAGATTGCATAGAATTTGCTAAGGGATGCCAAGAGTGTCAAAAGCATGCTGGGATACAACATGTACCTGCAAATGAATTACATGCCATAGTCAAACCTTGGCCATTTAGAGGTTGGGCTCTAGATGTGATTGGAGAGATAAAGCCAACTTCGTCGAAGGGCCATAGATATATCCTTGTGGGAATTGATTACTTCACCAAATGGGTTGAAGCTATACCTTTAGCCAATGTTGATCAAGAAGCAGTGATAAGGTTTATTCAAAATCATATCATTTATAGGTTTGGAATTCCAGAAACCATTACTACAGATCAAGGATCAGTTTTCACTGGTAGAAAAATGGTAGAGTTTGCTTCTGAAATTGGTTTTAAGTTATTAACTTCGACACCATATTATGCGCAAGCCAATGGTCAAGTAGAAGCTGCCAATAAAGTTATTATTAATTTGATTAAAAAACATGTTGGGCAGAAACCAAAAAATTGGCATAATACCCTTGATCAAGCATTATGGGCTTGTCGAAATTCACCCAAAGAATCTATCAACACTACTCCTTATAGGCTAACATTTGGACACGATGCAGTGTTGCCTGTTGAAATTTGTCTACAATCAACAAGAATTCAAAGACAGTGGGAGATTCCCTCTGATTATTATTGGAATATGATGCTTGATGAATTGGTTGATTTAGACGAAGAAAGGTTATTAGCTTTAGATATGCTTATTCGACAGAAAGAGAGGGTAGCTAAAACTTATAACAAAAAGGTTAAGTCTAAAACCTTTGATCCAGGTGATCTAGTGTGGAAGGTCCTATTGCCTATGGATAAAAAAGATAGAGTCTTTGGTAAGTGGTCCCCAAGTTGGGAAGGACCATTTAAAATTTTACAAGTTTATTCAAACGGCGCATATGAGGTCGAAGAGATCGGCGCTGATGAAAGAATTTTGCGTATAAATGGTAAATACTTGAAAAAGTATAAACCAACGTTGCAAGAAGTTAAAATAACGCTGGAATAAATATAAAGAAAGCGTAAAAACATGGCATTTAAGTTGCCAAAACATTGTCGAAAGCACAGAATAAAAATTGCTCAAGAATAAAATGGAAGAAATTTCATTATAATGTTGCCAAGTTACATGTGCCAAAGGAGGCATTGGTGAATTACATAGTGCCGAAAGGGTAAATAAACTAGGCATAAATAAAACGCTGAATTGCAGTTGGTCCTTTACGACCAAGTAACTTCTCTTTTAGGTGGTCTTCTTCGACCACGTTGACGCTTCCCGTTGTTCGGGGGGTCATTCTTTCGTCTGCGCGTTAGGCTTGTAAGCCTTTCAACAGGGCGTTTTCTTGCTGGGTAAACCTCAGGAAGCCCTTCAGAGAGCAGATATTGATGTCCCCAAGGAAGACAGTCATCATCAAAGCAAAACACCTGATGAATCTTCCTGCTCCCATTTTGAGTCTCCCGCATAAACTCAGAAAGTTGCAAGACCAAGTGACATGAAGAAAAAAGGAGCAAAGCCATAATTAGTCGAGATCAAAAACCATCACTTTGAATCTTCAGGCAACCTCACTGCAATTATGAGGGATGAGGTTACGCGGAAGACTCAAAGCAAAGGGAATGATTCTGGAACGGGAAAGGAAAAAGAAGAAAATCATGGAGTGGTGAAGATGAGAAACAAAACTCTTCTATTTATAAGGAGAAGTATGAGAGAGCGTTAGTTGGTTACGAGTTTGGCGTTCCGAGAAGTGAGGCATCACTTTAATTACGGCGTTATTAACGTAACAGAAAATGGTGGAACCATTCAAAGGTAGAACAGAGAATCAGTAAACATAGTCAAAGGCCGAATTTACGGGCTGTTCAAGCTCAAGGTTTGAATATGGAAACAACACTTAACAGTGGTGACATCAGGTATACAGCTATTTTACTCAAGTGTAAAGTTATTTCGATGGTGAATTCAAAAATGTCTTTCTCTTCTTCCTCTTCAAGTTCAGTCGAAAAAGACATTTTTGGGGGGCAATTTGTTAGCCTGTAATTTCGACAGGCTTCATTAAAGATGGTCAACATGGCTTGACTTATATTTATTTCACAAAGACCATATTATTTCGACAAAGAAAATGGTCATGCGCAAGGTAAACTCGACAAGTTTCCAGGGAAGCAAAAGCAAGAGAGAGGAAAATCGACACAGGCTTTCGACAGACAGAAAACAGAGCAGTTATGCGTTGAAGACTAGCAGTTGGTCGAAGCGTGATAGAGCGGTTTTGGTCGAAAGTAGGAGCAGTTACTTATTTTCAAATTGTTAGGCAGTTACTTAGTTCAAATTTCCCCCTCTTTTCCTTTGTATAAATAACTGTTTCTGAGAAGAAACAGGGGTCGCAAATCACAATACACACCCGATTCCTGAAACTCTAACTTCCAAGCCAGAGCGAAAAACGAGTGGAAGAATCGCTGTACGTGATCGTGTACCATTTTTATGATTCAATGCAATTTGTTCTTCTTTTCTTTACAATTCCTGCACCATTTACTGCTTCTTTTCTTTTCAATTCTGTTAATCATTTGCAAATCGTCCCCTTTTCTACATTTTCTGAAACAAAAAACTTTTGCAATTCAAAGGCAATTGCTTTGAGATTTTTCTAGTTTGATCTCACAAACCTTCTAATAAAACTAGTGATTGTTTGCTAAAAACACCAGCAAACAGTATGCTAACATCTGGATGTCGTCACCTCAATTCGATATAATTTATATATCACACCCGCATTGGGCCGTCAATCTTATTTAATACCCGCATTGCGCCGTCAATCACATATGGTATAATTTATATATCATGTCCACTACAATAGTAGAACATGAAGTTCCATTTTGATTTGAAAAACATATGTTCTCACACGTGGCTAGCCTCGGTTTTTCGAAACATTGATAAGTTCCAAAACAATTCCTAAAAACCAAGTTTGAACATGTTAAAATCATGTTTTTATAAAGTAAATATCATCCAAATTGGTTGAGAAAAGGTTTAGAAGTGATTTGGAACAAAAAGGAGCGACGAAAAGACAAAACAGTATTTTGAACCCGAGAGCAACGCATGGTCCGTACCCTTGGGGCGCACGGTCCCTGCTACCTGTAAAAAATTTTGTGTGGGTTCCTGTCTACGGGACGCACGGTCCGTGCCTCTGAGGCGCACGGTCCGTACTACCTGTACAGAAACAGCATTTTAACTCTGTTTCGCCCGTTTCGCGATTCCGATCGATTCCAAACCGAAACCCAAACCAATTCCAACTGAAAAACAGAAGATTTCACAACATATTCCAGTCCAAACAATCACAATCAAACCAAAATTCACATCACAATCAAAGTATAATTGGAAAATTAAACCGTAAACGATGTTTTTTCTAAAATTCAGTTTTTGACTCAAACCATTTCGAAACCAAAACAACAATCAATTTTAGAATTTCAACACAATCAATTTAAAGTGTAAATTCCCTAAACGTGAGTAAAACTCACCTATCGTGATGAAAATCACGAAACACCGAGACTTTCGAAGTTCAAACGACCCGTAACGCACGAACACGTTCCGAACTTCCCGAACTCGCTTCGAACACTTCCAATCGCTTCGAAATCGAACCAACTACTCCAATACCCTCTCCTACTGTCCCAAACCAAAATCAAACAACAAGGTGAGTTGTTTTTGAGCTTCTAATCTGAAGGTAGAGCTTCAAGGACCAAATTCAAGCTTTGAGTGTTCTAAAACTCCATTTCTCTTCACTATGAGCTCTAAAGGTCATCAATGGTGATTTGAGTTAGGAAGAAAGATTGGTGATGAAACTAGTATCAATAGATAGGAAATGAAAAATGGAGAAGGATTGTGGTAGAATAACTTACATACAAGCACTAGGGTGGAAGTTCCTCTTTTCTTCTTCCTCCTTCTCTCTCACGAGTCTCTCTCTTCTCTCTCTATACCCTTTTTTTTTCTTTTCTAAGTTTCAGAATTTAGGAAAGTGAGGTGGTGTTGGCTGATGTTGGAGTGTTGAGTTGAGGGTTATTAAAAGGTATGAAAAGACCTAAATACCCCTTCTCTCTAATCCTCACTTGAATCCATTCTAATCAATTTAGCACTCATCAATTCCTATAACTTAGAAAATTAACTACCATTCCCATGATCCTCCCATGTTTAGGACTCAATATATTATTTCATCGAATAGTAAATCTTTACTAGGTGGCAAAATGAAAATTTTACCCTTGTGCTCTAATTCTCACTTAAGCCAATTTCTACCTACAACAATCACACACAATCATATATATAATTCAAACAACAATGCGATTAAATCACATAATCTAGCAATTTTATATTGCTTTCGAGACAATCTCATATCCTCGACTAGATTTATTATTTCATCGAATAATAAATCTCTAGTTAATTTCGTAAACCGAAATTAACGAAACTAGGGATGTTACAATTCCGCCCTCGCTAACGAGCTCAAAAAGTGCACGAGGAGACCTGGGCCAGATGGCGAATTCATCTCCATCCAATTGGGGGAAGACCCTGCTAAGACTGTCAAGATAGGCTCTGACCTCCCTGAGGATGTCAAAGAGCAACTCATCAAATACTTGAAGGAAAATGCTGATATGTTTGCCTGGTCCGCAGCTGACATGCCAGGAATACCACCCGAAGTAGCATGCCACCACCTTGCTGTTAATCCCAATACAAAGTGGGTGGCTCAGAAAAGAAGAGTCCAGAGGGGAGAGAAGGCTGAAGCCGCTGCTAGGGCTGTCAAAGACCTTATAGAGGCAAACTTTGTAAAAGAAATTAAGTACACCACTTGGTTGTCCAATGTAGTCCTTGTTAAGAAATCTAATGGAAAATGGAGGATGTGTGTTGATTATACTGATCTTAATAAGGCATGTCCAAAGGATGCCTTCCCCGTTCCCCGTGTAGACAAATTAGTTGATAGCGCCTCAGGTTTTCGTTTATTATCTTTTATGAACGTATACTCAGGATATAACCAGATCCCGATGTACCCACCTGATCAAGAGAAAATGGCATTCATGACGGAGCAAGGAAATTATTGCTACCGCGTGATGCCTTTTGGGCTTAAGATTGCCAGTGCAACTTATCAAAGAATGATGAACAAAGTGTTTAAAAATCAAATCGGCCGAGTAATCGAAGTATATCTCGACGATATGATAGTAAAAAGTAAGAATGACCCAGATCATCTTAAAGACATAAATGAAGTGTTCTCAGAAATTCGAAAGAACAATATGCGATTGAACCCAGAAAAGTGTACATTTGGGGTTCGAGCAGGGAAATTACTCGGTTTCTATCTCACTGAGAGAGGTATTGAGGCCAACCCTGACAAGTGCAGGGCTGTGACCGAAATGACTTCACCAACCACAAAGACAGAAATTCAAAAACTCACAGGCATGATTGCAGCGCTGTCCCGTTTCATTTCACAGGCAGCTCTCAAATCCCTACCGCTGTTTAAGCTTTTAAAGAAAGATACGGTCTTCGAATGGACCGCCGAGCAGGAGCAGGCGCTAAGTCTTTTAAAACAAATCCTCTCCGAACCACCTATCCTAACCCGACCAGAGGTCGAAGAGACCCTGTATTTGTACCTCGCTGTGGCCGACGAAGCGCTAAGTGCAGTACTTGTCAGAGAGGCCGACACTGGCAAGAGGCCGGTGTATTTTGTAAGTAAGGCATTACAAGGGCCCGAGTTGAGATACCAGAAGGTGGAAAAGGTCGCTTTGGCCCTGGTAATTGCAGCCCGGTGCCTCAGGCCATACTTTGTAGCACATCAGGTAGTGGTTCGAACCAACGAACCTATCAGGCAAATACTTCATTGTCCCGATCTGGTTGGAAGGATGATTAAATGGGCAGTCGAGCTCTCAGAATTTGGAATCAAATATGAGACCAGCCATGAAGGATCAGGTGTTAGCAGACTTTGTCGCTGAAATGACATCATCCCATGAAGGTAATGTCGAAACGTCATGGATCCTCCACGTGGATGGATCCTCAAACCGCAAAGGAAGTGGAGCGGGCTTGATACTTGAAAAGTCCGAAGGACTAATGGTAGAAGTATCTCTCTCATTCTCGTTCTCCACATCAAATAATCAAGCAGAATATGAAGCTTGCATAGCTAGCCTACAATTGGCCAAGGACTTCGGAGCTACCCAAGTTGAACTTCACACGGATTCACTTTTAGTGGTCTCCCAGATAAATGCAGCGTATGGTGCCTACGACCCGGTGCTACAGAAGTATCTAGCTAGAGTGCGTGAACTCTTAGGACTATTCAAGAAGGCAGAAGTGAAACATGTACCCAAGGGAGAGAATACTAGAGCAAACATACTATCCAAATTGGCAAGTACTAGGGCACCGGGGAATCATAGGAGTGTTCTTCAAGAAACCTTGTCTAGTCCAAGCATCCTCCTTGATAATGGTTCATCAACCTCAGCCCTCACAGTGGATGCCAGTGAAAATTGGATAACTCCGATCCTCCGATACATACTCGATGGGCATGAGCCCGCTGATGAGAAAGAAGCAGCATCCGTTAGAAGGCGGGCAGCATCATATTCAGTTATTGAAGGAACACTTTTTCGTAGAGGTTTTTCCATGCCTCTATTAAAATGTGTCGAAGGAGCCGAAGCAGACTATGTCCTGGCGGAAATCCACGAGGGAATCTACGGGCAGCACCTAAAAGGACGAGCCTTGGCGACAAAAGCACTTAGAGCAGGTTATTATTGGCCTACCATGAATGAAGATTCACAAAATTACGTCAAGAAATGTGACAAGTGTCAAAGACACGCGGATGTGCACATTGCCCCTTCTTCCAATTTGAAGTACCTAAGTGCTCCTTGGCCATTTGCTTGGTGGGGGATTGACCTCTTGGGCCCCTTCCTCCCTAGCTCGGGCCAAGTGAAATACTTAATTGTCGTAGTGGATTACTTTACTAAGTGGATGGAAGCCGGGCCATTAGCCAGCATCACAGCAAAAAATTGCATTAAGTTCTTCAAGAAGAACATCATGACTAGGTTCGGCATACTAGAAGTAGTCATCACTAACAACGGCACACAATTCACAGACAAAGGGTTCAGACAACTCATGACGGAGCTCAAGGTCAAGCATCGCTTTACCTCAGTTGAGCACCCGCAGACCAACGGGCAAGCAGAGGCTGCAAACAAGGTCATCCTTCGAGGATTCAGAAGAAGACTTGACGAAGCAAAAGGATGTCGCCATTCCGGTTGGCTTACAGCACTGAGGCAGTCATACCTGTCGAGATTGGAGGCTAGTAGCTTCGGAGACGTTGTCAGCTACTTGACCATCCAGCCACGGTTCCCTCCAAGTCCACTTACCGTTAGACCAATTGCCAATGTCAGCAACTGAGACTTGCTTATGATTACAACCTAAAAAAAGAGACGGAAATACCAGATATAGAGGTTCAACCCCAAGCCAATGCTCGTGCCAAACATTGACTAAGGAGCCGTCTCCCAAGACTCTTCTAACACACGAGCGAAACCGACCCGTTGGAGAGAGATAAGAATCCAACGAAAGTAAGTCACGCCACCACAACGAACTTGAATTTCCTCTAGAGCCCCCATCCAAAGAACCGAGGGCAAAGATTGGAGCCAAATCCCCATACCTATAAGTCAACAAACCCTTCCAGCTTGCATTAGTATCCACCAAAGCCCTCCACTTCCATTTAGATAATAGGGCTATGTTAGAAAGCTCAAGATTTTTGATACGAAGACCATCTTCCTTCTTCGGTTGACAAGTATTCTAATAGATAATATTTATTTTTACGCTAAATTTACTCACTCAATCTTTTATGCTCCACAAATTTTAGCGGCGTTACGGGTATATGAACCTAAAGGATTTTCTATCTTCCTTTTTCGATGAAGAACCTTTACTTTATAAATCTATCAATTCTTTCTTAATTTTTAATATATTATTCCATTAAAATATAATATATCATAATTAGAGAAACATCAAGATGAAACTTCAAGATATTTTTTAGTTACTTGGTCAAGAAAATATATTTTTAGTTATAAAATCATATACTTTTTAAGTAAAATATATAAATTTTAAAATCAATGAAGATCAATATAAAAATCAAATAAAAATAATTGACAAGTAAAATTAGATCTAAATCCTAGGAACATTAATATTATAATTTTCTTTTCTGATCAGTAAATAATAAACTTTTTTGTTTCTAAATCAATTATTGAGTGTATTAATTTCGTTACTCTAAGTGTCAATAATATACTTTTTTGTTTCGAAAGTGAGTGTATGTAATTTCCTTTTGTGAGTCAAGAATATACTTTTTTGTTTCTAAAAATTCTTCTAATTTCGATAATATTTATTCTTACGCTAAATTTACTCACTCAAGATTCGGGTAATTACATGTCATTACCAATTCCACAAAGTCGATTTGTCAAAAAAAAAAAAGTGGAGAAGTACTTTATTTGTGTGAGAGAGTGAGAGAGTGAACCTAAAGGATTTTCTATCTTCCTTTTTCGACAAAGAACCTTTAGTTTATAAACCTATCGCTTAATTTATAATTTATGATATATTATAAATTCTTTCTTAATTTTTAATTTATAATATATCACTCAATTCTTTCTATCTTCCTTCCAGATATTTTTTAGGGTAAATTCTACCATACTCATCCAAAGTTGGGTGGATATGATACATTCTAGGCAAAACTAGGTAAAATACTCAATGACATCTTTTTTTTCTATTTAAATATTTTAAAATAAAAATAAATATTGAACCAATTTTGCCTAGTTTTACTTAGAAGGTATACCCAACTTTAGATGGGTATGGGAGTAATCACCATTTTTTAGTTACTTGGTCAAAAAAAGATATTTTTAGTTATAAAAACATATATTTATAAGTAAAATATATGAAATTTTAAAATCAACGAAGTCAATATAAAAATAAAATAAAAATAATTGAGAAGTAAAATTAGTTTCAAATTCTAGGAACATTAATATTATAATAATTTTCTTTTCTGAGTTAATAATATAATTTTTTGTTTCCAAATTAGTTATCGAGAGTGTATGTAATTTATTCCTCTAAAGTCTAAAATCGTGAATTGATTCTTCAAATCATTCTATTTCAAATTATATCTGTTAGGAAGCGAAATTTCTGATACTTTTACGCGCTAGAATTGATTCCTTCTTCTCACCCTTCTCTGCTATATATACCCTTTTGCAACAACTCACTCTCTCACTCACATCCGATAGCAGAGAAATATATAAAAACATCTGCACCCAAAAAAAGCACTTAACAATCCTTTTCACAACTTGTATTTGATAAATATATCTGACATGGTTATGAGTGACTACTACAAGATACTGAACGTGAACCGTTACGCTACCGATGAGGAACTTGAGAATGCTTTTACGTTTCTGACATGGAAAAACATTGGATTGGTGAATCCAGAAAAGATGGATAAAATTTCTGAGGCTTATCGTGTTCTTAGTGACCCTGCGAAACGCGAAATTTATGATCGCTACGACCAATACCCTGTTAATGAAGGAGTGGTTGAACAAGAAGTCACTTTATAACGTATCTATGAGGAGCTTTATAGGGGTTGCATGAAGAAGTTGAAAGTTTTAAGGACCTTTCCTGGTTATCAAATTGGGTAATCCAGTTTCTCTTTGAATTATTATTATTTTTATTATTGTTTTTTTATGGTTGGGGTGAGTGGTGGGAGATTGAGAAGTGGTGGGTGGAGAGTTAGAACCCACTCTCTCAATATCTATAAAGTACTTATTTGTGTTTTTCTACTAGATACATTTATAATTGTTGACTTACTTAGTAGAAATTAAAGTTGTGATTTTTATGAAAGTTTTTGGTAGATTATGAAAGTTGAAAATTTTCTCATTACTAAATGTTAATTGTGTCGCAGCGTTGATCTTCTTAGTTGCTGTGTGCTTGAGTGCTGGATGGTGTTGGTTGGTGTGTTGCTGTCGATGTACTTTGACCGTGATGTCTCCGATTTTGTGCTGGTTACTGTTTGTTGCTGTGCTGCTGTCTTCGATATACTTTGCCCTGATGTTTATCTGTTGTTTGTTGTTCTTTTGCTGATGCTGTTTTTGTATCTTCATTCACTAGTGTAATTGGTTTTTTTCCTATTCTTCTGGTGACAATGAATCATTCACAGTTTTACAATTTATTTGTGAATCTGTGAAATCAAGAACCATCTATAGCAAAACAGACCACACCAGCAAAATCAGAAACCATACTTGACGAATGTACCAGCTTATCAATTTCTTTGAAAGGATCGAATGAGCACTCAATTTAGCAATGGAATGACTCTAATGATCCATCAACATAAACTAAATTAAACAAGTCGGATCTCATCTTTGTTCCTTCTTTTGGCTTTAAATGAAGAACCAAACTATTTGGTACGAAAATATTCAGTTGAAAAAAGGGCAATAGCACTTGCTTGCTTCTCTCCCTCCGTCCCTAACTATTCATTAAACTCATTTGCATAGTTTTTTTTCTTCACAATAAGCACTTAGTGCATTTCATCGATGATAAACACTTAGTGTATTCCCAAGGATTAGCTGACAACAAGGCCACCCGGCTAAGGTGTGAGCAACCTTGTTAACATTTGTACTAGACATGAGAGTTGCAATTAAAAAAAAAAGAAAAGAGGCTCTTTACAAGCCTTAATCAAAGTACCAAACTCAGAAAGAATGATACTGTTTGCTGGTGTTTTTAGCAAACAATCACTAGTTTTATTAGAAGGTTTGTGAGATCAAACTAGAAAAATCTCAAAGCAATTGCCTTTGAATTGCAAAAGTTTTTGTTGAAGAAAACGTAGAAAAAGGGGACGGTTTGCAATGATTTAACAGAATGGAAAAGAAAAAGAAGCAGTAAATGGTGCGTGAATTGTAAAGAACAGAAAAACAAATTGCATTGAATCATAAAAGTGGTACACGATCACGTACAGCGATTCTTCCACTCGTTTTTCGCTCTGGCTTGGAAGTTAGAGTTTCAGGAATCGGGTGTGTATTGTGATTTGCGACCCTTGTTTCTTCTCAGAAACAGTTATTTATACAAAGGAAAAGGGGGGAAATTCGAACTAAGTAACTGCCTAACAATTTGAAAATAAGTAACTGCTCCTACTTTCGGCCAAATAACCGCTCCTACTTTCGACCGAAACCGCTCCGTCACGCTTCGACCAACTGCTAGTCTTCAACGCATAACTGCTCTGTTTTCTGTCTGTCGAAAGCCTGTGTCGATTTTCCTCTCTCGTGCTTTTGCTTCCCTGAAAACTTGTCGAGTTTACCTTGCACACAACCATTTTCTTTGTCGAAATAATATGGTCTTCGTCGAAATATAAGTCAGGCCATGTTGACCATCTTTAATGAAGCCTGTCGAAATTACAGGCTAACAAATTGCCCCCCAAAAATGTCTTTCTCGACTGAGCTTGAAGTGGAAGAAGAGAAAGAACATTTTTGAATTCACCATCGAAATAGACTTTGCACTTGAGTAGAACAACTGTATACCTGGTGTCGCCACTGTTAAGTGTTGTTTCCACATTCAAATCTTGGACTTGAACAGCCTGTAAATTCGGCCTTTGACTATGCTTACTGATTCTCTGTTCTACCTTTGAATGGTTCCACCATTTTCTGTTACGTTAATAACGCCGTAATTAAAGTGATGCCTTACTTCTCGGAACGCCAAACTCGTAACCAACTGACGCTCTCTCATACTTCTCCTTATAAATAGAAGAGTTTTGTTTCTCATCTTCATCACTCCATGATTTTCTTCTTTTTCTTTTCCCGTTCCAGGATCATTACCTTTGCTTTGAGTCTTCCGCGTAACCTCATCTCTCATAATTACAGTGAGGTTGCCTGGAGGTTCAAAGTGATGGTTTTTGATCTCGACTAATTATGGCTTTGCTCCTTTTTTCTTCATGTCACTTGATCTTGCAACTTTCTGAGTTTATGCGGGAGACTCAACATGGGAGTAGGAAGATTCATCAGGTGTTTTGCTTTGATGATGACTGTCTTCCTTGGGGACATTAATATCTGCTCTCTGAAGGGCTTCCTGAGGTTTACCAAGCAAGGAAATGCCCTGTTGAAAGGCTTACAAGCCTAACGCGCAGACGAAAAAATGACCCCCCAAAAGACGGGAAGTGTCAATGTGGTCGAAGAAGACCACCTAAAAAAGAAGTTACTTGGTCGTAAAAGACCAACTGCAATTCAGCGTCTTATTTATGCCTAGTTTATTTACCTTTTCGGCATTATGTAATTCACGAATGCCTCCTTTGGCACATGTAACTTGGCAACATTATAATGAAAATTCTTCCATTTTATTCTTGAGCAATTTTTTATTCTGTGCTTTCGACAGTGTTTTGGCAACTTAAATGCCATGTTTTTACGCTTCCTTTATACTTATTCCAGCGTTATTTTAACTTCTTGCAACGTTGGCTTATACTTTTTCAAGTATTTGCCATTTATACGCAAAATTCTTTCATCAGCGCCGATCTCTTCGACCTCATATGCGCCGTTTGAATAAACTTGTAAAATTTTAAATGGTCCTTCCCAACTTGGGGACCATTTACCAAAGACTCTATCTTTTTTATCTATAGGCAATAGGACCTTCCACACTAGATCACCTGAATTAAAGGCTTTAGACTTAACCTTTTTGTTGTAAGTTTTAGTTACCCTCTCTTTCTGTCGAATAAGCGTATCTAAAGCTAATAACCTTTCTTCGTCTAAATCAACCAATTCATCAAGCATCATATTCCAATAATAATCAGAGGGAATCTCCCACTGTCTTTGAATTCTTGTTGATTGTAGACAAATTTCAACAGGCAACACTGCATCGTGTCCAAATGTTAACCTATAAGGAGTAGTGTTGATAGATTCTTTGGGTGAATTTCGACAAGCCCATAATGCTTGATCAAGGGTATTATGCCAATTTTTGGGTTTCTGCCCAACATGCTTTTTAATTAAATTAATAATAACTTTATTGGCAGCTTCTACTTGGCCATTGGCTTGCGCATAATATGGTGTTGAAGTTAATAACTTAAAACCAATTTCAGAAGCAAACTCTACCATTTTTCTACCAGTGAAAACTGTTCCTTGATCTGTAGTAATGGTTTCTGGAATTCCAAACCTATAAATGATATGATTTTGAATAAACCTTATCACTGCTTCTTGATCAACATTGGCTAAAGGTATAGCTTCAACCCATTTGGTGAAGTAATCAATTCCCACAAGGATATATCTATGGCCCTTCGACGAAGTTGGCTTTATCTCTCCAATCACATCTAGAGCCCAACCTCTAAATGGCCAAGGTTTGACTATGGCATGCAATTCATTTGCAGGTACATGTTGTATCCCAGCATGCTTTTGACACTCTTGGCATCCCTTAGCAAATTCTATGCAATCTTTCAGCATAGTTGGCCAATACATTCCTTGTCGGAATAATAACCACTTCATTTTATGGCCTACTTGGTGTGAACCACATGCTCCACTATGTGTATCAGAAACTGCTAAATATGCCTCATTTTCACTAAGACATTTTAATAATACTCCTTCAGGAGTCTTTTTAAACAATTCGTTTCCAATTATCACATAGCTCAAAGCTCTGTATTTTACCTTTTTATTGGTATTTCTTGTGGGATTTTGCAAATATTCCGCAATAGGCCTTCGCCAATCATTATTGGTCATATTGTCAAGAGCAAAAATTTCTGCTAAGTCAAAGTCACCAAAAAATTGACGTTTTTCGACAACGACTAGTTCCTCGTTTGCGTTTGTTGCCCCCCCAATTCTTGGTGTTGACAATAGTGACGAAGAATAGTCATTAGAAATGATTTTATCCTTTATTTCGATTAACTCTTCCAGGCTTTGTTTCGAAACTTTATAGCCTGAAGCAATTTGTGCCAATTCATTTGCCACTTGATTATCAATTCGTGGTAAATGTTCTAAGTGAACAGACTCAAATCTTTTTAACAAAGCATTGGCAACAACAAAGTATCTGATAAGGTGCTCTTTAATGCATTTGTACTCTCTTGTCAATTGTTTGACAACCAATTCAGAGTCACCTTTTATTTCGACATGACTTGCCCCCAGCTCAAGTAAAATTTCAAGGCCTACTATTAAAGCCTCATACTCAGCCTCATTATTGGAGCAAACATCCCGAATTTTAAACTTATACTTCGTTGGAATGTTAGTAGGAGATATTATTAAAATACCAATCCCAACTCCATGTCTATGGCTTGAACCATCAAAGTACAACCTCCAAGGATATACGTCTACAAAACTTGATGTTTCTTCGACAACAGAATGGTCTACTATAAAATCAGCAACCACTTGTCCTTTAATTGATTTTAGAGGTTGATAAGTTAAGTTGTATTCTGACAAAGCCAAAGCCCATTTACCAATTCGGTTATGCATTATTGGTTTCGACAGCATATGCTTAATAACATCAAAATGCGAATAAACAGAAACATCAGCTGGTTTTATATATTGCTTTAACTTTGTACACGAAAAATACAAACAAAGGCACAACTTTTCTATAGGAGTGTACCTCGTTTCGGCATCATTTAGGACCCTACTGAGGTAATAAATGGCTCTTTCGATACCACTATCATCCTCTTGTGCTAACATGCTACCTATTGTTCTATCAGAAGCTGCTATATACAATTTGAGCACTTTATGTTTAATAACAGGCAACAAAATTGGTGGTTTCATCAAATAAGACTTGATTTCGTCGAAGGCTGCTTGATGCATTGGTTCCCATTTGAACTCTTCTTCCTTCTTCAGTCTTAACAATGGCGAAAAAACTTGTGTTTTGCCACTTAGATTTGATATAAATCTTCGAAGGAAATTGATTTTTCCCAGCAACGACTGAAGCTCTTTTTTGGTCGAAGGGGCCTTCGTTTCCATAATTGCCTTAGTCTTATTTTGATTGATTTCAATGCCTTTTTTGTGCACTATAAAACCCAAGAAATCACCTGCACGTACACAAAAGGCACATTTTAATGGATTTAATTTCAATCCATATTTCCTCATTCTTTCAAAAGAACGGCGAAGATGGTCTAAATGACCACTTTCTGAGGAAGATTTAACCACCACATCATCTATGTATACTTGCATAAAATCATCAATAAAATCATGAAACATAGAATTCATGGCCCTCTGATATGTAGCACCAGCATTCTTTAATCCAAAGGGCATTACTACCCATTCATAAACACCCAATGCCCCTGGACATCTAAAAGCAGTTTTCGACACATCCTCTTCAGCAATGAAGATTTGATTATACCCAGAATAACCATCGAGCATACTAAGATAATCAAATCCTGCTGCTGAATCTATTAGCATTTCTGCCACAGGCATTGCGTATTCATCCTTAGGAGTTGCATTATTTAAATCCCTAAAGTCTATGCAAACTCTAAGAGTCCCATTTTTCTTTATTACAGGAACTATATTGGCTAACCATTCGACATACCTGGCAGTTCTGATGAATTTGTTTCTGAATAGCCTTTCGATTTCCTCTTTGATCTTAGCCAACACTTGAGGAGCAAATCTTCTCGGCACTTGCTTCACTGGTTTCTTCCCTAGTCGAATTGGTAATTGCATTTCCACTACTTCTCGACTTAACCCGGGCATCTCGTCGTAATCCCAAGCAAAATAGTCTTTGAACTCCCTTAGCAATGTAATGACTTGGGTTTTTAGAGAAGCATCAATATTTGCACTAATATAAGTTGGCCTTTTTATTGAGCCATTTCCCAAATCAACTTCTTCTAACGGGTCTTGAGCTTGCATATGCTTTGTCAAATCTCTAGGATCCTTTTCAAAACCTAATGGATCATCATCATAGATACAGTCAAGTCTTTCATCTATGACTATGCCATTTTCTTCATGTAACTCACTGGCTTCGACAGCCATTGTTTGTTGAATAATTTCGGCCTCTATAGCCGCTTTAAACTTGTTTTCGGCCATATAAGCCGTAATTTTGTCCCATGCATTGGGCACTGACATAAGAACACTTTCAAGAACGAGTGTTCCACCCTGTTGGTCGAAAAACACCATCAGGATAGACACTATCATCTCCCATTATTTCTCTTTCCCAAACAAAACCATAATTTGGGTCAAGATGAACTGAGGCAAAAACATTATCCGCAGGGACATATGCCTCATTAGAAGATGAACATGGCACAATCTTCGCCATTTGTTTCTCAAAATTTTCCTTGGTAACTTGGTTCACATCAGCACGGAAGTAGCTCTGATCGGCTTCAACATACTCTACCAAACCATCTTCCTTCCACATTACTAAACGTTGATGCAAAGTTGAAGGGACAGCACCAACTCCATGGATCCACTCTCTACCAAGGAGTAAATTAAAATTCTCTTTAGAGGCTATCACTAAGAACAATGTAGTCCTCTTTATGGAACCAACAATTAAGTCCACCTCAATGGCCCCCAAAGAATGGCCAGTTTTGCCTTCATAGTTGCTTAAGACAATGTTATGTGGCCTGAGGTCAGTATCGAACTTACCAATCTTCTTCAAAAGACCATGTGGCATTAAATTCACTGCGGCTCCACCATCCACTAACACTTTGTTAATTCCAACACCATTGACTTTGGCTTGGACATACAGGGGTTTCAAATGGTTTTGCATACTCATATCTGGCTTCTCGAAGGTAGCCATTTGGTCTTCGACACAACCATCGTTCATCACATAGTAACACATTGGCTTATGATGAGCCATGTCCTCTGTGAAATCTTCTTCAACGTCATTTGGTACTGTGATAACATCGTACTCAAGAGGCAGTATTGATACCACATTGCAAACAACGTCGAGGTCATCTTCAGAATCATTGAAATCAGACTCCATGTCTTCATCCATGTCGAAATCAGCATTTCTTTCTTTCACTGTTGACAATGGAGGAAATATCCTTTCAAGAGCAGGCCTTCTTGGCTTTTCTGTTACTACAGCCTTGCCTTTGGCCTTATTTGCTGCACACACATGATTAGCAACATCAGCGTTCCTCTTTGTGGCAACTTCAGCTTTGTGAACCTCACTCTTCGCAACTATCATGCTGCGTGGAACTTGATTATTAGCCAAATGACTTGGAACCTTGTTAATGTCAAAGTGTGTCTTCTTCTTCTGTTGTCTTTGGTAACGACGCCACTGTGTTCTAGTCATGGGGTTCTTACCCTTATAGTTATTCTTATAATTAAACTTAATAGCATCAGTACCTGGCTTGACAGCTTTAGCACGTTGATTATTGGGCACCCACTCTTCGACAGGAGCACTAGCACTTGGGACAAAGGATTTACCTGTTGACAGCTTCAAATACCCTTTTGCTGAGGACTTCTCCTTAGCAAATTGTCGTTTACTTGTTGAAGGCTTTGCTGACACATTAGCCTCATAGCCAGGAAGATCTCCTTTTGCAAAGTCAAATTTTGGCCTGTTATCAAGCCATTTTCTTTTGCGTTGTTGTTGATCCTGATAACCTTCGACAGCTTTAGCTGCTTCTTTATCGAAGACAGCACTGCACCTTGGGCAAAGCATAACTTCAGAATTATTCCACTTACACCGATTGAGGAAATCTATCAATTCTTCCTCAGCCTTTGGATACACAGCATGTATCTTCCCATCATATTCTTTTAGGGTCACTTCCTGTTTTTTACCTTCAGCATACATAAAACCTTTTAATTTTTCGGTGGGAATCTTGACACACTTAGGAGGGTCTGCCATTTGAGCATCCACCATGCCTACATCAGCTTCGACAGGTTCAGAGTACATAGCTTCAGCCTTAGGCAATGGATCAACATCAATCTGCATAGGAGCTTTCATTTTCTTATCAGCAAATTTGAGTCTTCCTTCGTCAATTGCTTTTTGCACAATATCCCTGAAGAGCACACAACGGTCAGTGTTATGTCCCAAAAAATTATGGAACTTACAATAACCCTTTTTCTTTCTTTGGTCAAGAGTTGGTATTTTAAGGCCTTTAGGCACTAATATTTGACCATCAGTTACTAAAAGATCAAAAATTTCATCACATTTAGTAACATCAAAAGTATAAGTCTTAGGCATAAATCTATCATTCTTAGGCTCTACAGGGTTATTCCCATTCGCAGGCCTTAATAATTTACAGGTATAAGGAGGACCAGGCTTAAGTTCAGCCACGTCTATCTCCTCTTCTTCGACATTACCAGATGAAACGTCGAATTCTTCTTCAACATATGCCACTTTTTCTTTTTTATGATACCTATTCGACCTAGATTTTTCCTCTCTAAGCCTTTCAACTTGTCGAACTCTATCAGCCAAATGAGCCATATCTCGCAAATGAGATGTGTCTAATTTCTTTCTAATTGAGTAATCAAGGCCACCAGCAGCCATTTCGACAAGCTCATGTTCAGGGACTTGTGTGAAGCAACGAGATTTCAACAGCCTAAATCTGTTTAAGTAATCATCAATAGTTTCAGGCATTTTGTGTCGAACACTAGCCAATTCTTTAAGACTAATTTTCGACTGGCCCATGTAAAACTGTGCATGGAATGCCTTTTCTAATTGCCCCCATGTGAACATAGAACCAGGGGGTAAGGTCGTGAACCAAGTGAAAGCATTTTTAGTTAGAGAATTTGGAAAATATTTCATCTTCAAATTCTCATTTTGTGCTAAGTCCCCAGCCTCAGTCAAGAAACGAGCAATGTGTTCGACTGTGGACTCATTTGTTTCACCACCAAACTTAGTAAACTTGGGAACTTTCCATCCCCTTGGTAACTCAGTTTGTAACACGTATTCACATAATGGTGATACAAAGTTAGGCCTTTGTAAACCTATGTTAAGGCCATTTTGCGCCAAAATAGTTTCGACTAAAGTAGCTATATTGTTTTCTGCGCCAACATTGTGTTGTTGCACTTGTCGAACAACTTCGTCAGTGTTCTGGTGTCTATTTACCAAAACTACTTCAGGGACGTGGTTTACTACCCCTTGTAGTTCGCCTACAACTGTCGACGCTTCGACTGCAACTGCTTCTTGGGGGTTAACTGGCGACGCATTACCCGCAATAATAGGAACGTGCCTATTATTAACCGCTGGAACCCCAAAAAAGTCTGCAATCCTACTCATCTGATTTGCCAACATTTGGTAACTGTTATTGGTATTTTGAATCAATGGATTGAAAACTGTACCAATTTGTTGGGTAAGCATATTAACCATATCGTGATTACTCTCGTCTACTTGCTGTCTTAAGGCCAACAAAGACGTATTGGTTAATGCTGGGGGATTTCGACCAAATACGCTCTCAGAAGAGACATGTGTAGGGGAAAAGGTCGAACTATGTGGCATTCCAGTAGGCATGCCATACATTCCCAAAGAAAATGGGGGTAGATGCACGTTATTCAAACGTGGGTCTAAACCGTTTCCCATTGCCATGTAAGGGCTATGAAGCCCTGCACTTAACGGCAAAGACATAGGCAAAGATGCCATTTCTGACTGTGTTGAACCAACATTAGTCATTGATAATGAAGGAACGGTTACCGACGATGATGGTCCTGCACTAACGCTCGCAGAATCCATTGTTGTTCCTTGCCCTTGTGAAACCACAGGGTTGGAACTAGATGCATTATTCGTACCAGAACGAACCATTTTACCACTTCTTAAGTGCATACAACAGCGAATAGAACAAAATCAAAGGCAAAGTCCCACTGGGCGTGCCAATTTGTTTGCTGGTGTTTTTAGCAAACAATCACTAGTTTTATTAGAAGGTTTGTGAGATCAAACTAGAAAAATCTCAAAGCAATTGCCTTTGAATTGCAAAAGTTTTTGTTAAGAAAACGTAGAAAAAGGGGACGGTTTGCAATGATTTAACAGAATGGAAAAGAAAAAGAAGCAGTAAATGGTGCGTGAATTGTAAAGAACAGAAAAACAAATTGCATTGAATCATAAAAGTGGTACACGATCACGTACAGCGATTCTTCCACTCGTTTTTCGCTCTGGCTTGGAAGTTAGAGTTTCAGGAATCGGGTGTGTATTGTTTCTTCTCAGAAACAGTTATTTATACAAAGGAAAAGGGGGGAAATTCGAACTAAGTAACTGCCTAACAATTTGAAAATAAGTAACTGCTCCTACTTTCGGCCAAATAACCGCTCCTACTTTCGATCGAAACCGCTCCGTCACGCTTCGACCAACTGCTAGTCTTCAACGCATAACTGCTCTGTTTTCTGTCTGTCGAAAGCCTGTGTCGATTTTCCTCTCTCGTGCTTTTGCTTCCCTGAAAACTTGTCGAGTTTACCTTGCACACAACCATTTTCTTTGTCGAAATAATATGGTCTTCATCGAAATATAAGTCAGGCCATGTTGACCATCTTTAATGAAGCCTGTCGAAATTACAGGCTAACAGATACGCTTAGAGTTGAATGCATGCAACAACAAATTTAGCATCCATCTCTAAGATGACGTCCTTGAAGCCCAACTCGCGAACCCAATTGATGGATAAATGTAACCCCATAATCTCGCCTAAGATGACATCCAAGACCGGAGAGAAACAAAGGGATTTGGCTTTGATGAAATTGACACTGTCGTCATAGAGACAAATACTGACGCCCACCTTGTTAGGCACTAGAGAAAAGGAAGCATCCACATTATACTTCAACCACCCCTCCCTTGGTTTCAGCCACACATCCGAGGCCAGAACAACCGGAGACAAACTCGCAAACCATGAACTATGAGGATTCTAAGCGCAGGCATTATTCCAATCCTCTAGTAGCTGGTTCCCTGCCCAAACAATTGGCACTGCATTGTCATTCTTGTTATCCCAGACATGCGCATTCCGACTCTGCCACAAACTCCACAAAGTCATACACCAGGATTCGCGGTCATTACCTGTAAGAACATCAAGAGCAGCAAAAAATATAACACCAAAACTAGTATGTGTAGCAGCGATATCATTAAGCAAATACAAAATACCGAGACTATCCCAACAGGCTCTAGCCTTGGCACAGAAAAAGAAAAGCTACAGTGAGGATTCAGAAAACGAACTGCTCCAAGGACAACTGTCTTCGACCTCGACATGTCTATGTCGCAAGTTTGACCGCGTAGGCAATACATCACGTCACAAACTCCATAAGAAGTTCTTCACCTTTGGGGGACCTTCATCTTCCATAAGGGACACCAATTACCATCAACATGTAAGTCCCTAGTATCCAAAACACGCTTCATGAGCCACTGATTAATCACTTCACCATTCCGTAACAATAGGAGGGAACCACTGATTAATCACTTCACCATTCCATTCCTTGGTCCCTGCCACAAGAATGTCTGCAGCACGAAGAAAAGGATTAAGGAAGTTGGCGTCTTTTTCCTAGAAAACCCGGAGGTTTGGTGGTCCACAACTCACCAAAAATATTGATATTCGAACCATCCCGGATCATCCAAAGACATCCCTCTATGAGAACCAAACGGGTGTTATGAATACTCCGCCAAACAAAGCTAGAGTTACCAATGTGATCGAGGATTGTCAGCTTCATGGATAGTTTTGAAATTGCGTTGATTTAGAGACCAAATTGCTTGATGTGAAATAAACCAAAATTCACAGATGGGGATTTCCATTGGCCTGTAGACGTTAATGTCAACGAGGGCGAACACCCACTAGTGGAAAAATGACTTTAGAAAGCATCATTTATCATCGGTTGTTTGAACAGCTGATGCTAAATGTAGACGCGGTGGCAATTTTGCAATTAAGTGGAAGTTCTCATTTTTCTCGCCTACATTTAGCATCGGTTGTTTAAACAACCGATGCTAAAGGTCGCAATTTATTTCTACAATTCACGATTCTTTCTCACTCTCATTCTCAGTTTCCTTTCACGCATTTCTCACAGTCTCTCACTCTAAACTCTGAACCCTTGCCGTTGCCGTCGCCCCTCCCCTCGCCCCTCGCCATCGCCGTCCTCCCTCGCCATTCTCAGTCTCTCACTGTTTCGTTCACTGTTCACTGTTCGTTCACTGTTTTCGTTTTCGTTCACTTTTTCAGAATCTTCAACCTCAGTTCGTTCAGAATCTTCAAATGGTAAGCATCTTGGCTCTCTCTTCCTCTCCCTTTGCTTTCGTTTTCTCAACTTGAAACCCTAATTTCGTTTTTGTGTTCAAAGGGGTAATTTTGATTTTGTCAAGTTTGTTTTGTTAGGTTACACACAAAATGTGCAATTGCTTGAAGGATCTTGAGTAAAATCCTTCGTTTGGTTTTTCTTCTCTTCAAAAATATGAAAGAGCTATGCAATTAGACAGCAATCGTTCGCAGCGGAGGCACGATCTGCAGGTGTTGCAGCTACACAAACTACATTTTGTGATTGGGCTTCAACGAAAAAACTCATACAGGTAACGATTAAAGAATTTGCGAACTCTTTTTTTGCTTAATCAGTTATAGATTTCTCAATGTTAAGCAATTTTCATTTCGAACTTCATTAGAACTCTTTTTTAGTTTTTTCTTTGAAGTTTTGATGTGGTTAAATTTACAGATGCAAAGTTTTGATCAGAATTAATCAATTACGATTTTTACAGTTTTGCATCTTTCTGTTTTCCTCAACTCACAGCTTCTAATGATGGCTTTTTTTAGTGTTTGGTAACACTTTTAAAGAGAAAGATAAATTTAATGTGAAGAACCAACATAAAAACCACTGATCGATAGGACCTTAAGGAACCAATTAAGCAATGGTGGCTAATATGAAAGCAGTAAAGGGTATTCTTTTAAAGTAAAGATTAAACTGATGCAGGTTGTAAACTATCTTTTGAGGCATTATTTTTTAGACTTTTCTTCTCAAATTTATTGGCACATTAGAAAATTTGAGATATAAACTGAAGCAAACAGATTTATGTGTAATTTAACTCAAAACTTTGAGACTTTCTTTTCAATTTAATGCATAGATATTGCATTGCACTATGGAAACTGAATTACAACTGTTGAATGTTCAAAAATAAGAGAAGAAAAGCACAATCATGATTTGAACTTTGATTCCAATTAGTTGTTTAATAGATATTAGCAAAAACATAGCCACGGTAGAAAAATTGTGGTCATAGTAAGATAAATTCAAATTTGTACATTTTGATTTCCCATGATTGGTTAAGCAAATGTTGTTTTGTTCAATATCCCTTTAGGACTTTAATGCATTGTTGATATTGTTGATCTATTATCACTTTTTATCTCAACAGCTTCGCCATGATAACATTAATCATTCTATCTTTCTTTTCCTAATTTTATTCTATGATAACATTAATCATTCTATCTTTCTTTTGATGTGATTGTGTGATTTTGTTTTAACAATTAATACTTGGTCTATTATTTTGGAGCATATAGTCATGGGTCGTAGTTGGATGCAAAGTAATCGTCTGAGTGATGAGTATGCGAAAGGAGTCGAAGAGTTTATAAATTTTGCTCAAGTAAATCTTCGCAAAACTGATGTTACCAAAACTGATGTTCCCGAAACTGATGTTCCCGAAATTGAAGTAACTTATTCCTGCCCTTGTTGTAGTTGTGTGAATCGGGCCCCACAACTACCAGGTGTAATACGAGACCATCTCTTTGTTTATGGGATCTTACCCAGTTATACCACATGGATATGGCATGGTGAATCAACTGGCAATCCAAGTGTGTCCAAAAGTGAGAAAGCCGATGAAGATATGGATGATCGAATGGAGGACATGATACGTGACATTGGTCCTGAATCTTTTAAGCGAGCGCATGAATATGATACTTTGTGCAAAGACAAAGATCAACCTCTGTATTTGGGTTGCACAAAATACACACGATTGTCTGCTTCGTTAAAATTGATCAATCTGAAGGCGATACATGGGTGGACTGATAAGGGATTCACTGAATTGCTTGAGTTGTTGGAAGACATGCTTCCCATAGGTAACACACTGCCAAAACGTACGTATGATGCGAAGAAGATTCTGTGTCCGATGGGTGTGGAGTATAAGAAAATACATGCATGTCCCAATGAATGCATATTGTATCGGAAAGACTTTGAGGATTTACGTAAGTGCCCTACGTGTAATTGGTCGCGCTACAAAGTGAAGTCGGGTGAATCTAGTTTTGAAGACAACAGCACAAGGGGTTCCCCTGCGAAGGTTTTGTGGTATCTTCCAATAATACCTAGGTTCAAACGCTTGTTTACTAATGCAAATGACGCGAAGAACATTAGATGGCATGCATATGAGAGGAAATGTGACGGGCAGCTTCGCCATCCGGCTTATTCTTTGCAATGGAAGAAAGTTGATAATTTGTATCCGAATTTTAGCGCTGAATCAAGAAATCTTAGGCTTGCACTTGCTTCAGATGGTATGAATCCATATGGTAACTTAAGTACGAATCATAGCTCGTGGCCTGTTCTCGTTGTAATTTACAACCTATCTCCATGGTTGTGCATGAAGCGCAAATATGTGATGTTATCCATGATGATTTCTGGTCCGAGACAGCCAGGTAATGACATAGATGTTTACCTTAGTCCATTGATTGAAGACTTGAGGACAATGTGGGATGAAGGCGTGGATGTGTATGACGGGTATTGTAGTGAAACTTTTAAGCTGCGAGCCATGTTATTTTGCACGATCAAATACTTTCCAGCATATGGAAACTTGTCTGGGTATAGTGTCAAGGGGCATAAAGGTTGTCCTATTTGTGCAGAAGGCACGTGCCACCATCAACTCAAACATGGAAGGAAGACTGTTTACCTTGGGCATCGGAAATTTCTCAAACCTAATCACAGATATCATAAGTTGAAAAAAGCTTTTAATGGGTGCCAGGAAAATGACATTGCTCCGATTGCGTTGACCGGTGAAGAAGTTTATCAAGTGGTTAAGGACATCAAAGTTGTATTCGGCAAAAAGTAAGTGGAAGAAGAGATCGGTGTTCTTTGATCTTCCGTATTGGTCCAATCTTGATGTAAGGCATTGTCTTGATGTCATGCACATCGAGAAAAACGTTTGTGATAGTGTCATCAGGACTCTTCTCAACATTCAAGGGACAAAGGATGGTATAAATTCTCTCCTAGATTTGCGTGAGATGGGCATAAGAGAATAATTACATCCAGTGGAAAGAGGCAAAGGCACATAATTGCCTCCAGCATGTTATACCTTGTCAAAAAAAGAGAAAATGAGCTTTTGTGAATGTCTACGGGGAATCAAAGTGCCACATGGTTACTCTTCAAATGTAAAGCGACTGGTTTCAATGAAAGATCTCAAATTAGTTGGCTTGAAGTTGCATGACTGCCACGTCTTGATGCAACAACTACTACCTATGGCGATTCGTGGCATCTTGCCGAAAGATGTTCGACATACCATAACTAGATTGTGTCTATTCTTCAATAGTATATGTGCTAAAGTCATTGACCCCGAAAAATTGGACGAGTTGGAAAATGAGGCCGCTATTATCTTGTGTCAGTTGGAGATGTTTTTTCCTCCCTCGTTCTTTGATATCATGGTTCATTTAATTGTTCATCTAGTTAGGGAGATTAGATTATGCAACCCTGTTTATTTAAGGTGGATGTACCCAGTCGAGCGATACATGAAGATCTTGAAAGGGTATGTGAAGAACCAATATCGTCTTGAAGCATCCATTGTCGAAAGGTATGTCACAGAAGAAGCTATTGAGTTTTGTTCAGACTACTTATCAGAAGCGAAATCTGTAGGACTACCAAAGTCTCGTTATGCAGGGAGATGCCAAGGTAAAGGTACACATGGATGTTCCACTAAGAGCATGGGTCGGGCTGGAGTGCTTCAAGCACATTTGTATGTTTTGAATAACACAGAGGAAGTTATACCTTACTTGTCTGATCATAAAAAGATAGTAAAGGCCAAAAACGATCGAATGAATAACTATCAATTATTGAACGAGCATAACAACACATTCATAGATTGGTTCAAATCACAAATTAAGAAAGATCCAAGTGCCTCTGAGACTTTGAGATGGTTAGCACATGACCCTTGCTTTAATGTCGTGTGTTGGAGCGGGTACGACATAAATAACTATACCTTTTACACAAAGTCGAAAGATGAGGTGAGTACCACGCAAAACAGTGGGGTTATGATCATGGCTTCCTCAATGCACTTCTCTAGTTCAAAGGATGCTAATCCCATACTCGCATCCATTGCTTACTTTGGTGTCATTGATGAGATTTGGGAACTTGATTACCGTAAATTTAAAGTGCCACTTTTTAAATGCATGTGGGTTAACACTAGCAAAACAAGTATTCTATGTGAAAGATCCTTCTAATAGGAAGTGGTCAGTGGTCCTACAAGGAAAAATAGGAAGTGATGAAGATTCAAGTCTTGCAGTTTCTGAAACACCTTGTTTGTTAACACAAGTGCCTACTTTAGTTGATGACAATGAAGTTGACGATGAACATGCCGCTCGCAATGATCATAATGAAGGGATTTTATACGAATGAGTTTAGATTTGTTCTCTTTTTTTTGGAATCTACGAAATTGTATTGTTGAACTTTAATGACAATGATGGTTGTGACTTTATGGTAGTTGTTGATTGAATGAAATTTTGTTATTACTCTCAGATTTTTGAGGTTGTAATTTTAGAATATGGAATCCACCCCTATGAGATCTTCTCCTTCAATTTCTTTGTTTGATGATAAAAGTTTGTGATAATTGTGGAGATGCAAGATTTGTTCCATGTACTAATTGTAATGGTAGTAGGAAGGTTTTTGAAGAGGAAAAAGGTGGATTGAGAATGGCTTAATTAGATGCTCATCTTGCTGCTCATGAATCATAGAATCAGTGATGATGAAAATTAGTTATTGTTTGTTATCTTTTATTATTATTTTTCTGGTTTTGTTTTGGCAGCTACGTACTATATGATATAATATGAATGCATCTTTTGTTTTTAGTGGTTTTTGTTTATGTTAGATTTGTTTCTAGTTTATGTTAGATTTGTTTTTAGTGGCTTAATTTGTTTCTTGTTATTTTTCAAAGTGTTAGAAGAAGGCACTATATTGTTTAATGCAATTGTGTAGAAGGTGACCATTAAAAACTGAAATCCATAAAACAGAGTTGTGTTCTGTATAGCAGATACTTTCAATAATAAAACACAAGTTGCAAATGTGTGGGTTGTATATTCAGTTCAGAGAGTCAATGTCATTAGAGTAAAGAGTGAGTGACCCACATTTGCATAACTGTTCTGCATATTTCTATTGAATGACAGGTTGCAATTGATTAATATATTTTGTTTCCTTTGTTCAAACAGATATCATGGATGATTCCAGTGCCGACCCTCCAAAAAAGAAAACTAGACGTCCGACATCATTACAAAAGTTCACTAACAGGCTCCCAACTAGTGAAAAATATAGAGTGGCTGTTGATAGTAAAGGAAAAATTATTGGTCCATATGCTAACAAATTCAAGAACTATTTAGGGGTGGTTGCTCGAACAAAAATAAGCATATTGCCCTTTTCCAGGGAGCAAGTTGATGGCGAAACAAAAATCATTGCTTGGGATGATGTTAAGAAAACATTTGATGTTCCCGAAAATGAGGAATTCCACAAGTTCTGGATGTCTCATATCGGTGGTTGCTGGAAACAGTTCAAGACAAGACTCAACAATGAATATGTCTTTGGCAATGGGGATGCGGACGGTCAAACTACTCCATGTCACAAGTATAGCACCATATCTACCGAGACATGGGCTGCATATATTAAAAGTCGCACTACTCCGGAGTTTGTGGTATTGTTTTAACCACAAATATTTTAGTTTCCTAAACAATATTATGGATTTGTTATATATGTGGTGGTGTTTGTTCTTTGTAACAGGCTAAGAGAGAATCTACCAAGAATACTCAAAAAAAAATATATATATACAAACACACAATGGGGCCAGGCGGTTATACAAAGTTGAAGGAGAATTTGAAGGAAGAAATAATAAAAAAAGGCAAGGAGGAGTCTGGTGATCCTGATTTGGAGATTGAGACTACATCTCCAGAGCGACATGAGCTATGGAAGGCTGGCTGCAAAAACAAGTTTGGATCTTTTGTATCTGAGGAGTCAGCAGTAGTTGCATCTAAGATTGTAAGTAAAATATTTTTGTTGGGTTCAATTCTTTCATGTATGCAACATCAGTTACAAACTTTTTGGATGTTGATTGACAAAATGACATATTTTGGAAAATGAAACTAGAACACATTACCGTTGCTTCTTATACCTCTTTGATCATCATGCATACTGCTCAATCATAGAAGCAACTGAACATGTATTATTAATTTATTTAATTGTAAATTTATTGCTTTATTAATTCGATTCTAACACATGAACATGTTTTTGTTGTAGGACGAACTTACTGTTATGAGAAGCCAAGGATCTTTCGTTCCGCAAGGAAAGAATGATATTTTGACCGCTGCCATTGGTACACCCGAGCATCCCGGTCGTTGTCGG
The DNA here is from genome assembly GCA_963573325.1 of Astragalus glycyphyllos. Taxonomy (NCBI): domain Eukaryota; kingdom Viridiplantae; phylum Streptophyta; class Magnoliopsida; order Fabales; family Fabaceae; genus Astragalus; species Astragalus glycyphyllos. Next base: position 18,000,959 of record OY754314.1, on the reverse strand, counting down.
GCAGTTGGAAAAGGTGTCGGGCTAAAGAAATACTTTATACATGTGCATCGTTCTTCAGGATTCAATAAAGAGGAGTTCATGAATCAAGTGCTGGATAAGATGGATGGGATGGTGGAAGAACAACTTAAGAAGATTTTGGCTGAGGTATGTGTTTATGAATTATATAGTATATTTTTCACTATAAACAGATTGATTGAGATCGTATTTTTAATTATTCAGAGGCCTCAAGCATGTGGAGGATTATGTCAAAATGCGGCTATTCAAGTTCCCACTCCCATGACCACTGTTGGATCTAAGGGGAGCTGCTCACCATCTAATGTGAAGGAGGAGAAGGAGGAGGAGGGGAAGGAGGAGGGGGAGGAGGAGAAAATTGATTGGTTGAAAAAGATACTTTTGATTGCTTATGATGATGATAGACATGCCAAGATAGAGTTGGAGCATGAAAAATATACGTGCTTTATTGGCGGCAAAGCGATCAACGACATGGTTTCTGGTAAAGGGTGGCTTGAGTTGGCCCACTTGAGCATATGGTGCACGTAAGTAGTAAGGTTTATTTGATTATGTAAATTTCTCGCGTTTCTAATATTAGTCAATTTGACTGTATCGCCAAGTTGTTGAAAAGGGTGATGATCAATATGGATTTCTGTGTCCACATAAGATGAACTTGAAAGCTGGTCACATTACCAAACAGGATGTTTCTGAATATATTCAACGGACACTGACTACTACCAATAAGGAAATATATTTGGCTCCATTTTGCCATAGGTACATGAATTAGTAATTGATACATGGTGTCTTTTTGGTTGTGCAATTTTGACAGAACTGTTTAATTAGCAGTCTTTGTATCACTGCATGTTGCTGAATTTTATGTTTATCAATGTTGCAGCAATCAGTGGCAACTAGTTGTCCTACTCCCGAAGCAAAATACTGTGGTCTGGATGTGTTCCTACAGTCGCCAACTAGGAAAAACAATCAAAGACATGTTTAGCAAGTAAGTTTTTAATTGTTTATCATGCTTTAAATTGTAGTATTTGAACTTTGGGTTGAAATTTTATACCTAATTTATATTTATGTTGTTATAGAGGTGTGAAGGGGGATTCTACGTGGCCGCCAAGTGGTTGTACCCTATAGTAAGTAGTTTAAATATTGGGTTGATTTAATTTGAGTGAATTCATATATGATATATATATATATTATATTGTTTTTTGGTTAACTTTGTTAATTCATTTGTGTAGATGCCAATACAAACGAATGGTTATCATTGCGGCTATTATGTGATGAAGTTTATGCTGACCATTTTAATTGCCGGTATTGTTGATAATTGGGAGAAGGTATTATCCCTGTCAATAATATCTCTTTGGATGCTAAGCATCACTTTGCAACTATTCTCAGTAATTAACTCATATATTTGTATGAAAAATAAAGATAAAATTTTGTTTTGTCTTGACTTCTTTGCAGTGTGTCCCAAGTAGTTTGATAAACTTATTGTTAGTTTTTTACCTTTAATTGGTAATTTGGTACTAATAGTGTCATTATAGTATGAAGTAATGTAATGCTTATAAGTTACTGTAGTCAAAATTATTATTGAGTTGCTTGAGTTGTTAATGTTCTGTGTTATTATTGACATGGATATGTGTTTGTTTATGATTAGGGTACTGATTTTTCATCCACAGAATGTTCTGAATTTTGAGTCACTTTTAAACTTGTAGGTATTTGATAATACCCAGGCATACACCGAAGAGGAAATTAAAGAGATTCGTTAGCTTTGGGCGGAATTCTTTGTCAAGATACGTACAGAGCAAAAGGATACACTATTTCCAACCAATTAAGTTATTTTGACCAAAAGAATACCACATTTTGAACAATTGTTATTTTGTAAGATATTATGTTTAATGGAATTTAAAGTATGTTAGGAAAGGGATCCTTTGAACAATTGTTATTTTGTAAGAGATTATGTTTAATGGAATTTAAAGTATGTTAGGAAAGAGATCCTTTGAACAATTGTTATTTTGTAAGATATATTTATTATGTGTTGATGACTGGAATTATCGCTGTATATAACAGGTTAATAATATGTCGGTATGGATAAAAACAAAATAAATATTAAAAAATATTAATACATTTAGTATCGGTTATATAGAAAAAACGATACTAAATGTACTTACTTAGATAAATTTAGTATCAGTGTTTCTGTATAACCGATACTAAATGTACCTTAGTAATACCTATAGTATCGGTTATACAGAAAAAACGATACTAAATGTACTTACTTAGGTACATTTAGTATCAGTGTTTCTGTATAACCGATACTAAATGTACGTAATACATTTAGTATCGGTTATACAGAAACACTAATACTAAATGTAATTACCTAGGTACATTTAGTATCGGTGTTTGTCAACAGGGACAAAATGTAATATGTGTTTATGTAGCTATTGGTCAAAAAGCATCTTCTGTGGCTCAAGTGGTAACTACTTTACAAGAAAGAGGAGCAATGGAATACACTATTATAGTGGCTGAAACAGCAAATTCTCCAGCTACATTACAATACCTTGCTCCTTATACAGGAGCAGCTCTGGCTGAATATTTTATGTACCGTGAACGTCACACTTTAATCATTTATGACGATACCTTGCTCCTGAATATTTTCTGTATAACCGATACTAAATGTATAGTATCGGGTGTTTATGTACAACCGATACTAAATGTACCCTAACAGTACCTTAGTAGTACATTTAGTATCGGGTAAAAAACCGATACTAAATGATCATACATTTAGTATCGGTGGATTTAGTATCGGTTCCACAACCAATACTAAATGTGCAAAACAACCGATACTAAAAGTCAAATCTGCACTAGTGACCCATGCATACGCACGGGGAGATGATCATACGATGAATTAGGAAAAATGGACGAAGATAGATTCAAATATAATAGTATGATATTTATTCGATTGGATATTTTTACTGGAAAATGTTTTTGCAATTCATTATTAAATGAGCTACATAGATTTACATAAGAGAAGAATTTGATTTTTTGAATAATAGAAAAAACGAAAAAAATAGTAAAAGAAATGAACATTATATTACAAAGTGGTGAACTTAATATATTACAGTGGAGCAGGCAGTTGAACTTACGAAGTAAATCGTAAGATAGAATAGCGAGTAGCAACAAATTTGATAACATAAGGTGAAAAAACATCAACTGAGGTGAAGCTGTGTATCTATATTTATTTGTCACCACCGTGAAATTGAAGCTTCTCGTGAACACTTGCAATAAGACCATATTACTGAACGTCTACATCTTGATGTTCCTCTTTGTTGGATAAGGTGTCAGTTATGTAAAGTACATCCAATTTAAACAACCCAGTTTGAAGATAGGTAAAACGAATAATTGCAGGGTGTTGAAGATCAAAAACTTGAGTTATTTCAAATGTGTTTATTTCAAGGAAATATTTCCCTTCCCAGTCGCGACCGATTCGACTATCATCAGTGTTGCAAAATATTTATTCTACAGAAGCGATAGCAGGTAGTATCTGAGCAATGGGAGCATACAATTGTGTGGGAAGCATGATGAATGGGTGTTTACATATTATCAAAAAAGGCATTGCTTCAAGCTATTGAGAACATAATAAAGAGGCGCAATTAGACTTGCACGAAGCAAATAGAAGTCCTGAGAGCTATCAGATGATACCAGCTAAAGTTATATAATATGCAAATCAATCCTAAAACACAAATCTAATGAATTGTCATCATAAAGTCGATGAAATAATTTTAACCTAACAAATTATATATCAAGAGACATTGTTGATTAAAAAACTAACAACATAATTACACTGCATATTGCAAAAGTTTGATTTTTATCCACAAACTCCAATGTGTATATGTGAGGTGAAACTTGTTTGATCATAAACTAATCAAAGAAAGGGAGAAACTACATAAAGACACACAGTGAAGAAAGGTTTTGACAATCCATACTTCCATATTATTCACATGGCTAACTGTAAAGAAATGCTTAAAAAAGGACTTACTAATTGAGTAAATATCTCTCAGCTTGAGGAGAAAGGCATAGCAAGAACTAAATTGACTACTATGTACACAGTAGCGTAAAAAGTAAAAGGAAAAAAGGGAGATGGGAATGGGAAGGAAACCAATTGAAGGCAAAGTTTGGAAACAAAAAAAGGTTTGGAAACAATGTATCAGAAAGCAACTAAGAAAGATGTCATCACATCTTCCACCAACCAAACAAAAACTCACTAAAATAGGTATAAAAAATCAGATAGAGTTAGAAGCTAGAGTTATCAAGCGATTGTAGAGGCCAATAAGAATATATTACTGATGCATAAGGAGCAAATAACACATAGAAAGCACAACATTAATATCATGACATTAATGCATATATCCTTACCGAGATGCATAACATGAGATGCATAACATTCAAGTTGGCATGCCTCTGCTAGTTGAAAGCCTCATCTTGTTGGGCTAGGTGAGTCCAGGAAGGTGAGTCCAGTAGAGTTGGTGGCTAAGGTCTTCAGAATATTGCAAATTAATCCTACCCATTTGAACAATAAACCAATAGGTGAGGAAAGTTCGGAAACCAGAATCCGAAGTGCTCTTGATTACACAGTTCGAAACAGAAAACAGTTCTAATTTTTTTTATATTTGAAATGTGAGACCAAGTAAGTACTCCATGCCTTTGAATGTGTTTAATAAGTGAATCCACTAATTGTATACTAAATTGATTGTTAATCAATAGCAAGTCACAATAAAGCATAAATTCAACTAAATCATACATCACATATAATTTGTTAGGTGAAAATAAAAGAACATTAAAGTAACACAAAGGTATTTAAACTGGTTGGCAAATTGAATTGGTTTACCTTTCGTACCCTACACAATGAGCCACACAACACACAAAAGCTTGCTTACTTGCCTCCATAGTTGCCAAGTTAGTGAGTGTATACCATTTTGAACAAAAAAACAGGCATCCAACATGAAGAACTTGACATCCAAATAATGTAAGCCAAATGAATAACAAACAACTCTTTGAGATAATATGAATTTGTATGGATAACTAATCAACAGTAAAATTGCATGCAATTAAAAGTTAATTAAAGGTGCTGTTGAATAAGTAAGCTTAGCCAACAAATATGAAAGAGATAGAATACCTCCACGAAACTGATATGCTTAAAAATTCAATTGGTGTTAATGGTAATCAGCACCACCTGTCAAGCCAATAAAACATAAATAGCTCTAAAGTATGAGGGTTATCATAAGACCAGGAAACTATATTAAAGAAACCCAAACTCTTTTGAAGCCATGAAAGTTGTGTGAGTTTTATTTCGTCATGCGGAGGTCAATTTATTTTTTTTCTTTCTTTTGAATCCTTTTCTCAATCTCTCTCTCTTCTGATACTTCTTTCATGCCTCAGTCAGTTGTGTCTACTTTTCTGCAATTTCTGCAACACAGCAGAAAGTAGCTGCTAGCTCCTGTCACTCAACCCAACATAAAGCAGTCGAAAGTAAAGTATTAATTTGCAGACGAAAGTACGTCAAAGGAAACAGTACAAAAGTGGTTCAAATGAGATTTTTTCTTAATAGAAAAAGCCTTTTTTGTGAGATTGCCGCTTAAAAATTGATAAATAGTGTTCAAATGGCTGAAAAGTAGGGTGGCTTTTAACCTGCACAAATGGGAGTTTTTGGGTACCATACCAAAGTTGACTTTAACCTGGAAACGCAGGTCATGGATTCTGCCACCGGTTTGTAACATTTTTTAATGCAAGCCCAAAATTTTGTAATAATAGAAATGAAGCCCCACACCTATTAAGAGGAACAGGTGAGGAACAGGTGTAATAATGCTGACAACTTTTAAAAGGCTGACACGATTAATAAAGAAAGGAAATTTTGAAATGAATTTTGTGGTTGTATTTGTTTTGTTGACTCTGTTATTAATAAACAAAGGAAATAATAAGAATAATAATAATAAAGTAAACAATAAAAGATTCCCACACACTGTTGACTTCTTTGAAAGTAAAGTAATTAGTTAGGTTTTGGTTCATTCTTCCATTTATGAGACATTTCGAAAGCTGAGGGGAGAAGAACTACAATAAACCCATAGAAGAGAAAGATCACGAAATTGTTCATCGTGGATTATTGTAGTTACAGAAGGAAGTGAAGACAGAGTAGATCTGTTAGCGTCTTTTGTTTGAAGGTACGAAAAATTTTATCCGTTTTTTGAAGTTAATTTATCCGTAAACATGAAACAATTTGTTAGGTTAAGCATAGATCGAACATTTTATTTGTTGATGTTGTTTAAAACCAGGTAACTGATGTTTTTTAAAATAACTAAACATCGATTGGTGTTGGTATATAAATGTAAATTGGAAAGAAAGAAGGTATGTATAAGTCCAGGAAAGCGTTAAATTGTTTTTAAAAATGGTTAACATTTTAAATATTATTAATATGTAAGAAAGCAAATGGGTTAAGTCAATTATTTGGTTAGATATTGAAAGTTTATTTGTATGTTCATCAGAAAGTTAAGTTAAAATTATTTGGGGGATTGAGATGAATTTATGTTGATGGGTTTTGTTTGTGATAGAATGGGCGATGAAGCCTCTTGTTCACATCAAGTTGCTGGTAGATGCTTCATTCCTTATGTTGCCAACGAGGACATTGAGAGTTATGACAGAGAGGTAATTAAGATCAAAATTTGTAGTTAATGTAAAGTGTTTTGATGGTTTATTTGTGTTGTGTGTTGATAGATGTTTCATTATATTTGAATGAGACAGATTATTTATTCATCTTCTTCTTGTTCATCCGAAAACGAAGAGATTAATGTAGAAGATAACGAAGATGAAGAAGAGGAAAGTGAAGGTAATTTGAAACAAGAGACTGCCGTCAATAATGTAGAGGATTTGTTGAGAATTAACTTTGAAGATCTTAGTGCTGAAGAAGCAACAAAGTATCACTTCAATGATCTTAATATGGCCTTCATGGTTTACAATTGGTATGCTAGTAAACATTGTTTTGCTGCCAGGAAATGTAGGATTGTTAGGAGTCGTGATGGTGAGATATTACAACAGACCTTTGTTTGCCATCGGCAAGGAGTTAGGGTTGTAAGAAGCAGTAGGACGGTTGTAAAAAAGCGTGAATCAAGGCCAAATTCACGTTGTGGGTGTGAAGCAAAAGTTCAAGTACATGTTGAATCAAGCAGTGGTAGGTGGTACATAAAAAAGTTGTATGATGTTCACAACCATTCATTTTTAGATGACAATTTCAAAGGGATGTTGCCGACACACAGGAAGATGGCTTAGTATGAGAAATACCAAATGATGTTGATGAGGGATGTAGGAATTAAGACTACCCACATCTACGGATATGTTGCTGAACAATGTGGAGGTTTTGAGAAACTTGGTTTTTTGAAGCGAGACATGTATAATGAGCAAGTCAAACACAAGAGAGCTTATATTTCAGACGCAAAGGCTGCAATGGATTATTTGGCTGGGATGTGCTGAGATGATAGTAACATGTTTTTTAGGCATACAGTTGATGAAGATGGTCACTTGCAGAATCTATTTTGGTGTGATGGTATTAGTCGTATGGACTACTCTATTTTTGGTGATGTACTAGCTTTTGATGCGACATATAAAAAGGTTAAGTACTTGACACCATTTGTTGTATTTTCTGGTGTCAATCATCACAACCAGAGTATTGTATTTGCAGCAGGTATTGTTGGAGATGAAAGTGAAGTTACTTATATTTGGATGTTGGAACAATTTTTAGAAGCAATGGGTGGTAAAAGTCCTGTGTCTGTAATTACTGATGGTGATGGGCAAATGAAAAAAGCCATTGCTAAAGTGTTTCCAACAGCTCATCATCGTCTTTGTGCTTGGCACTTGTTAAGAAATGCAACTACAAATATTAAGAACGCGAAGTTTGTATCCAAGTTGAATCCTTTTATGTTTCGTGATATGGATGTTGCTGAGTTTAATGAGAAATGGGAAAAACTGATTGAAGAGTTTGGTGTAGAGGAAAACTTATGGGTTTTAAAATTGTATGAGAGGAGAAAAATGTGGGCACCTAGCTACATCCGAGGTAATTTCTTTGCTGGTTTTAGAACAACTTCTAGGTGCGAAGGCCTAAACTCAGAGTTTGGTAAGTATGTTTCTGTCCTAAGTAATCTTTTGGATTTCGTAAAGCATTTCTTTCGATGGGTTGAGTACATGAGATATCGAGAATTTGAAGCTGACCATGAATCATCATCATACATTGAACCTGTGATGCAAACACAGTACCGTTGGCTTGAAAAATCTGCGGCAATTGTTTTCACAAAGGAGATACATAAGATATTTCGACTAGTTCTTCAAAAAGGTTGCAACTGTTTTGTTGCTGGTAGCACAAACAATGGTTCAGTTTTTACATATACTGTTTGTAGGTATGACAGAGAAGGTATGCATTGGGAGGCTTCTTTTTGTGAGGTGAGTTTAAAATTTAGATGTGATTGTCTAAGATTTGAATCATTGGGTATCCCTTGTGAACACTTAGTATGCCTGCTGCTGTATTTGGGTGTTAAACAAATACCTGAATGCTTGGTTTTGAAAAGATGGTCAAAGTTTGCGAAGGATGGGTTAATTTTTCCATGTAGTAACAAACGTGTTCTTCGTGATCCTAATTTGATTAGTACTTATGTTGGAATTGTTGAGCGATGTAAGAAGATGGCCGCTGCAGCATGTGAATCTTGTAGGCCAGAATGTCGTCGTCAATTGGTTGAGTTTATTTCTTTATATACAATTTATTTTGAAGGTGTTGCAAGAGGGGAAGAGATGGACATTCCAAATCCTGATCCATATAAGGATGGTACGATAAAGAATCTAGTTAAAGCTACGGCGAAGGGATGTGGAGGTCCTTCATCGTCCCAGAAAAAGGGTAAAAAAACCCCGAAAAAGAAAGCGACTTGTACAGCTTGTGGGAAGAAGGGGCATAACCGTAGGTCGTGTCATTTACATAGAGCGGTACAATTTACAGACGCATCTGACGTCGGTTCTTCAGCTTTTGTAGATGATAGTGATGAAGGTGACGAGGCAAACATTTTTTGGGTAAGTTTTATGAAAATTCAGTTACACTTAATGTCAATGTAATTCTGCATTTTTAGTTGTTGTTTGATATATTTGTTTGTCGTTTCAGTCATCTGATTGAAGAGTACTGAAGAGCAGCCTGAATAATACCATGCGTATTTGATGTAAGTAACTACGAATACTTTTTACGGTTTTTGTCTATGAAAGAGTTCATTCTATTAGTAAGTGTTGATTTGATCATATGGCAGGGACCAACACCAGGATTGTTGGGAAGTAGAAGATGGTGGTGTAGAATTAGTTTGACATGGTGGTGTTCAATGTTTGCTTATTCAGTAGAATTTGAGATTGTGGTGATTAGTAAACCATGTTTATTTCAAGGATTTGTGTTGATTCTTACCAGTTATCTGAATGTTGTAATTGACGAACCAATGATTGTGGCTTTTGGTTTTTTAAGTATTGTTTGGATTACTAGTAACCCTGCAATAGGTTTTTTCCATTTGATGTAGTGATATTTGATCTAGTGTTTTTTTTCCCCATGGTGGTTAGTGTTGTTTGGATTAATAGTAACCCGGCAATATGTTGTCTATGAATCTGATTGGTTATGTATGTTACGAAAGTTAATTTTTGTTATGTATGTTACGATTTTCATGGAATTGTTTTGATACGTGGTTGTTATGATAGTGTCCATCAATTAGATCCTTATAATGAGTATAGTGTATACCAGGGATCTCCACATAATATTGTGCATCAAAATATTCAAATGGAAAATGTAGGATGATCAAATTAAGATAAGCTGAATCTACTACAAATGGTTGACACAAGAGTACTGAAGCCCAGAAAGTATACTAGTTTTAATTTTTTTTTTTGATTCCCAGAAATTGGTTTGTTTCCTTGAAAATTTTTAAATGACTACAAAGCATCCTAGCATCAAAGATTGTTTTGTTTCATTGTACTCCACAGCTTTGCATCAAAAGATTAGCAAAGTTTTCAATTACAAAGTAGAGATTGACAAGATAGTACTACGAGAGTTTAATTAACAAAACAACAAAACACAAACCACTACTACCAAATATGAAAATACTAGAGATTGAGACCACAATTGTTTGACACAAACTACTACTACATGGTTTGAGAGGAACTACTACTGTTAATTGAATCTTCAAAGTCTGTGTGTTCATCAGTTGGTATGGTTATGAAGTATTGCGGCTCGTCATTCTCATTTTCTTGGATGTAATCCCATGAGTCGTATTCTATATCAAACTCTTCCTCATCCTCATCTTCAGCAGCATCATTGTTTGGTTTGGGAGGAATCCTTGAGCTCCTTATTCCCTTCTTTGTTGTTGTGTTTACGCAAGAATCTGAATCATAAGTACCAATGCAATCAAAATCATGATCCCAGCCAATAGTACCCTGATATGCATATGGTAACAATCCAGGAATGGGGCTGTGTTCTTTCCAATAATTGGTGGAATCCGGGACAAACAAATTGAATCTTCCTTTCGATTTGTATGTGAGGCGGACAATAGCAAACCTCCTATATGTGTAGGCACGAAGAATTTTTTTGACATCAGTGTCTAAGTAGACAACTTTCTCAGTGTGCTTAAAAAATTTTCCATAGAATGTGTGCCCAAACTTGTCTTCCATAATAACTGTTTCAGGTAAAGTTGCTCCATAGGTGTCATAAAACGCCAATGGAATTTCAACCAAGGGCTGTAAATATTACAGACTGTTTAGAAAGTGTCATTTGTAAAAGAGAAATAAAAGGAAAATTGAAGCAGAGTACTTACTGTATACCCACGAATTGCAGCAAGAAAATCCTTGTTAGCCATGAAAATCTATTTTTGAAAAAAACATTTATCAATTCCTTTTTGTATTACAAAGATGCCCTCATATAAACCTGATAATATGACACTACATCACCTCATATAACATGCAAAAGCATGGATGCCTATGACACTACATGCTCTTTTAATATTTTGTTAAGAGAGGATACATTATCTAATTTGTTTGATGGTAATTTGGGGAGTTTTTTGATAATCTATACTGCTGGTGTTTGTAAACCATGTGGTACTGAAATCTTTAATAATTTTCAAGTAAAAGGGAATGATTTTTGTTTCCCCTAAATAACAATGGAGAACAGAAATCAGATTTTGTTAAGAAAATATTAATAACCATTGAGACCATGGTTTTTAAGAGAAGAACATACCTTGTTTTGTTAAGAAGTGATGCAAAACCACCGTGATGTGTTGCTAAACCACCGTCAACTACCGTTCTCAGCTACGTAAACCACCGTAAAGCGCGTTATTCTGCGACGAAAGGTTCGTTCTCTGCTACTCTGCTACAACTTTTCTTCCAAACTAGCAAGTGAGATGCATTTTCTCATGTAATACCCCCATTTAATATTAAAGAAAACAAACAGTTGTCAATCAATCAAATATGCGTGTGTCTGGTGAACCCTTAATTGCCTTTAGCTATATTAAAATAATCACAACTACATACTGAAGAGAAATGGGCTAGTATGAGGCCTAAAACACCAAAATGAGTTAATAAACGGCCCAAAAGAACAGAACACAAATTACCAAATAATTTTGCATTGACACCCTACTAAAAAACAAACATAATTTGTAAGTACCAAATAAACATACATTGTTTTCTTTTAAGGGTTACACATAACATAAAGAGCTAAAAACACCATTAGATGGTTGTGCTGGAGCTGGAGTCACTATCATACTCGTGATCAGTATCAACCATGAATTCCATATTCCTTGTATTTGGGTGGCAGAAGTGACACAACTGTGAATAGGGGACGTAAAGCTTGAAAAAACCCCTAGATCTGTTACAATATAAATTTTATGTGGATCTTCATCATTAATAGAGCCATGAAATATGTTCCCAAACTCATCCTCAATGGTGACTTTTGGTTGTAGTTTGTGGCCATAGTGATGAAAGAAAGTTGGAGATAGCCTTATCCTTGCCTGGGAAGATTATAAAAATATAATCGTTGAAGAGAAGTGTTTGAAAGAAAAATACATATGAATAATTAGAACGTGGAGTTTCATAAAAGCTTACATCTTTGGGTGTAATGACAGTAACAAATTCCCTTGGATCCATGGAAACCTGGAAAAAAAAATTAAAACTTGTAATGGAGATGGACAATAAGAAAGTTACAAATAAGAAAAAAATGAGACATTGTCTTACCTTGTTGTTATCTTCCATATTTTGATGACCTACTGGAATGGGAGCTTTAAAGGCTGGAGTGTAGTCTTATAGTGATTGTCCTCTTTTAACAATTAAAATTATTTCGCTAAAGGACAAGTGAAAGTAAAGCTAGGTCATAAAACCGTAGACGGTCCCACAAGCTCAACAAAGGCAGCAAACAAACATGACTATATTATAAAATATTAGTCAACCAAAACATGAATATTAAGGTTACAAAAACCACAGATTAACTTGACTTCTAAATGTTTAATTAGGAACACTAACCAACAACATTGACACAAACAAAAACTACTAGGAAGGAATCTTTGAGAGAAGCTACTACTCCAAACAAACTAGTACTACGAAGAAGGAATGTTTGAGACCACAAGTTCAATCATCAAAGTCTGTGTCTTCATCGCCTGTGAAGCCCGGAGACATTGGACCAATGTATCTTGGGTCATCATCCTCACTTGTTGAACTACCGGATGGGTTGCATTGGTAATCAGGCTCATTTTCAGCATCATTGTTAGTAGTATTGTTTGCAAGATAAGTAAGAATACAATCAAAATCATGATCCCAGTTAAAAGTGCCCTCGTATGCATATGGTAATAATCCAGGAATTGGGCTGTGTTCTTTCCAATAGTTAGTCGAATCTGGGACAAACATGTTGAAGGTTCCTTTCGATTTGTAAGTGAGCGGACAATAGCAAAGCGCCTATATGTGTATGCATCAAGAATTTTTTTGACATCAGTTTGTAAGTAGACAACTTTTCCATTGTGCAGAAACATTTTTCCATAAAATTTGTTCCCAAAGTTGTCTTCCATGATAAGTGTCTCTGGTAAAGTTTCAGAATATGTGTTGTAAAACGCCATTGGAATGACAACCAAGGGCTGTATATAAGAAATATTTTTCAGCAGAGTGTGATTCATAAAACAAAACGAAATGATAAATTGAAGCAGAGCATGGAAGTTACCGTATCAAGACAAATTGCAGCAAGAAAATCCTTGTTTGCCATGAATCCACCGTCGTCAGCTTCAACCTATCAACTGAAGAGATGTAAGAAAAATGTGAGAAAAATAATAATTTGAGAAAATGGAAAAGGAGTCTTACTTGTTCTGTTCTTCTAGTTTAGATGCGATTGGGTTTTTAAAGGGTGGAGTGTACTACCTTTTGGTTTTTTGCACGTGACTTCATGAGTCGTGAATACCACATTTTTTTGTACAATTACATATTTGTTGCTAAAGACAAGGGAAAGTACATCTTTAATTTGACGGAACCAGTGACTTTGCACGTTACCTCATGAAGGCAACAACATCCAGTAACCTTGTGAACCTTGTCAATAGTCAACTCAAATTCAAACAAACAATACATGAGTAGCATTGCAACTTTCAAATGCGATTAACCTTATGAGATTAACCAACCAACCAAACAATCATATTAGATTAACCTTACAAAATGCACACATGAATGTGACTTTTCAAATGTAAAATTACGAAACAAACAAACCAAGCATGGAACATCTTCTAGAGGTAACAACCACCTCTTTACAAAAAACTCCAAAATCTGAATTTAACATATTAACTAAAATCCTTGAAGTTGCTACTAATCAAAGATAATAAGATGAATCATATGCTTCAGCCTTAGACATAATTTCTTCACGAATCTCATTATGGCATCCCAAGATAATGTCACACACCGCCTTCATACGAACATGGTTGTAATTAAGCTATCCAAAAAAAAAATAACATGTTAGTATTTCATGAATGTACTGATAATAATTATAATGAAACTTGTAGTAAACAAATAAAGCTTACCATTCCATACATATTTGGGGTAAAATCTTGTTCCTTTGATATCCAATGAAGCAACCACAGTCCGGACCTTTGACTATAATATACCAACATTAACAAAATTAATAACATGCAAAATTAATAACATTGTAACAAGTGGAATCCGATTTGTTGGTTGGTTTTTCAATTATGTACCTATTCCCAAAATTTGGAATTCCCTTGGCGTCTTCGATGTTCCAAGCCCCAAAATGTTTTGGGCGGTTACCAAATGAGGTGGAGTAATCAGGATGATGCACCATTTGAGCTAAGCAGTCAGCCTTAGATTACAAGAGACATTAACTTAATTTAATTTATCTTCCATGCTTGTTCAAAAACTTGAAAAAACAAACCAAAATATTGTAGTTAAATAAATACCACATCTTTTATCATCTGTTTCCGAGTTAAGATGTCCGCTACACTGTAGTTGGTATCAAGGTGGTAAATTTTCATCTCATCTAGAGAGATTACCATCAAGAACCAATGTGTGAAGTTTGTCTTCAAGGGGATGTAAATCTGGAAAAAAAAGTTATCACAATTGTTTTGCTAGCAAGTTATACTAACACCACAAATCATTCATGATAGGAAGTTATACTAACATATTTAAGCTTGGTACAGGGAGGCATCCATCCAACCCTAGCATAGTTTGTCATTAAATCATACAATGTGCAACCTCCTACACCAAATAGGTTTGCCTACATGACAAATATTTAGTTACTTAGTGCATAGTATTTGACTTATAAGTTAATTTAAGGGTGAATAAGAATTAAACCATGAATGATGGTGGAATAATCCAAACTGTCTTGTTTTCACCAAGTAGTTGCTGAACCCAACGGGTCTTCTCACATGCTAGGGTGATGATCTACTAAATATAAATGAAAGTTAAAGTTAAAGTAAATGGAAGATAATTATATACTAATATAAATGATGTAACTACTAAAAAGAACAAAAAAATCACCTCTGGAGTAACTATCTTGCCTGGTAAGAGGCAGTGGAAGTCTCCCCTTGTTAGAGCATAGTGACCAGCTCTAACCAAAACTTCACTGGAATAATACATATGAATATATACATTAACTATAATATTTACATTAACTATATTTTTTATTAACTACATGAATAAGTGAAGAAATATATATGAATATATACTCTAGTCGGCCAGTTTTTTGCCACAAGTAGACACAAATTTGTGATTCAATAGTTGCTAGATGCATATCCTTTGTTGGTCGAACAATCACCAAACAGTCCTACAATAAAGTAAGTTAAAAAATAACAAATATTAAATATAAGTATTATAGTCTTTAATATATAAAGATAGTAATATACTTTAAATTAGTTAGTCACCTTTGGTACTAATGGACAATTTTTACTTCCAGACTTGGTGCCACTAGACCTTTTGTTCGAAAGTTGGAGAGGTAACAAGCCATCATCATCATCATCAAGTAAAGTTGAGTTGTTTCCTGGTGGAGTTTCAAACAGTTTTTTTGCAAGGGTTCCACCTTCTTTTTTCTATATATTAAAATAATACATATTAACTATTATTTTCATCTAATAAGTAAAAGAAATGAACCTATATATAAAAGTTTATATATTATATGTATTTTGTGATCACCTAGTACCTTTGAATGTGACCTCCTCATGAAATCACTACCACCAGCAACACCCTCAAGTTCTTTACCCTTTTTTTTTTATAAGCAAAAGATTTTATTAAATGGTCCGAGAGCACAAGTGGTACTCCAACCGGAACAATTACAAGGGGGCCTCGTTAAAACCTCCAAGGGCCAAAACCCAATGGGAAAAAAACCCAAGGAGGAAAAAAGAGTACCCCAAACGTCAATAATGTATTAAAACAATGACGGTGCAGTTGTACAACTGATACACAGGTAATTAAAAACCAGCAGGAAACGAAAACTCAATACACAACTTGCTGAATGCATCGCAACAGCTCCCAGCCTTCAACTCCATAATACTCATCACCTGGAATTCACTAGTAGCTTGTCTTCATCAACCTTTCTTATCCATATCCACTCCTACTTTTCTCCATAAAATTATTATCAACACTAGGATAAATACACCCACAACTTCATCGGAACCATACTTCCAGTGCTTATCCACCAATCTATAGCGTAACACCATAATGAGCACCACTAAGTTTCCTTCCCCACAACCATAATTCTGATGCATATCAGACCCACAAATGACAGAAATCAAATGCCAATACCAACTAATTTCCTCCTTGTATTCTCTATATCAGAGTTACCTTTGCAACAATAATCATAGTACCAAGTCAACCGAGTTGAAGATTAGCAACAAAATTCTTCAATATGACAGCCATAGTTTAATTCTGCTCAGATCCGATTTAACAAACTCACTGGTGTAGAGCGCCAACTTACAAATGGCACGCTCAGATTTCTGCCTGCCCTTTCTTTAAACCATTGCCACGACAATACCACCACTTTATTAAAAATTACTTCCCCGTCAGTTAACAATCCTTTGAAGACAACATCGTTTCTTGCGCCCCATATTAACCAAGTTACCGCTAACCATATGATATATTTGATTTTCTTCTTCTTTGTTCCGGAATAAAATCCCCCGTGCTGTCGGAAGTGATCCAAAGGCTCTATGTGGGGAGTTTCACAAACACCAATCCAGGCAGCAACTCTATTCCAAACAGAAACAGCAACCTTACACCGAAAGAAGAGATGACTTACCGATTCTTCTTCTTCAATATAAAGTGGACAGCAACTATTAAAATCTGGTTCAATTATTCCCCGTCTGATCAAGCTATCTCTAGTAGCCAGCCGCTTTTGAATTAGCCTCCACCCAAAGACCTGGACTTTTGAAGGGACATCACATACCCAGAGACGCTTCACTGCTTTCCTAAAATCAATACTTATCTCCATTCCTTCGTCAAGGCCAATTAGGGTACTATAACAGGTTTTAACAGAAAACCCTTCTGCTGGGTTTGGAACCCAGCTCCATCGATCCATCACACCCTCCAAAGGTCTGAAGTCTGCAATCAGAATTTCTAATTCGCGTACCTGCTCTTCTTCATGATCTAATAACGCTCGTTCCCACTGCCACTTCCATACCCATGAATCTCCACACTTTTCCCCCATATCTTCAATGGTACCATCACGGTTCCCTGATAGCAAGAATAGTTGAGGAAAGTGAATTTTAAGAGATATCGTACCTATCCACTTGTGTTGCCAGAAACGAGTACTGCGACCATTTCCTATCTTACGTTGTATCTGATTGCGGAACCATGAGCCTTGTTCGCTGTTACCGATTGCTAACGAGTGTATGTCACGCCACCAAATAGAGCACTTCTGTAAAGTCCCTACACCATAGTCTTCCGGATAAATACACCAGTTTGTTAAATCACCATATCGAATTCTTAGTAAATCAGCCCAGATTGCATATGGTTCATTCAAGAACCGCCACCTCCACTTAGCTAATAGTGCAATATTGAATGCTTCGAGATTCTTGATTCCCAGTCCTCCACTACATTTCGGTTTTCATACCGAAGACCACTTTACCCATGATACTGACCTTCTCTCCATACCTCCAGCCCAAAGGAATTGTCGCTGTAGTTTGATCATCTCATCCAGAACCTTTTTTGGTGCCTTGTAGAAAGAGAAAAAATATAGAGGTAACGAAGACAATACCGAGTTAATTAGAGTTACTCTCCCACCTATAGATAACATCCTTCCCTTCCATATAGAGAGTCTTGACTTGATTTTATCAACCACTGGTTTCCATGTTGATGCCCTCCTAGGATTAGCGCCTATCGGAACTCCAAGAAATTTAAAAGGCAAAGACCCATTACTACAAGATAGAAAATGAGAGGCAGCAACCAAAAAATTACCAGGAGAATTAACACCAAGTAAGTTGCTCTTGGAAAAGTTAACGCGTAGGCCGGACACCAATTCAAATCCCCTGAGAATTGCCTTTATACTCCATAAATTGTCCCATGAATTTTCTCCCACCATGATAGTGTCATCAGCGAACTGTAGGAGTGAATAAGGAGTTGAGTTTGTCACCTGCAAAGGCTTATATATTCCACACTCAATAGCATTTCTCATCAGACCTGCAAGTCCCTCTGCTGCGATAACAAAAAGAAAAGGAGCCAACGGGTCGCCTTGTCGCAGTCCTTTTTTAGCTTGAAATTCATCTGTTGGGCTCCCATTCACCAAAACTGATACGTTTCCTGCCATAATACAAGACCGCATCCACATGCACCATCTCTCAGCAAATCCCATCCTTCGGAACATATACTCAAGGTAACTCCAATTTACAGAATCGTACGCCTTTTCAAAATCCACTTTCAAAAGCAAGCAACTCTCCTTGTTTCTTTTAGCCCAATCAACAAGTTCTTTACCCTTAGTTTCATTTTCATGTACATTGGAATTCTTGTACTCAGTCCAGCATGAAGGTATCTTAGCCTTCTTACCAAATGACAAAACTTGACTATTATGGTTCGTTCTTTGTTCTAAAGTATCAGGAATTACTAAAACATTTGGATCAACAGTTGAATCATCATTAGAGTTAACCTTTCTTTTCATTGTCGAGTTCCCATTGAATGCATCATCCGCATGAGTCCTCACTTCATCATTAGCTCCTTGTGCAGTTGTAGAAACATTAGCATTATCAGATTTAGTTGCAATCACAACCTCCAAAACTTTTAGACAAGCCTTAATATCATTTGTATCAAATGATAGTTGAACAAGTTTGTCGTTAAGTTCCTGGCCATTACAACAACGTTCAGCTCATGTAAATCCCATGAAACATTAGGTAAAAAATATAAAATAAACAACAAACTGTTGCCATTCACAACCTTAATAGTTTTTTTTTCTTGAGTTGAACTTAACTGCGTCTGTGCGTATTGTTCTTTCATTTCCTGCATATGTTATTGTCGTCATTGTTTACTGACTAGAACAAAAAAATTTAAAACTAGTTTTTGCAACATGGAAACACGCACTGACCTTCATGTTCTCCAAAACATTTTTCAGAATCATAGTGTTTTCCTTGACAGCCATAACGTATTCCTGTTAGCCTGTAATTTCGACAGGCTTCATTGAAAATGGTCAACAAGGCTTGACTTATATTTTGACAAAGACCAAAGTATTTCGACAGAAAAAATGGTCATGCGCAGGGTAAATTCGACAAGCTTCCGGGGAAGCAAAAGCAAGAAAGAGGAAAATGGACACAAGCTTTCGACAGACAGAAAACAGAGCAGTTATGCGCTGAAGAACTAGCAGTTGGTCGAAGCGTGATGAAGCGGTTCTTGTCGAAAGTAGGAATAGCAGTTATTAATTTTCAAATTTCTAGGCAGTTACTTAGTTAAGTTTTTCCCCCTCTTTTCCTTTGTATAAATAGTAGTTTCTGAGAAGAAACAAGGGTCACAAAACTCATATTTTACTTCTCACGCTCTAACTTCCGCATTCAAGAGAAAAACGAGTCAGAGAAACAATGTATGAATTTGTGCACCATTTCCTTTAACTTTAATGCAACTTTAATTTGTTTTCTTTCATTTTACTTGTTTTTATCATTCAAGTTCTTCTTCTCTGAAATACTCTGATAACTTCGCGCAAAGGAATCAGTCGTTTCTTTCTTCTTTTCTGGTTGAAACGTGAAACAACTGAAGAACATCACATCAAACTAAAAACTCTAAACACAAATGGTCTTAGAATTCACTGGTTGATCCTGCAAGTTAACCAAATTGGAGACCAGCGGTGTTTACCAAAATCCACGGTAAACAAATTGGCACGCCCGGTGGGACATTTGTGTCAAAATATAAGAGTGTTAGTTAAGTGAATCTTGAAATATAATTGTTTATGCGCCTGAGGAGTGGTAAATCTTTGTCAAAGATGTCACGTTCTGGCGCAAGTTCTTCAAATGCACAGAGTGGCCCTGAGAATGCGTCTATCAATGACGCTAATCCAGTAACCGCTATAGAAATAACTGCTCCAATGCCTTCAACAGGCATGATCCCAGTTACATCTCCTGTGCTTAATCCTTTACCAACAATGGCCACCACGGTGACCACACAGCCCAATGAAATGGCTTCTACGCCACAAACAATGGGAACGTCTAACCCATATATGACTAGTGGTCATATCCCATTTAGCATGCCTATAGTTGGTCGACATCTCCCTTATGGTATGCCAACTGGCATGATGGTAGGCTTGCAAACCAATTCCTCTACGTATGCAGATAACATAATGAATGGTGGTTTCTCCCCTATACATGCCTCTCAAGAGGGCATTTATGGTCGAAATGCCCAACCCTCATTAACCACAGCATCTTTGTTGGCTTTGAGGCAACAAATAGATGATGCTAATCATGATATGGTTAATATGTTAACCCAGCAAATTGGTACAGTATTCAACCCTTTGATACATGATACCAATAACAGTTACCAAGCATTGGCAACTCAAATGAGTCGAATTGCAGATTTCTTTGGCACTCCAAGAATGCAGAATCAGCCAATACCCCAAGTACAACCTTTGAGGCCTGTAGAAATCCCCTTAGAAAGGCCTAACATTGAATTGCCTAGAAATCAGGCACAAGCACAAGTTGTCGAACAACCCTTGCAAGGGATGGTTGAAAACGAGCCTGATATAGTGTTAGTAAATAAAAATCAAAATGCTGATGAAGTAGT
The DNA here is from genome assembly GCA_963573325.1 of Astragalus glycyphyllos. NCBI lineage: Eukaryota > Viridiplantae > Streptophyta > Magnoliopsida > Fabales > Fabaceae > Astragalus > Astragalus glycyphyllos. The sequence goes on along the minus strand of OY754314.1, from coordinate 17,980,202 downwards.
CAGGAAAGTGCAACAAAACAATTTTGGAGCGCAGAACAATATAGCTAATCTTGTCGAAACAATTTTAGCCCAGAATGGCCTTAATATAGGAATGCACAGGCCAAATTTCGGGTCGCCATTATCAGAATATATTTTGCAAAGTGAATTGCCAAGGGGTTGGAAAGTCCCGAAATTCACTAAATTTGGTGGAGAAACTAGTGAATCCACCGTCGAACACATTGCTCGTTATTTAACTGAGGCTGGGGATTTAGCCCAAAATGAGAATTTAAGAATGAAAATTTTCCCTAATTCTCTAACAAAAAATGCTTTTACTTGGTTTACTACACTACCCCCTCATTCTATGTTTAATTGGAACCAGTTAGAAAAAGCTTTTCACGAGCAATTCTACATGGGACAATGTAAAATTAGTCTCAAAGAATTGGCCAGTGTTCGACGCAAAATGGCTGAAACTGTTGATGACTATCTCAACAGATTTAGACTTCTCAAAGCAAGGTGCTTTACCCAAGTGCCGAAACATGAGTTAGTCGAAATGGCTGCTGGTGGTCTAGATTATTCTATTAGGAAAAAACTAGACACTCAACATTTAAGAGATATGGCCCAATTGGCCGATAGAGTAAGGCAAGTCGAAAGGCTAAAAGCTGAGAAATCTAGAACTAGTAGGTTTCATAACAATAAAAAAGACAAAATTGCCTATGTCGAAATTCAAAATGAGGAACAAGAGTACGACATCTCTTACGAGGAAGTCGAAGAGGAGGTCAATGTTCCCGAATTAAAGCCAGGACCTCCATATACTTGTAAATTGCTGAAACCTTCAAATGGTAAAAATCCTGTCGAACCTAAAAACGACAAATTCGTTGCAAAAACCTATACATTTGATGTTTCTAAATGTGACGAAATATTTGACTTGTTAGTTAAGGATGGTCAAATTCTAGTTCCTAAAGGGCTAAAAACACCACCATTAGAACAAAGACAGAAAAGAGGTTTTTGCAAATACCATAATTTTTTGGGTCATAATACCTCTCATTGTGTTCTTTTCAGGGATTTGGTGCAGAAAGCGCTAAATGAAGGAAGGCTCAAATTTGGTGAAAAACCAAAAGCGCCAATGAAGATTGATGCTGATCCCTTGCCTGAAGTCGAGGCATTATACACTGAAGTTAGCATCAATATGGTCGAAGCTTCTGAAACTGGGCCTAGTAAAGCTCACATTAAGAGAACTTCACCAATTTCAGAGATGGATGTCGAAATGGCTGCAGAAGGCCAAGGAAACGACAAGGCCAAACTAGTGTACCCAAAAGCTGAAGAGGAATTGGTTGATTTCCTCAATCGTTGCAAGCTAAGCAACTCAGAAGTGATGCTGTGCCCAAGGTGCAGTGCTGTTTTTGACAAGGAGGCTGCTAAAGAACTTGAAGAGTTCAAACCTCAAATGAAGCGCAAAGGTAAATGGGTGGATAAAAGGCCCAAGTTTGATTTTGCGGATAGGAGAATTCCCTACATGGTTACTTCGACCAAAACTCCTGGAAAAGGAAAGCTGAGTACTTATGTTCCTCCTTCTGGTACTCCTGTTGAAAAGTGGGTACATTCTGGTGGAAGAGGCAAAGCCATATACCACACTGGGGGCAATGCTATCCATAGAATTAGGCCACCTAAACTGGTCGAAGGTAACACAAGTGATGTTAACCAAAACAAGGCAACTGGAAATAAGAAGTATGCCTACAACAACAACTACAAGGGAAAGAATCCTATGACAAGGACTCAATGGCGAAGATTTCAACGCCAAAAGAAAGTTGATGCTGTTGCTACAGGCAAAGTAGCAATTCCCAAGAGCGAGAAAGGTAAAGAAATAGTGTTACCTTCAACTGAAGTGGTTAGGAAACCAGCCACTGAAAGAATCTTCCCTTCTTTGGCTGAGATAAAGAAAGGCTTCAAAGAAGAAGATCTCAAGTTGGAAGAGGAATTGAACTCTTCTTTTGCTGATTTTGAGCATGACTTCGACGTGCTATGTGGTGTCGTTTCAATTTTACCAATTGAATATGATGTGGTGTCTGAAGTCAATGAGGTCGAAGAAGAATTCGACGAAGGTATGGCTTACCAGCCAATATGCTACTGTTGCACCCCGAAAAATCCTTTGGAGGGATTTCTCTTCGCACAACATGAATTGGAGTCGCCACCAATATTTTTTTAGAGGTAAAACATTGAAAAAAACCTTTCTTGAAAGACAATGGTCCTTGGAACCACGAGATTTGAGTTCGGGGGTCGGTTATGCATGGGGAAGGTACGAGCACCCCACACATCCTTTCTACTGAAAGGGAACCTCGATTTGACGTGTGATTTAAAAGGTTGATTTAAGAAATGCTTTGTTTTTATCTCTCTTTATCTCTCCTTACTTTATGGAAAAACTTAAGGAAAATTTAATCTTTTGCGCCTGACGGGAGGGCACCGTGCCTACGTATCCTGGGGAGGGAATCAAAGCGACGTAGTTCTTGTTTTCGAAAATTGTTTCGTTTTTTTAGAAATTGCCTTGTTTTGGAAAAGGGTTTGTTTTTTTGAAAAGAAAATGGTTTTCATTTGTCATGCTTGACGGGAATGTGACCCGCTCCTACGTATCTCCCAGTGCGATGGAGAATTCAAAGCTTACGTAGTTCTCGGTTGTCGAGAAAAGGTTTTTATTTTTTAGTTGTTTAATTGTGAAAATTGAATGTTCACAGTGATCAAACAACAAAGGTTTCGAGTGATCACCACTAGCATCCCATTATTGACGATCGTGCAAGCAAAGGCTTCGCATTATCCTCAACAAAGTTTTTAATTTGTGAAATGAGAGTTCTTTTGAAAAATGAGTGTTCATGATAATCAATTGAGCAAAGACTCCAAGTGATCACCACTAGCACCCCATTGTTGACAATCGTGCAAGCAAAGGCTTCGCATTATCCCCAACAAAGTTTTTAATTTGTGAAATGAGAGTTCTTTTGAAAAATGAGTGTTCATGATAATCAATTGAGCAAAGACTCCAAGTGATCACCACTAGCACCCCATCGTTGACAATCGTGCAAGCAAAGGCTTCGCATTATCCCCAACAAAGTTTGATTTGTGAAAAATAGTTTGGAATTGTTTTGAGAAGATGATTGATTTGAAGAAAGGAGAAGGGAGTTTGAGGGTGACATTGGTCACAAAAGGTTTGTTGGGATGGCGTGGCATCCAAAAGGAAAAGAAAGTAGAACATTCAATCAATTCCCAAGTCAAGAACCAAAGTGCAACATTGAACAAATTGCAAGCAAAGCAATCAACAATGTAAGCATAAGCATAAACATTACCAATTACAACATTTGAGCACAAGAATGACACTTAGTCATCAACATCTAATGGCATGCATATGTAAGATCAACAATAGGCACACAAAGAGATCATACAAAAGTTCAATTCAATTAGGTGTCAATACAAGATAAAGCACAAGGTTGAATCCCTTTTAGTAATCCTTGACGCTTGAGACAATGCACAAGTGCATAAGTGTCTAGTCCTTTTACCAAATCATCAACATTAAAGCATAACATTGACCTAGAAAGAACATCACATTTGCAAGACCAAAAGTGACCAAAAGAGGGCATTAACAAGTCATTTTTGTAACCAAAATTGATTAATCAAGTTAGAAAACTAGCATTTGCATTTTCAAGCAAGAATTGCACAAAGAAAATTTGAATCATCTTAGGCAATCCTCATCACTTAAAGTGAAGTGCACTAGGCACAAGTGAGAGTCCTCTTGCCAATCCTCAACATAGAATAACTTTGCAAACAAGTTACTAACAAGCAAACCAAAGTTTACAATCAAAGCACAAGGTTGTGTTGAATCATCTTAGGCAATCCTCAACATTTAAAGTGAAATGCACAAAGACACAAGTGTGAGTCCTCTTGCCAATCATCAACATAACAATGACTTGCAAGCAAGATACTGTTGCACCCCGAAAAATCCTTTGGAGGGATTTCTCTTCGCACAACATGAATTGGAGTCGCCACCAATATTTTTTAGAGGTAAAACATTGAAAAAAACCTTTCATGAAAGACAATGGTCCTTGGAACCACGAGATTTGAGTTCGGGGGTCGGTTATGCATGGGGAAGGTACGAGCACCCCACACATCCTTTCTACTGAAAGGGAACCTCGATTTGACGTGTGATTTAAAAGGTTGGTTTAAGAAATGCTTTGTTTTTATCTCTCTTTATCTCTCCTTACTTTATGGAAAAACTTAAGGAAAATTTAATCTTTTGCGCTTGACGGGAGGGCACCGTGCCTACGTATCCTGAGGAGGGAATCAAAGCAACGTAGTTCTTGTTTTCGAAAATTGTTTTGTTTTTAGAAATTGCCTTGTTTTGGAAAAGGGTTTGTTTTTTTGAAAAGAAAATGGTTTTCATTTGTCGTGCTTGACGGGAATGTGACCCGCTCCTACGTATCTCCCAGTGCGATGGAGAATTCAAAGCTTACGTAGTTCTCGGTTGTCGAAAAAAGGTTTTTATTTTTTAGTTGTTTAATTGTGAAAATTGAATGTTCATAGTGATCAAACAACAAAGGTTTCGAGTGATCACCACTAGCATCCCATTATTGACGATCGTGCAAGCAAAGGCTTCGCATTATCCTCAACAAAGTTTTTAATTTGTGAAATGAGAGTTCTTTTGAAAAATGAGTGTTCATGATAATCAATTGAGCAAAGACTCCAAGTGATCACCACTAGCACCCCATTGTTGACAATCGTGCAAGCAAAGGCTTCGCATTATCCTCAACAAAGTTTTTAATTTGTGAAATGAGAGTTCTTTTGAAAAATGAGTGTTCATGATAATCAATTGAGCAAAGACTCCAAGTGATCACCACTAGCACCCCATTGTTGACAATCGTGCAAGCAAAGGCTTCGCATTATCCTCAACAAGGTTTGATTTGTGAAAAATAGTTTGGAATTGTTTTGAGAAGAGGTGAAGTTGTTTATCAATGATTATGTAAATGCAAAAAAATGTTTTGAAGTTGGAACGTTACTAACGAGTAACAAATTGTTCTTTGTATGCAACATGGTTTTGAAGTTTTGGAGAGTTACTAACGAGTAACAATTGGTGGAAATCAAAACAAGCAAATTGTGAACACCAATTCAACATTTTAATGCACCACAAGCACATAAACAAGTATATCAAGCATGGAGTACCAAGCTTCAATTCAAGAATGCATGAGTAGGCAAGGATGCAAGAATAGGTAAGAATGCATGAATATGCAAAATGCATGTGCATCAAGGTTAAATGAACCTATCCTTTGCCGAAACTTCACAAGCTTCAAACAACAATTTACAATAAACTCAAAGAGCAAAGAAAGCATGATTAAACTTGAGGATGCATCAAGGTCATTGGAGACCAATCATGTGCGCAAATTCAATTGTTTATAGACCCCTTTTTGCTCACATTTCACAAGCACATCAAATGGGAATTGAATTTTTAAATGCTTACAAGCATAGGCATCAAGGTTGAAGTAACCTATCTCTTGCCAACTTAGCATAACCCAAGATCATTTGTGGATCATTAATGAACCAAAACCCAAATTCATTTTTTCTCAAATCACAAATTTCACAATTAACAACATAGGTTTGAATATTTGCAAGTTTAATGGCCAATCATCAATTTATTTCAACAAGTCAACCAAATCAAGCAAGCGAGTGACATAACCAAACATAGATGCATTTATTCACAAGATTCAACCATGAGAACCAACAAAAATCATAAAACACATATTTATTTGAAGCATGCGAAATTATCATCAAAGCAAATAACATTTTATTTCAATTAAAACAACAAAATCATGCACATAACCCCAAAATCAAAGCATCAAAACAAAGATTCATGAGATTAACATATGTACAAGCATAAAAATGAAGTTAAAAGAGAGGATCTACATTTTTGGAAGTGGAAATCTCACAAATATGCAAGAAATGATGACTTTATGCAAGGATTTACAAGAGAAGGGGTCTAGGAATCACATACCTTAAGATGAGCTCCAAATAAACACAATAGATGAAGAAACAATCAACCAAATCAACTTATCTTCAAGCTTGGTCTTCAATCTCCAAAAAATGACCCTTGATCTTGAACTTTTGTGTGATTTTATGAAGGAATGATGGTTGAAAATTAGTGTTTAGGCTTGGAAGATGGATTGAATGTGTGTGGGTAGATGAGAAATGAAGAA